>JARQOC010000004.1:613728980-614207678 GCA_033576535.1 Allobates femoralis | reverse complement strand
ATCCTGTACCCCCAGTGTCATTATCCTGTACCCCCAGTGTCATTATCCTGTACCCCCAGTGTCATTATCCTGTACCCCAGTGTCATTATCCTGTACCCCAGTGTCATTATCCTGTACCCCCAGTGTCATTATCCTGTACCCCCAGTGTCATTATCCTGTACCCCAGTGTCATTATCCTGTACCCCCAGTGTCATTATCCTGTACCCCCAGTGTCATTATCCTGTGCCCCCAGTGTCATTATCCTGTACCCCCCAGTGTCATTATCCTGTACCCCAGTGTCATTATCCTGTACCCCCAGTGTCATTATCCTGTATCCCCAGTGTCATTATCCTGTACCCCCAGTGTCATTATCCTGTACCCCCAGTGTCATTATCCTGTACCCCAGTGTCATTATCCTGTACCCCCAGTGTCATTATCCTGTACCCCCAGTGTCATTATCCTGTACTCCCAGTGTCATTATCCTGTACCCCCAGTGTCATTATCCTGTACCCCCAGTGTCATTATCCTGTACCCCAGTGTCATTATCCTGTACCCCCAGTGTCATTATCCTGTACCCCAGTGTCATTATCCTGTACCCTCAGTGTCATTATCCTGTACCCCAGTGTCATTATCCTGTACCCCCAGTGTCATTATCCTGCACCCCCAGTGTCATTATCCTGTACCCCCAGTGTCATTATACTGTACCCCGGTGTCACTATCCTGTACCCCAGAGTCACTATCCTGTACCCCCAGTGTCATTATCCTGTACCCCCAGTGTCACTATCCTGTACCCCCAGTGTCATTATCCTGTACCCCAGTGTCATTATCCTGTACCCCCAGTGTCATTATCCTGTACCCCCAGTGTCATTATCCTGTACTCCCAGTGTCATTATCCTGTACCCCCAGTGTCATTATCCTGTACCCCCAGTGTCATTATCCTGTACCCCAGTGTCATTATCCTGTACCCCCAGTGTCATTATCCTGTACCCCAGTGTCATTATCCTGTACCCTCAGTGTCATTATCCTGTACCCCAGTGTCATTATCCTGTACCCCCAGTGTCATTATCCTGTACCCCAGTGTCATTATCCTGTACCCCCAGTGTCATTATCCTGCACCCCCAGTGTCATTATCCTGTACCCCCAGTGTCATTATCCTGTACCCCCAGTGTCATTATCCTGTACCCTCCAGTGTCATTATCCTGTACCCCCAGTGTCATCATCCTGTACCCCCAGTGTCATTATCCTGTACCCCCAGTGTCATTATCCTGTACCCCCAGTGTCATTATCCTGTATCCCCAGTGTCAATGTCATTATCCTGTACCCCAGTGTAATTATCCTGTACCCCCAGTTTCATTATCCTGTACCTCCAGTGTCATTATCCTGTACCCCCAGTGTAATTATCCTGTATCCCAGTGTCATTATACTGTACCCCCAGTGTCATTATACTGTACCCCCAGTGTCATTATCCTGTACCCCCAGTGTCAGTGTCATTATCCTGTACCCCAGTGTCATTATCCTGTACCCTCAGTGTCATTATCCTGTACCCCCAGTGTCATTATCCTGTACCCCCAGTGTCATTATCCTGTACCCCCAGTGTCATTATCCTGTACCCCAGTGTCATTATCCTGTACCCAGTGTCATTATCCTGTACCCCAGTGTCATTATCCTGTACCCCCAGTGTCATTATCCTGTACCCCCAGTGTCATTATCCTGTACCCCAGTGTCATTATCCTGTACCCCCAGTGTCATTATCCTGTACCCCCAGTGTCATTATCCTGTACCCCCAGTGTCATTATCCTGTACCTCCAGTGTCATTATCCTGTACCCCAGTGTCATTATCCTGTACCCCAGTGTCATTATCCTGTACCCCAGTGTCATTATCCTGTACCCCCAGTGTCATTATCCTGTACCCTAGTGTCATTATCCTATCCCCCAGTGTCATTATCCTGTACCCCCAGTGTCATTATCCTGTACCCCCAGAGTCACTATCCTGTACCCCCAGTGTTATTATCCTGTACCCCAGTGTCATTATCCTGTACCCCAGTGTCATTATCCTGTACCCCAGTGTCATTATCCTATACCCCCAGTGTCATTATCCTGTACCCCCAGTGTCATTATCCTGTACCCCCAGTGTTATTATCCTGTACCCCAGTGTCATTATCCTGTACCCCAGTGTCATTATCCTGTACCTCCAGTGTCATTATCCTGTACCTCCAGTGTCATTATCCTGTACCCCCAGTGTCATTATCCTGTACCCCAGTGTCATTATCCTGCACCCCCAGTGTTATTATCCTGTACCTCCAGTGTCATTATCCTGTACCCCAATGTCATTATCTGTACCCCCAGTGTCATTATCCTGTACCCCAGTGTCATTATCCTGTACCCCCAGTGTCAGTGTCATTATCTGTACCCCCAGTGTCATTATCCTGTACCTCCAGTGTCATTATTCTGTACCCCAGTGTCATTGTCCTGTACCCCAGTGTCATTGTCCTGTACCCCCAGTGTCATTGTCCTGTACCCCCAGTGTCATTGTCCTGTACCCCAGTGTCATTGTCCTGTACCCCCCAGTGTCATTATCCTGTACCCCCAGTGTTATTATCCTGTACCCCAGTGTTATTATCCTGTACCCCAGTGTCATTATCCTGTACCCCAGTGTCATTATCCTGTACCCCCAGTGTCATTGTCCTGTACCCCCAGTGTCATTGTCCTGTACCCCAGTGTCATTATCCTGTACCCCAGTGTCATTATCCTGTACCCCCCAAGTGTCATTATCCTGTACCCCCAGTGTCATTATTCTGTACCCCAGTGTCATTATCCTGTACCCCAGTGTCATTATCCTGTACCCCAGTGTCAGTGTCATTATTCTGTACCCCCAGTGTCATTATCCTGTACCCCCAGTGTCATTATCCTGTACCCCCAGTGTCAGTGTCATTATCCTGTACCTCCAGTGTCATTATCCTGTACCCCAGTGTCATTATCCTGTACCCCCAGTGTCATTATCCTGTACCCCAGAGTCACTATCCTGTACCCCAGTGTCAGTGTCATTATCTTGTACCCCAGTGTCAGTGTCATTATCCTGTACCCCCAGAGTCACTATCCTGTACCCCAGTGTCATTATCCTGTACCCCAGAGACACTATCCTGTACCCCCAGAGTCACTATCCTGTACCCCCAGTGTCATTATCCTGTACCCCAGTGTTATTATCCTGTACCCCAGAGTCACTATCCTGTACCCCCAGTGTCATTATCCTGTACCCAGTGTCATTATCCTGTACCCCAGAGTCACTATCCTGTACCCCCAGTGTCATTATCCTGTACCCCCAGTGTCATTATCCTGTACCCCCAGTGTCATTATCCTGTACCCCCAGAGTCACTATCCTGTACCCCCAGTGTCATTATCCTGTACCCCAGTGTCATTATCCTGTACCCCAGTGTCATTATCCTGTACCCCAGAGTCACTATCCTGTACCCCCAGTGTCATTATCCTGTACCCCCAGTGTCATTATCCTGTACCCCAGTGTTATTATCCTGTACCCCCAGAGTCACTATCCTGTACCCCCAGTGTCATTATCCTGTACCCCAGTGTCATTATCCTGTACCCCAGAGTCACTATCCTGTACCCAGTGTCATTATCCTGTACCCCAGTGTCATTATCCTGTACCCCAGTGTCATTATCCTGTTACCCCAGAGTCACTATCCTGTGCCCCAGTGTCATTATCCTGTACCCAGTGTCATTATCCTGTACCCCAGTGTCATTATCCTGTACCCCAGTGTCATTATCCTGTACCCCAGTGTCATTATCCTGTACCCCAGAGTCACTATCCTGTACCCCAGTGTCATTATCCTGTACCCCAGTGTCATTATCCTGTACCACCAGTGTCATTATCCTGTACCCCCAGAGTCACTATCCTGTACCCCAGTGTCATTATCCTGTACCCCCAGTGTCATTATCCTGTACCCCCAGTGTCATTATCCTGTACCCCAGTGTCATTATCTGTACCCCAGAGTCACTATCCTGTACCCCAGTGTCAGTGTCATAGTTGGTCATAATACTGAATTTTCTTTCCCAAGCATCAGTAAAGAGACCTTCACCTTTTTCTCTGCGGCTTCTCTACTTTTATTTATTCCAGAAATTGGCAAGAAGAATAACAGAGGGACATCACAATTCGGGAGTAATAACAGAGGACCATCACAATTCAGGAGAAATAACAGAGGAACATCACAATTCCGGGAGAAATAACAGAGTGACATCACAATTCCGGGAGAAATAACAGAGGAACATCACAATTCAGGAGAAATAACAGAGGGACATCACAATTCTGGGAGAAATAACAGAGGGACATCACAATTCCGGGAGAAATAACAGAGGGACATCACAATTCCAGAGAAATAACAGAGGGACATCACAATTCCAGGAGAAATAACAAAGGAACATCACAATTCTGGGATAAATAGCAGAGGAACATCACAATTCTGGGAGAAATAACAAAGGAACATCACAATTCCAGGAGAAATAACAGAGGAACATCACAATTCTGGGAGAAATAACAGAGGGACATCACAATTCCAGGAGAAATAACAGAGGACCATCACAATGCAAATAGCTGAGATAAATAAGAGTTTACTGTATGAAAGCTATGTGAGAGGTGAGAGACTTTGAAGATTTTCCAGATCCCCCTCCCTATAATTATTAATGGATTAGCAGTGATCCGACCCCTCACCCTGGAAGAAGAAACCTTTATTCCATTTATCATAGGCATCAATGGACGTCAGTGAGACAAGTCGGTGTTGTTGGATGTCCCCCGCGGGGGGCAGGACGGGACCCCGGGAGCAGATCCTGAGCTCCTAATGTTCCTGGCTTTATTATATACAATTACCCTGTAATAACTGGAAGCGTTTCTATATGAGCCCGAGCCATTGACTCCGCTGATCTCTGGCAGCTGCGCCGCTCGTCCCGGTGTAATTATACGGCTGTAATCTGACAAAGAAGAAAATTCCCCAGCAGAGACATTTCCATGGAAATCCGCACACAATATACTCGTGTAACGCTCCATCGGGGGGAGATAGGGGGGATTACATGGATATGTCATATATCAATTATAAGAGGGCGACCATAATCTCCAGGAACGGGGGTCACTACCTCCAGGAGGGGGAACATCAATAAGGGGGGGGGTCACACCTGAAAAATAATGTCCCATTCCGAAGAGCAGCCTGTTTAGCTTTGAATTCAGTTTGGTGTAATACCTCATGTCTCCTGCGGGGGAGCTGTAGGGAATTCAAACAATTGATTCAAATAGTGCAGCTGATCCCTGAGGATATTAGTGGCAGATTTATGTGATTATCCTGATTTTGGAGAACTTTGCAGAGAGAGGTCATCTCCTGTACAGGAAGGGGTTCCACATTGTGCAGTACAAAGAGCATCTATCACCCTGGAGGACTCAACCTTACACAGACAGCCTGTTACCTATAATCAGGGCTGGTGTAATACCTCATATCTCCTGCGGGGGAGCTGTAGGGAACTGTTACTGCCAGTTTGAGTCACAGATTTCATATTAGCAGGGAAATAACCTTGGATCTGCTTATTGTTATGTCACTTCACACCGGTGGGGATTGATGAGAGATTACATCATTGGGAGGTCTATAGGTCTGAAAATCCAGTTCTGAAGAAGATGAAGAGAGGATCTCTCACTCTGGAGGACTCAGCATTACACAGACTGTTTAGTGTTTAATTGAGGACTGCATCAAGGACACCGATCTCTCCTTCTCCTCCTATATACAATCTCTCGTCCTCTCTTGTCGCTTGCACCTGAAGAACAACTTTAGAGTCCGCCCCTTTCTCACCATGGAAACTACTAAAACCCTCACAGTAGCCCTCATCCATTCCCGCCTTGACTACTGCAATTCTCTATTAATTGGCCTCCCCCTCACCAGACTTTCTCCTCTCCAGTCCATCCTTAATGCAGCAGCCAGGATCACCCATCTGGCCAATCGTTACTCAGATGCCTCTGCTCTGTGTCAGTCATTGCACTGGCTGCCCGTACACTACAGGATCCAATTCAAACTGCTTGTTCTCACCCACAAAGCTCTTCACAGTGCAGCACGCCCCTACCTCTCCTCCCTCATCTCTGTCTATCACCCCACCCGTTCTCTACGTTCTACAAATGACCTTCGACTAACATCTGCACTAATCCTATCCTCCCACTCCCGGCTCCAAGACTTCTCCAGAGCTGCACCAATCCTCTGGAATGCTTTACCCCAAGAAATCAGGACTCTCCACAACCTGCATAGCTTCAGAAGCTCCCTAAAAACATATCTTTTTAAGGCGGCCTATCATACTCCCTAATAGAAGTCCATTGTACTGTAGATAGCCCATTCACTATCTCTCTGGACACAACTCTCCTTCAAACTCCACCAAACCCAAAACCTCCGCACAGATTGTCTGGTGACCATTCATGTAACTTTATTTCTATCCCCCTTTTCTTCCAGATGTCTGGACCATCAGTGTAATAAGCCCCTGTACCTTGTGTAACCCCTATCCCGTTGTAAATTGTAAGCTCTTTTGAGCAGGGTCACCTTTATTTTTGCTTTATCTATTGTATTGTAATTGTTACATTGATTCTCTGCTTATTGTATTCTATCCAATTATTGTGCTGTATTCTTTCTCTACTGAAATTACTGTATTGTATGGTATATTTTTCATATACTGTATGAACCACTGTATTGTAATGCGCTGCGGAATATGTTGGCGCTATATAAAGATTTTTTATTATTATTATTATTATTGTGTAATACCTCCTATCGCCTGCGGGGGAGCTGTAGAGAATTCAAACATTTGCTTCCAGGTTCATTCAAAGATTGCAGCTGATTCCTGGGGGCATTTTATGGCTGGATGATGCGATTATCTTGATTTTGGAGCACTTCGCACCAGTTGGTGTAGATCAGGGATGATATCAATGAAGAGAGGTCAACTCATGTACAGAAAGGGGTTCCACACTTTGAAGCAAAACAAAGACCATCTCTCACCCTGGAGGACTCAGCATTTTACAGACACACTGTTTAGTTTTTAAGTGATGAAGGTGTAGTACCTCATATCTCCTGCGGGGGAGCTGTATAGAATTCAAACAATTGCTTTTAGGTTGATTCAAAGATTGCAGCTGATCCCTTGGGATATTATCGACAGGATTATGTGATTAGCATAGAATGGGGTTCCACATTTTGGAGCACAAGTGAAGAGCGTCTCCCAGTCTGGAGGACTCATCATCACACAGACAGCACGTTATTTTAGTCATGGATGGTGGAATACCTATTGTCTCCTGTGGGGAGGCCGTTGCGTCTCAAAATCTAGATGACCACTGTGGTTATTACCAGTGGACTAATGTTTATGGGTCACCACTCTAGTGGGATTGTGTCACACAACGGACTAGGGTGTGATCGGATACAGTGTGGGACAACGGCGCCCAGGTCAATGGTGTCTGGCGCATAAACAAAGCTACAAACAGGGAGGACCAATACATCAGGGAGGGCCCTGCTCCTAGAGCACTCACCTGCAGATGTGTCCTGATCTCCCTACCGTCCCTATATGGGTTCTTTCATCCTGTCGCCGAGCAGGATACCTAGTCCTTCGCTAGCCCTGATGTTAACTCTCAATAGGGAGATGGCCGGCAGGAGCACAAGCCCAACTGCTGCACTAAAACCAGCAAGAAGGAAGGAAAGACAAACAGGGGAAACACCAACACAACTGCTGCCACTCACCTAGGCAGCAGACGGCTTGGCAGAATAGCTCCTACCACCCAGGCAGCTTGGGTAGGAATGAAGTTCAATCATCAGCAAGGAATGTTGGACCATGAGACTATGTAAAGGAGAAGGGAGTGGTCACAAAGTAGCCACACCTGGGTAGAGCAACTAGGAGTTTTGCTAGCAACCAAAATTTACATTAACTCCTACACTGCTAAAGGAAAGAACCACATTGAATATAAAGTCTCAATAAAGGAATGAGACTCAGGTCCCAAACTTGTCACGAGTCTCCAAGGCATGGGAGACAAACGTAACAGATTGGTGTTGATACCCATAAAGGGTTTTCTTTTAGAGGAGAGTGTCCCTTTCTGGAGCATCTACAAAGAGTGTCTCACACTCTGGAGGACTCAGCCTTACACAGACAGCATCAGGGATGATGTAATACCTTATTTATCCTGCGGGGGAGCTGCAGGAATATCGAACTGTTAATTCCAGGTTGATTCGCAGATTCTAGCAAATCACTGGGGATCTTAGCAGCTGGACATCATGTGATCAGCTTATTTTTGGGTCATTTAACACCAGTGGGGATTAATTAGGGATGACATAATTAAAGGGAGGTCTCCAGATCCGAAAACTGAATTACAGAGGAAGGTCCACCACTAGAAGTTACAAAAAAGAGCGTCTCTCACTTTAGAGGGCTCAGCATTACCCATATATTTATATTAATTAGGGATGGTGTAATTCCTCATTTCTCCTGTGGGGAGCTGTAGGGAAATCAAAATGTTACTTTAAGGAGGTTTCACAGATTCCAGCGTGACATCATGTGATCAGCTTATTTATGGACACCCTTTTCAGAAAGAAAACGATTGTTAGGATGTTGCTAGCAGGGGACCCAGTTGCCATCAACCTTAGGTGGGTGTGATGGGGGAGGACAGAGAATCTACACAACCCAAAGCAGCCTGTATTCAGGGGCGGACTGGGCTGGGTTCCTGGGGGCAACTGCCCTCCAGGCCGCCGGTATAGTGACAGTTTAGGGCCGCCCGGTACTGCTGGGTAGTGTGTGTGTGTGTCTTTCTGTCTATGTGTCTGTGTATGGCTGGAGCTGTGTCTGTGTGGCTGACTATTTGTCTGTATGTGGCTGGGGTTTTGTGGCTGGTTGTGTGTGGCTGGGGTTTTGTGGCTGGTTGTGTGTGACTGGGGTTTTGTGGCTGGTTGTGTGTGGCTGGGGCTTTGTGTGGCTGGGGCTTTGTGGCTGGTTGTGTGTGGCTGGGGCTTTGTGTGGCTGGGGATTTGTGGCTGGTTGTGTGTGGCTGGGGCTTTGTGGCTGGCTGTGTGTGGCTGGGGCTTTGTGGCTGGTTGTGTGTGGCTGGGGCTGCATGGCTGTGGCTGACTATGTGTCTGTGTGGCTGACTATTTGTCTGTATGTGGCTGGGGCTTTGTGTGGCTGGGGCTTTGTGGCTGGTTGTGTGTGGCTGGGGCTTTGTGGCTGGCTGTGTGTGGCTGGGGCTTTGTGGCTGGTTGTGTGTGGCTGGGGCTGCGTGGCTGTGGCTGACTATGTGTCTGTGTTGCTGAGGCTGTCTGTGGCTGACTGTGTCTGTGTGGCTGAGGCTGCGTGGCTGGCTGTGTGTGGCAAAATGTGTCTGTGTGGCTGACTGTGTCTATGTGTGGCTAGGGCTGCGTGGCTGCATGTGGCTGTCTGTGTGTCTGACTGTGTCTTTATCTGGCTGTGGCTGGCTGTGTGTGCCGAACTATGTCTGTGTGTGGCTGGGGTTGCGTGGTTGTGGCTGGCTGGGATTGGCTGTGGCTGCATGGCTGTGGCTGAGGCTGCATGGCTGACTGTGTGTGTGTGGCTGGGGCTGCTTGGCTGTGTGTGGCTGACTGTGTGTGTGTGGCTGACTGTGTGTGTGTGGCTGGCTGTGTGTGGCTGACTGTGTGTGTGTGGCTGGCTATGGCTGTCTATATTGCTCGCTGTGTGTGTGGCTGGTTGTGTCTGTGTGTGTGGGTAGCTGCGCCTGTGTGTGGCTGGCTTTGGCTGTGTGTGTGGCTGTCTATGTGGCTGGCTGTATGTGTGTGGCTGTATGTGTGGTTGGCTGGCTTTGGCTGTGTGTGGCTGGCTGTGTTTGTGTGGCTAGCTGTGTGTGTGGCTGATATTGGGTGTTATCTCTTACTTAAAGTGCACTTCTAAAATATAACTTTTAATGAATATTTGTTAAAATAACAAACAGTGTTTTCACACCCAGTGTCTATAAAACACACACATCAAACAGGGGTGGGATGTATCCCTAGTCAGGCCCTGTTTTCTTATACTGCCTAGCAACGGAGTTTTAACACCTAAATTATATGGTGTCCCCGTACCACGACGGCTGTCCCTATATTGCGTCACCTATCTACAGGACACAGCCAAAACATCCATCCATGCTAGAGTAAGGTGCTATCTGATGACATGGGTCAAATCCCAATGTCCCTTCAAACCCTTGCTATCAATGGGATTAATACTTTAGTGGGGTGATATGGTATTTTACTTGTATTAGATAGTCCTCTTATCAGTCATAAGGTTATTAGGCAGTGTATCATCCAGCCCGGTCACCATAAGGGCCCCCTGTAGTAAAGTGTAATAACAGGGGTACAAGATGTATCTGTAAAGGACTATAACGAGTGGACCGGCTACTCAATGGGCCACAACCCCTTCCACCCTCATACCATAAATATCTCCAACCACTAATAATAATCCCCCTATGTGAAGGGGGACAGCGTGCAATAAGATAAGTTGTATCAACTAGTATATACTGTCGACATTTCCCATGGTGTTGTGAGGTGATAAACAATCCCTCAATGATCATTGTTATCCCTGCTTCACATAGGGGGATTATTATTAGTGGTTGGAGATATTTATGGTATGAGGGTGGAAGGGGTTGTGGCCCATTGAGTAGCCGGTCCACTCGTTATAGTCCTTTACAGATACATCTTGTACCCCTGTTATTACACTTTACTACAGGGGGCCCTTATGGTGACCGGGCTGGATGATACACTGCCTAATAACCTTATGACTGATAAGAGGACTATCTAATACAAGTAAAATACCATATCACCCCACTAAAGTATTAATCCCATTGATAGCAAGGGTTTGAAGGGACATTGGGATTTGACCCATGTCATCAGATAGCACCTTACTCTAGCATGGATGGATGTTTTGGCTGTGTCCTGTAGATAGGTGACGCAATATAGGGACAGCCGTCGTGGTACGGGGACACCATATAATTTAGGTGTTAAAACTCCGTTGCTAGGCAGTATAAGAAAACAGGGCCTGACTAGGGATACATCCCACCCCTGTTTGATGTGTGTGTTTTATAGACACTGGGTGTGAAAACACTGTTTGTTATTTTAACAAATATTCATTAAAAGTTATATTTTAGAAGTGCACTTTAAGTAAGAGATACCATTTAAACGGGAGTCACAATTATCATATAAGTTAAAGATAAACTGATATTGGGTGTGTAGCTGGCAGTGTCTGTGTTTGGCTGGCTGTGTCTGTGTGTGCTTGTGTGTGGCTGGCTATGGCTGTCTATGTTGCTGGCTGTGGCTCTGTGTGTGGCTGGCTGTGTCTGTGTGTGTGTGGGTAGCTGCGCCTGTGTGTGGCTGTCTATGTGGCTGGCTGTATGTGTGTAGCTGTATGTGTGGCTGGCTGGCTTTGGCTGTGTGTGGCTGGCTGTGTTTGTGTGGCTAGCTATGTGTGTGGCTGTATGTGTGTGGCTGATTGTGTGTGTGGCTGATATTGTGTGTGTAGCTGGCTGTGTCTCTGTTTGGCTGGCTGTGTCTGTGTGTGCCTGTGTGTGGCTGGCTATGGCTGTCTATGTTGCTGGCTGTGGCTCTGTGTGTGGCTGGCTGTGGCTATGTGTGTGTGGGTAGCTGCGCCTGTGTGTGGCTGTCTATGTGGCTGGCTGTATGTGTGTAGCTGTATGTGTGGCTGGCTGGCTTTGGCTGTGTGTGGCTGGCTGTGTTTGTGTGGCTAGCTATGTGTGTGGCTGTATGTGTGTGGCTGATTGTGTGTGTGGCTGATATTGTGTGTGTAGCTGGCTGTGTCTCTGTTTGGCTGGCTGTGTCTGTGTGTGCCTGTGTGTGGCTGGCTATGGCTGTCTATGTTGCTGGCTGTGGCTCTGTGTGTGGCTGGCTGTGGCTATGTGTGTGGCTGTCTATGTGGCTGTGTCTCTCTGTGTGGCTCTCTGAGTCTGTGTAGCTGTCTATGGCTGGCTGTCTATGTGGCTAACTGTTTTTGTGTGGTTGTGGCTCTGTGTGTGGCTGTGGCGGGCTGTCTGTGTGGCTGTCTATGTGGCTGGCTGTGTCTGTGTTTGGCTGGCTGTGTCTGTGTGTGCCTGTGTGTGGCTGGCTATGGCTGTCTATGTTGCTGGCTGTGGCTCTGTGTGTGGCTGGCTGTGGCTATGTGTGTGTGGGTAGCTGCGCCTGTGTGTGGCTGTCTATGTGGCTGGCTGTATGTGTGTAGCTGTATGTGTGGCTGGCTGGCTTTGGCTGTGTGTGGCTGGCTGTGTTTGTGTGGCTAGCTATGTGTGTGGCTGTATGTGTGTGGCTGATTGTGTGTGTGGCTGATATTGTGTGTGTAGCTGGCTGTGTCTCTGTTTGGCTGGCTGTGTCTGTGTGTGCCTGTGTGTGGCTGGCTATGGCTGTCTATGTTGCTGGCTGTGGCTCTGTGTGTGGCTGGCTGTGGCTATGTGTGTGGCTGTCTATGTGGCTGTGTCTCTCTGTGTGGCTCTCTGCGTCTGTGTAGCTGTCTATGTGGCTAACTGTTTTTGTGTGGTTGTGTCTCTCTGTGTGGCTCTGTGGCGGGCTGTCTGTGTAGCTGTCTATGTGGCTGGCTGTCTATGTGGATAACTGTTTTTGTGTGGTTGTGGCTGTGTGTGGCTGTGGCGGGCTGTCTGTGTAGTTGTCTATGTGGCTGGCTGTTTATGTGGCTGACTGTTTTTGTGTGGTTGTGGCTCTGTGTGTGGCTGTGGCGGGCTGTCTGTGTGGCTGGCCACTGGGACATCCAAATGCTGTGCGAGTGTCCGACAGTTTTCTTAGATTACATCCATGTGCAATCTGTTTTGTTTCTCAGCAGCTATTACTGCTATTTACAGGAGCATTTTACAGTTGTCTCAGCTGAAGAATGATAATGTATCAGTGAAAAAAACAGATGCCTCTCGGATGGTCCGTGTGCCGTCAGTGTGCGGTATGTGATTTTGTCGGACTCATAGACTTGCATTGGCGAGTCTCACGCATCAATCGCAGACTGTCGCAGCATGTTGTGACTTTTTTCCCATCCAGAATCTGGATGAGAAAAAAGCGTCCGACACTCGCCAATGTGTTTCAGACGTTGATTAACTGACTGCACTGCGATAAAATCACACATTGCACTCATCCGAGCTTTACGCCAGTGTGTCCGTGCCCTAATAATAAAATCCATATAGTAATCCTACAATGTCTGCTGGACATGGTATGGGGAGGGTTTATGGCTCAGTTAGTACACACTCCATACTTCTTGTTATTAACCAGTTAATGCTCTCTTGTCCACCACACTGCAGTGTCAAAAGAGGAAGACAGCGAGACAGACAGCAACATGGCATCAGAGAGCCCCTGACCTCCAAATAGAAGATCCTCAGATCCTGGTATTGTGACGACATATGAAGAAATATTTTTTTACATTTATATTACACTATGAACTCCACAGCACTTTACATACATCATCAACACTGTCCCCATTGGGGCTCACAATGTAAACATCCTACCAGTATGTCTCTCATTGTATATCGCCTTTCTTTGATATCACCTTCACAAATATTGCATTTATTGAACTTGTCAGGTTTTGGATGTTTTAAGATTGCATTTGTTTGCAGGATGTCAGAATTGACTCCCAGAGCTGCTGGTTTGATGGTTAATGTCTTACAGCATCTTAGATTTTTTTTTGCTTAATGGTACTTCCAAGTTTCTCAATAGGGCTGATGTCAGGGGAGACTGGTGGCCACACCATGGTTTTCTCTACTTTTATGTCCATAGCAGCCAATTACTCAGGGCTATGCTCTGTACCAAGAGATGGTGCATTGTCATGCATGGGGATGATTTTGTACAAAGAAAAAAAATGGTCAGTCTAAAAGTATATATACTTTGCCCTGGTCCTTTTCACGCCTTCATGGACCCTATAGGGGCAAACCAGCTCTCTCCACATGATTACGACCCAAAACATTACTGCCACCTCCTTGCTGATGTGACATGGTGGCGGTCAACTAGCGACCATCTACTTAAACCATAATGGGAACCTCTAGGCTCCTTTTAGCTACTCCTCTGTCTTCAGGGGGGCGTGGCACGATGGGGGGCGTGGCGCGATGGGGGGGGGCGCACCGCTGACAGTGCCTAGGGTGGCAGGAACCAGGGCCAGGCGCGGCTGGAGGGACTGAGATGGGCCACCGAGAATTTCCGACAGCACCCCCCCCCCCCGGTCCTCACCCAAGGGCTGGAGGGACTGAGACAGGACGCCAAAAATTCCCGACAGCACCCCCCCCCCCAGGTCCTCACCCAAGGGCTGCCGGACAAATTTTGCCACCCAGGGTTTGCGTCGCCAGTCAGCCCCTGCCTGTATTATACCCCAGAGCTGTGTTCATAATTCTGCATTTGTTCTGGTGGAAACAATCAGCAGACAAAAGAACCGCACCCATTGTTGGACTGTGGTACCAAGGGCCCACCGGGAGATTTACCTGTTTACCCGGCGGCCAGTTCGAGCTTGACTGCATCTAATAAAGAAGCTGGGTGACGACATTCGACTTAACTTACCAGGAGTGGGCTGGCCTGGAGGGCATGGTAACAGATGCCCCCCGGGCCGGTGCTTCAGCAGCTGCTTTGGGCCACTAAGGCGGTGACGCCAGGACATGTAACGACTCTCACTGTTCAGGTTTCTTCCACTTTTTACTGTGCCAAGGGCCCACCGGGGGATTTACCTGTTTACCCGGTGGCCAGTTCGAGCCTGACTTCACCTAATAAAGAAGCTGAGCGATGACGTACGGCTTACCTAGGCACACCGGTCATTCATAGGTTAAGGTAAGCTGGGTGACCACCCCTGGTGACAGTCGTGACGGCAGTCATATTGGCTGTCACGTAAGAGCAGGGTCTGACTGGGCCGGGGGGGAGGGTGACAGATGCCCCCCGGGCCGGTGCTTCAGCAGCTGCTTTGGGCCACTAAGAGGGTGAAGCGAGGACGTCGTGTTACGACTCTCACTGTTCCGGTTTCTTCCACTTTTCCTTCCCGACTCCTCTGTTTGATGACACTTCTTTATTTGGGAAGATTGCAGATCAGCGGGATGATCGCCGCTCGTTTTCTGGAGAGCTCAATCTCCTTGGCGGAGTCATTTTTTAAAGTTCTTTGGACCCTTAAAAAGCGTCCCCCGCGGCTTCTGTGAGCCGTAATGAGGCGTTGTGAGCGTCGTGGTTACATCTCATCCTCCCGGCGATGCTCGGCTGTAATTGGATAGAGGAGAGCACGTCGGGTACCCGGACACATTTCGTAAGTGCGAGCGGCGGGGCCCCGCGACTCCAGAGCCGCTAAATGACCGCTCATTATATACCTGGCCGTACAGTCTGTTCCCCTCCGCTATATGTGTTTGTATTGGGGCCGCTGTGGAAGACGTCGCTCAATCATTACTAAATTACCAGATTTGGGAGGATTTTACTGCTTTCGGCTTCTTCAGGGCAATTTTTGCAGCAAATTGGAAAACATTTTCCAAAATTGATAGAAGAAAATATCTTCCCCCTTCAAACCTGGAGAAATAGCATCTGTCTGTACCTGAAAGTCACAGCTCTCCATGTGAAGAGTGCTATGTGTAAGCATACGTTACCTCACTAATACCGCCATACCCTGCACATATACTACCACCATACTGTGCATAAATAATACCGCCATAAACTGCACATAGACTACCACCATACCGTGCATAAATAATACCGCCATAACCTGCACATATACTACCACCATACCGTGCATAAATAATACCGTCATAACCTGCACATATACTACCACCATACCGTGCATAAATAATACCGCCATAAACTACACATATACTACCACCATACCGTGCATAAATAATACCGCCATAACCTGCACATACACTACCACCATACCGTGCATAAATAATACCGCCATAACCTCCATATATATGACTGGTAGCAGAGGTACTGGAAGCCACAGGTAGACAGACTGATAGGAGAGGTACTGGAAGCCACGGGTAAACAGACTGGTAGCAGAAGTACTGGAAGCCACAGGTAGACAAACTGATAGGAGAAGTACTGGAAGCCACAGGTAGACTGATAGCAGAGGTACTGGAAGCACAGGTAGACAGACTGATAGGAGAGGTACTGGAAGCCACAGGTAGACAGACTGGTAGCAGTGGTACTGGAAGCCACAGGTAGACAGACTGATAGCCGAGGTACTGGAAGCCACAGGTAGACAGACTGGTAGCAGTGGTACTGGAAGCCACAGGTAGACAGACTGGTAGCAGAGGTACTGGAAGCCACAGGTAGACAGACTGATAGCAGAGGTACTGGAAGCCACAGGTAGACAGACTGGTAGCAGTGGTACTGGAAGCCACAGGTAGACAGACTGATAGCCGAGGTACTGGAAGCCACAGGTAGACAGACTGGTAGCAGTGGTACTGGAAGCCACAGGTAGACAGACTGGTAGCAGTGGTACTG
The DNA here is from genome assembly GCA_033576535.1 of Allobates femoralis. Classification (NCBI taxonomy): domain Eukaryota; kingdom Metazoa; phylum Chordata; class Amphibia; order Anura; family Aromobatidae; genus Allobates; species Allobates femoralis. The sequence continues at coordinate 614,191,239 of JARQOC010000004.1, read as the reverse complement.
GAAGCCACAGGTAGACAGACTGGTAGCAGAAGTACTGGAAGCCACAGGTAGACAGACTGATAGGAGAGGTACTGGAAGCCACAGGTAGACAGACTGGTAGCAGAAGTACTGGAAGCCACAGGTAGACAGACTGATAGCAGAGGTACTGGAAGCCACAGGTAGACAGACTGATAGGAGAGGTACTGGAAGCCATAGGTAGACAGACTGATAGCAGAAGTACTGGAAGCCACAGGTAGACAGACTGGTAGAAGAGGTACTGGAAGCCACAGGTAGATAGACTGGTAGAAGAGGTACTGGAAGCCACAGGTAGACTTTGGGTTATGCTCATGGCTATTTGCACCAATATTTATACACGTTCTATGTCAATGTACGCCTGCAGTGGAGGAACGTGTGTCCTGGACCCACACAGTGGTGGATTATAGTGAGAGCAATCTGGGCTACTGCCGGGGCCCTGGCTGCTCAGACTGAGGATTTACCTTTGTCTTAAATGTCGATCTGTGTCCAGCACCTTGTAATCGGGGCAAGTTCTGATGCTTGATCGCTCCTGTTCTTCATTCACACCCAGGGGTATAGCTACAGCAGATGCAGGGGTTGCGATTACACCCAGGCCCTGGTGCCTGGGGGGCCCCCAAAAGTCCATTTGGCCTATAGAAAAAGACTAATGTTATTAAAGATTTGTTGTGTTGTGTAATGGCCCTTCAAATGTACAAAACATATTTTATAGCCATAGAATCGTCTCCCGATCCGGTGATGCTGGGGGTTGTAGTCCTCCAGGTATCGGGTGAATCATTCTCTGTGTGGTTCAGTTCAGTTTATGATTTTGGCCGAGTGTAATATCACAGCTGTCCTGCGGTGCCCCCCCAACCCTTCCCCCTCCCTCCGGCTTGTCCCCCCCTCGGTCAGTGAGAGAGACGCGGGACATAATCGGGTTTTCCTGGAGCAAAAACATCGTGTAACAATGACGGCCGGCGAGGATAATGTCGTTTTCTCTACGATCCGCTGCTCAAGCTGTGAAGATATGAAAATTCATGAGCAACAACGAAATCCTCGTACCAATCACAGGTGATGTCTAATACAGCCGAAAACCATAATACTGCTCCAATATATAAGGATATAACTACTATAATACTGCCCCTATGTATAAGAATATAACTACTATAATACTGCTCCTATATACAAGAATATAACTACTATAATACTGCTCCTATATACAAGAATATAACTACTATAATACTGCCCCTATGTACAAGAATATAACTACTATAATACTGCTCCTATATACAAGAATATAACTACTATAATACTGCCCCTATATACAAGAATATAACTACTATAATACTGCTCCTATATACAAGAATATAACTACTATAATACTGCCCCTATGTACAATAATATAACTACTATAATACTGCTCCTATGTACAAGAATATAATACTATAATACTGCTCCTATATACAAGAATATAACTACTATAATACTGCCCCTATGTACAAGAATATAACTACTATAATACTGCCCCTATATACAAGGATATAACTACTGTAATACTGCCCCCTATATACAGGAATATAACTACTATAATACTGCTCCTATATACAAGAATATAACTACTATAATACTGCTCCTATATACAAGAATATAACTACTATAATACTGCCCCTATATACAAGAATATAACTACTATAATACTGCCCCTATATACAAGAATATAACTACTATAATACTGCTCCTATATACAAGAATATAACTACTATAATACTGCCCCTATATACAAGAATATAAACTACTATAATACTGCCCCTATATACAAGAATATAACTACTATAATACTGCCCCCTATATACAAGAATATAACTAGTATAATACTGCTCCTATATACAAGAATATAACTACTATAATACTGCCCCTATATACAAGAATATAACTACTATAATACTGCTCCTATATACAAGAATATAACTACTATAATACTGCCCCTATATACAAGAATATAACTACTATAATACTGCCCCTATATACAAGAATATAACTACTATAATACTGCCCCTATATACAAGAATAATAACTACTATAATACTGCCCCTATGTACAAGAATATAACTACTATAATACTGCCCCTATGTACAAGAATATAACTACTATAATACTGCCCCTATATACAAGAATATAACTACTATAATACTGCCCCTATATACAAGAATATAACTACTATATTACTGCTCCTATGTACAAGAATATAACTACTATAATACTGCTCCTATCTACAAGAATATAACTACTATAATACTGCTCCTATATACAAGAATATAACTACTATAATACTGCCCCTATATACAAGAATATAACTACTATAATACTGCTCCTATATACAAGAATATAACTACTATAATACTGCTCCTATGTACAAGAATATAACTACTATAATACTGCCCCTATGTACAAGAATATAAACTACTATAATACTGCCCCTATGTACAAGAATATAACTACTATAATACTGCTCCCATCTACAAGAATATAACTACTATAATACTGCCCCTATATACAAGAATATAACTACTATAAAACTGCTCCCATATACAAGAATATAACTACTATAATACTGCTCCTGTATACAAGAATATAACTACTATAATACTGCCCCTATATACAAGACTATAACTACTATAATACTGCTCCTATATACAAGAATAAATACTACTATAATACTGCTTCTATATACAAGAATATAAACTACTATAATACTGCCCCTATATACAAGAATATAACTACTATAATACTGCCCCTATATACAAGAATATAACTACTATAATACTGCTCCTATATACAAGAATATAACTACTATAATACTGCTCCTATATACAAGAATATAACTACTATAATACTGCTCCTATATACAAGAATATAACTACTATAACACTGCCCCTATATACAAGAATACAACTACTATAATACTGCCCCTATGTACAAGAATATAACTACTATAATACTGCTCCTATGTACAAGAATATAACTACTATAATACTGCTCCTATCTACAAGAATATAACTACTATAATACTGCCCCTATATACAAGAATATAACTACTATAATACTGCTCCTATATACAAGAATATAACTACTATAATACTGCTCCTATGTACAAGAATATAACTACTATAATACTGCTCCTATGTACAAGAATATAACTACTATAATACTGCTCCTATATACAAGAATATAACTACTATAATACTGCTCCTATGTACAAGAATATAACTACTATAATACTGCCCCTATATACAAGAATATAACTACTATAATACTGCTCCTATATACAAGAATATAACTACTATAATACTGCTCCTATGTACAAGAATATAACTACTATAATACTGCTCCTATATACAAGAATATAACTACTATAATACTGCTCCTATATACAAGAATATAACTACTATAATACTGCTCCTATCTACAAGAATATAACTACTATAATACTGCCCCTATATACAAGAATATAACTACTATAATACTGCTCCTATATACAAGAATATAACTACTATAATACTGCTCCTATGTACAAGAATATAACTACTATAATACTGCTCCTATATACAAGAATATAACTACTATAATACTGCTCCTATATACAAGAATATAACTACTATAATACTGCCCCTATATACAAGAATATAACTACTATAATACTGCTCCTATATACAAGAATATAACTACTATAATACTGCTCCTATATACAAGAATATAACTACTATAATACTGCTCCTATGTACAAGAATATAACTACTATAATACTGCCCCTATGTACAAGAATATAACTACTATAATACTGCCCCTATGTTCAAGAATATAACTACTATAATACTGCTCCTATATACAAGAATGTAACTACTATTATACTGTCCCTATGTCAGACATGTCGCCCCCATGTAGGGTATAGACTATACATGTTGCTCCGTCTCTCCTCCTCGGTGCAGTATTACACGTGTCGTCTCGTGTCGCTCCGAGTCCTTGGTCTCATTATTGAGCAGAACATTTATGGAGTTTTCCATTTTCTTGCCTCGTCTATATTTAGCCTCTCATTATGTGCAGGAGCAGCGCTCCTCGACCTCCTCGTCTTCTGTGTATTGTCTTGAGTTGTTTCTGCACAAATAAGTCATAATGTGGCGCAGGTGACGCTTCTTCCTCGGCTCCACATGGGGGCGCAGCGGCCCGGAGCACGTCACCCTTGTACGTCCCGTTCTGAATTTCTCCACAGGGTGCTATGATTTCTGAATTAATCCCTAACCGCCTTGTACTTCTTATTACTTTTGTCTATAGGTGCAGGGGAGTCACTATTTGGCGGTATTATTCCTGAATGTATTATTCATGATATGGCAGTATTATTGTAGCACTGTATGGCAGTACTATTCATTAAGTGTAAAGCCATATTATTAAGTCACTATAAGGCGGTGTGCCGACGCTGTAGATTTTCCGCATTTTTTTCCGCAATTTTCACGTGGTTTATTTCCAATTTTTTTTTCATACATCCGCAGTACAGCTCTTTCCTTGCAATTCAAAGTCTTTTCACTGATGTCATGGGGCTCTTCTGTATTTTAGGTCAGCAGCCCAAGTACAGCAGGCAGGTACAGGCTCTCACCCACCCCCAGCTGCCTAGAGAACTAGTTGTTCCTGGCTGGTAATCAAAAATACAGGGGTGCCCCTATTTATTTATTTATTGAAATAATAATAAAAAGTGGAGTGGGGCATCACTGTATTATTGGTTGCCAGCCAAGTAAAACTAGGCAGCTGGGGGCTGTAATCTTCATCATGGAGAAGCCCAATGTTTATTTATTTATTGAAATAATAATGAAAAATGGAGTGGGGCATCACTGTATTATTGGTTGCCAGCCAAGTAAAACTAGGCAGCTGGGGCTGTAATCTTCATCATGGAGAAGCCCAATGTTCTGGGCCTCCCATGCTGCAAATTGCTGCAGCTGCCCCAGAAAATGGCACATTCACAGAAGCGCCATTTTCTGGAGTTGTACCCCAATTCTTTCAACTGACCTGTGAGGTTAACAGACTGAGTAATAAGGGGACAATGCCAGCTATGTATTGCCAGCTGCCAGTAAGCCCAAGGTTCATAATGTCGGACCAATGTTAGACCCAGCCACTATGAACTTCTAAAGTTAATAGTTATAATTACACCACACAGAGAAAAATAATTTATTTGTAAAAAGAACACAATCACATCCCTCTTCCCCTTTGTTATTACCACTATAACAACCACATCACAGCGAGACCATCATAAAAACTACAACCAAAGTGGGACTCCCATGTTGCGAATTGCAGCACTCAGCTGCCCTAGAAAATGGCGCGTTCATAGAAGCGCCATTTTCTGAAGTTATAATCCGACTGTAACAACTGCCCTGTGAGGTTGACAAACTGGGTAATAAGAGGTTAATGCCAGCTATGTATTGCCAGCTGCCAGCAAGCCCAAGGTTCATAATGTTGGACCAATGTTAAACCCAGCCATTATGAACTTCTATAGTTAAGAGTTAAAATTACACCACACAGAGAAAAATAATCTATTTGTAAAAAGAACACAATCACATCCCTCTTTCCCTTTGCTACCACCATAAAAACCACATGACAAGAAGACCACCATAAATACTACAACCACAGTGGTACTCCCATGGTGCGATTTGCAGCCTGCAGCTGGCTCAGAAAATGGTGCATTCTCTGGAGCTGTACCCCAACTCTTACAACTGCCCTGAGAGGTTGGCTAACTGGGTAATAAGGGGTTAATGCCAGGTATGTATTGCTAGCTGGCACTAAGCCTGAGGTTTATGATGTTGGACCAATGTTAAACCTGGCCATTATGAACGTATAAAGTTATTAGATAAAATTACACTGCACCGAGAAAAATCATTTATTTTTAAAAGAACACAGTCGCATCCCTCTTCACCTTCTTTATATCCACCATAAAAATCACATGACAGCGGGACCTGACACTGACTGCTGGCTGTGAGTGGGGTGACGTGAGAACGTTTATGTGAGGTCAGAGCTCAGCCGTGTCTAGCTGACCTCAGATACACCAGACTGTGACATCACCCCACTTACAGCCAGCAGTGAGGTTTGCATCCCGCCTTGATCAGATGACGCTGAGGATTATGGAAGAGGTTTTTTTGGGGGAGTAATAAAGATGGGAAAGAGGCTGGTGATTGTGTTCTGTTTTACAAATAAATGATTTTCATGGTGCAAGGAATTATTGACTATGTACTTGGAGGTTCATAATAGCCGGGACTAACATTGGCCCAACATTATTAACCTCGGGCTTGTGCAGTATATTATATATCATGTATGTGCAGTTTATTATATATCATGTATGTGCAGTATATTATATATCATGTATGTGCGGTGTATTATATATCATGTATGTGCGGTATATTATATATCATGTATGTGCGGTATATTATATATCATGTATGTGCGGTGTATTATATACCATGTATGTGCGGTATATTATATATCATGTATGTGCAGTATATTATATATCAAGTGTGTGCGGTATATTATATATCATGTATGTGCGGTATATTATATATCATGTATGTGCGGTATAATATATATCATGTATGTGCGGTGTATTATATATCATGTATGTGCGGTATAATATATATCATGTATGTGCGGTGTATTATATATCATGTATGTGCGGTGTATTATATATCATGTATGTGCGGTGTATTATATATCATGTATGTGCGGTGTATTATATACCATGTATGTGCAGTATATTATATATCAAGTATGTGCAGTATATTATATATCAAGTATGTGCGGTATATTATATATCATGTATGTGCGGTATATTATATATCATGTATGTGCAGTATATTATATCATGTATGTGCGGTATATTATATATCATGTATGTGCGGTATATTATATATCATGTATGTGCGGTGTATTATATATCATGTATGTGCGGTGTATTATATACCATGTATGTGCGGTATATTATATATCAAGTATGTGCAGTATATTATATATCAAGTATGTGCGGTATATTATATATCATGTATGTGCGGTATATTATATATCATGTATGTGCGGTGTATTATATATCATGTATGTGCGGTATATTATATATCAAGTATGTGCGGTATATTATATATCATGTATGTGCGGTGTATTATATATCATGTATGTGCGGTATATTATATATCATGTATGTGCGGTATATTATATATCATGTATGTGCGGTATATTATATATCATGTATGTGCGGTATATTATATATCATGTATGTGAGGTATATTATATATCATGTATGTGCAGTTTATTATATATCATGTATGTGCGGTATATTATATATCATGTATGTGCGGTATATTATATATCATGTATGTGCGGTATATTATATATCATGTATGTGCGGTGTATTATATACCATGTATGTGCGGTATATTATATATCAAGTATGTGCAGTATATTATATATCAAGTATGTGCGGTATATTATATATCATGTATGTGCGGTATATTATATATCATGTATGTGCAGTATATTATATATCAAGTATGTGCGGTATATTATATATCATGTATGTGCGGTATATTATATATCATGTATGTGCGGTGTATTATATATCATGTATGTGCGGTATATTATATATCATGTATGTGCGGTATATTATATATCATGTATGTGCGGAATATTATATATCATGTATGTGCGGTATATTATATATCAAGTATGTGCAGTATATTATATATCATGTATGTGCGGTATATTATATATCAAGTATGTAAGGTGTATTATATACCATGTATGTGCGATGTATTATATATCATGTATGTGCGATATATTATATCATGTATGTGCGGTATATTATATCATGTATGTGCGGTATATTATATCATGTATGTGCGGTATATTATATCATGTATGTGCCGTATATTATATATCATGTATGTGCGGTATATTATATATCATGTATGTGCGATATATTATATCATGTATGTGCGGTATATTATATCATGTATGCGCGGTATATTATATCATGTATGTGCGGTATATTATATACCATGTATGTGCGGTATATTATATACCATGTATGTGCGGTATATTATATATCATGTATGTGCGGTATATTATATATCATGTATGTGCGATATATTATATCATGTATGTGCGGTATATTATATCATGTATGTGCGGTATATTATATCATGTATGTGCGGTATATTATATCATGTATGTGCAGTATATTGTATACCATGTATGTGCGGTATATTATATATCATGTATGTGCGGTATAATATATATCATGTATGTGCGGTGTATTATATATCATGTATGTGCGGTATAATATATATCATGTATGTGCAGTATATTATATATCATGTATGTGCGGTGTATTATATATCATGTATGTGCGGTGTATTATATATCATGTATGTGCGGTATAATATATATCATGTATGTGCAGTATATTATATATCATGTATGTGCGGTGTATTATATATCATGTATGTGCGGTATATTATATATCATGTATGTGCGATATATTATATCATGTATGTGGGGTATATTATATATCATGTATGTGCGGTATATTATATATCATGTATGTGCGATATATTATATTATGAATGTGTGATATATTATATCATGTATGTGCGGTATATTATATATCATGTATGTGCAGTATATTATATATCATGTATGTGCAGTATATTATATATCATGTATGTGCAGTATATTATATATCATGTATGTGCAGTATATTATATATCGTGTATGTGCAGTATATTATATATCATGTATGTGCGGTGTATTATATATCATGTATGTGCGGTATATTATATATCAAGTATGTGCGGTATATTATATCATGTATGTGCAGTATATTATATATCATGTATGTGCGATATATTATATCATGTATGTGCGGTGTATTATATATCAAGTATGTGCAGTATATTATATATCATGTATGTGCGATATATTATATCATGTATGTGCGGTGTATTATATCATGTATGTGCAATATATTATATCATGTATGTGCCGTATATTATATCATGTATGTGCGGTATATTATATATATCGTGTATCCCCCGCTGGCTGACATTCTCGGCACACGCTGTACTGTATCCCGTGCATCGAGTGCAGCCTTGATCTGATCACCCATCACACAATGTACAACCATCATCCGTCTGTATTACATCAGCGCAGGCAGAACGCTGTGCAGCTCCGGAGGATAATTCTGCTATATTGTGCTTTACATGGGAAGACATGATAATGAACACGAGGAGAGAGAATGTGTGATACAAGGTAGAGGAGGGAGGGAGCGCTGCTCCTGAGGGACGGTGATTGCTTCTTTATTGAATACATCACATTCTGAACATGAACATGACTGCGAGGATCACCGCGCTCCACCGCTATCATGTGACCACGCCAGGACGACATCTCTCAGCACCGCCATATATATATATATACACTCACAGGTCCAGACACAGCTGTACACAGAGATAGCAGAGGAGCAAAATCATCTAATAACCTCAGGGATTAACTAAGAACTGCCCTGAGGCCTCCAACATCTATAAAAATATACTCCAGAGCTGCACTCACTATTCTGCTGGTGCAGTCACTGTGTACATACATTACATTACTGATCCTGAGTTACCTCTGTATTATACTCCAGAGCTGCACTCACTATTCTGCTGGTGCAGTCACTGTGTACATACATTACATTACTGATCCTGAGTTACCTCCTGTATTATACTCCAGAGCTGCCTCACTATTCTGCTGGTGCAGTCACTGTGTACATACATTAACATTACTGATCCTGAGTTACCCCTGTATTATACTCCAGAGCTGCACTCACTATTCTGCTGGTGCAGTCACTGTGTACATACATTACATTACTGATCCTGAGTTACCTCCTGTATTATACTCCAGAGCTGCACTCACTATTCTGCTGGTGCAGTCACTGTGTACATACATTACATTACTGATCCTGAGTTACCTCCTGTATTCTACTCCAGAGCTGCACTCACTATTCTGCTGGTGCAGTCACTGTGTACATACATTACATTACTGATCCTGAGTTACCTCCTGTATTATACTCCAGAGCTGCGCTCACTATTCTGCTGGTGCAGTCACTGTGTACATACATTACATTACTGATCCTGAGTTACCTCCTGTATTATACTCCAGAGCTGCACTCACTATTCTGCTGGTGCAGTCACTGTGTACATACATTACATTACTGATCCTGAGTTACCTCCTGTATTATCCTCCAGAGCTGCGCTCACTATTCTGCTGGTGCAGTCACTGTGTACATACATTACATTACTGATCCTGAGTTACCTCCTGTATTATACTCCAGAGCTGCACTCACTATTCTGCTGGTGCAGTCACTGTGTACATACATTACATTACTGATCCTGAGTTACCTCCTGTATTATACTCCAGAGCTGCACTCACTATTCTGCTGGTGCAGTCACTGTGTACATACATTACATTACTGATCCTGAGTTACCTCCTGTATTATACTCCAGAGCTGCACTCACTATTCTGCTGGTGCAGTCACTGTGTACATACATTACATTACTGACCCTGAGTTACCTCCTGTATTATACTCCAGAGCTGCACTCACTATTCTGCTGGTGGAGTCACTGTGTACATACATTACATTACTGATCCTGAGTTACCTCCTGTATTATACTCCAGAGCTGCACTCACTATTCTGCTGGTGCAGTCACTGTGTACATACATTACATTACTGATCCTGAGTTACCTCCTGTATTATACTCCAGAGCTGCACTCACTATTCTGCTGGTGCAGTCACTGTGTACATACATTACATTACTGATCCTGAGTTACCTCCTGTATTATACTCCAGAGCTGCACTCACTATTCTGCTGGTGCAGTCACTGTGTACATACATTACATTACTTTCCTGAGTTACCTCCTGTATTATACTCCAGAGCTGCACTCACTATTCTGCTGGTGCAGTCACTGTGTACATACATTACATTACTGTTCCTGAGTTACCCCTGTATTATACTCCAGAGCTGCACTCACTATTCTGCTGGTGCAATCACTGTGTACATACATTACATTACTGATCCTGAGTTACCTCCTGTATTATACTCCAGAGCTGCACTCACTATTCTGCTGGTGCAGTCACTGTGTACATACATTACATTACTGATCCTGAGTTACCTCCTGTATTATACTCCAGAGCTGCACTCACTATTCTGCTGGTGCAGTCACTGTGTACATACATTACATTACTGATCCTGAGTCACCTCCTGTATTATACCCAGAGCTGCACTCACTATTCTGCTGGTGCAGTCTACTGTGTACATACATTACATTACTGATCCGGAGTTACCTCCTGTATTATACTCCAGAGCTGCACTCACTATTCTGCTGGTGCAGTCACTGTGTACATACAGGATCAGTAATGTAATGTATGTACACCAGTGACTGCACCAGCGAATAGTGAGTGCAGCTCTGAAGCATTATACTGCCTTTGCATTGTCAGGTTTAATTACTGCAGCCTCATTAAGGGAATTCTGCTATCAGATGTAATCAGCAGTTGGGATCTGACATTTTCCTGTTGTTTTATGGCTTCATCTGCAGGTGAGATGTGTCAGGAAGGAAAAGGTGAGTGAGCTCGAAAATCATCATTATTATTACGGTAATTATTATTATTATTATTATGTTCATCTAATGACTCTCCCAGATTCCAACATTAATTTCGCCCAACCCCAATGTAGACCAAGAAACCGCACAGACCGAGGAGGAGGATGTATCTAATCCTATCCTGTGTGATACTGTCTGCTGAGCTGTGTATCTAATCCTCTCCTGTGTGATACTGTCGGCTGAGCTGTGTATCTAATCCTATCCTGTGTGATACTGTCTGCTGAGCTGTGTATCTAATCCTCTCCTGTGTGATACTGTCTGCTGAGCTGTGTATCTAATCCTTTCCTGTGTGATACTGTCTGCTGAGCTGTGTATCTAATCCTCTCCTGTGTGATACTGTCTGCTGAGCTGTGTATCTAATCCTTTCCTGTGTGATACTGTCTGCTGAGCTGTGTATCTAATCCTCTCCTGTGTGATACTGTCTGCTGAGCTGTGTATCTAATCCTATCCTGTGTGATACTGTCTGCTGAGCTGTGTATCTAATCCCATCCTGTGTGATACTGTCTGCTGAGCTGTGTATCTAATCCTATCCTGTGTGATACTGTCTGCTGTGCTGAGCTGTGTATCTAATCCTATCCTGTGTGATACTGTCTGCTGAGCTGTGTATCTAATCATATCCTGTGTGATACTGTCTGCTGAGCTGTGTATCTAATCCTCTCCTGTGTGATACTGTCTGCTGAGCTGTGTATCTAATCCTGTCCTGTGTGATACTGTCTGCTGAGCTGTGTATCTAATCCTCTCCTGTGTGATACTGTCTGCTGAGCCGTGTATCTAATCCTCTCCTGTGTGATACTGTCTGCTGAGCTGTGTATCTAATCCTCTCCTGTGTGATACTGTCTGCTGAGCTGTGTATCTAATCCTATCCTGTGTGATACTGTCTGCTGAGCTGTGTATCTAATCATATCCTGTGTGATACTGTCTGCTGAGCTGTGTATCTAATCTCTCCTGTGTGATACTGTCTGCTGAGCTGTGTATCTAATCCTGTCCTGTGTGATACTGTCTGCTGAGCTGTGTATCTAATCCTCTCCTGTGTGATACTGTCTGCTGAGCCGTGTATCTAATCCTCTCCTGTGTGATACTGTCTGCTGAGCTGTGTATCTAATCCTCTCCTGTGTGATACTGTCTGCTGAGCTGTGTATCTAATCCTACCCTGTGTGATACTGTCTGCTGAGCTGTGTATCTAATCCTGTCCTGTGTGATACTGTCTGCTGAGCTGTGTATCTAATCCTCTCCTGTGTGATACTGTCTGCTGAGCTGTGTATCTAATCCTGTCCTGTGTGATACTGTCTGCTGAGCTGTGTATCTAATCCTGTCCTGTGTGATACTGTCTGCTGAGCTGTGTATCTAATCCTCTCCTATGTGATATTGTCTGCTGAGCTGTGTATCTAATCCTTATCCTGTGTGAATCCTATCCTCTGGGACGGGGTACTCGGTACCGGACCGGGGTATCACGGCAGTCTTTGGTCCAGACTGTGTCCCGAGCCCACAAGTAAAAGGGGTATTTACAGGGGAGTTTGTCGTGACGCCACCCACGGGTTGTGGTCAGTGAGGGGACCACTGCTGCAGCGTAGCTCTGCCAGGAGGATGGATGGTGCTGCAGCCAGATGGATGAGCGCGCCGCGGGTCGGGACTGCTCCTGACAGTGTGTAAAGGTGTAATACAGTTCAATGTGCAGGGAATCACACACAGGAGACTGAAGCAGGGTTCACCGGGTTTACTTGCAAGTTCTTTCTCTTTAGTACAACCAGTTCACAGCACAGTTCTTATTCACAGTTAACTCCGGACACTCTGAACACTCTGCAGCCAGGCTGTCTCTCTGAACCCTCTGCAGCCAGGCTGTCTCTCTGAACCCTCTGCAGCCAGGCTGTCTCTCTGAACCCTCTGCAGCCAGGCTGTCTCTCTGAACCCTCTGCAGCCAGGCTGTCTCTCTGAGCCCTCTGCAGCCAGGCTGTCTCTCTGAGCCCTCTGCAGCCAGGCTGTCTCTCTGAACCCTCTGCAGCCAGGCTTCCTCTCTGAATCCTCTGCAGCTTGGCTTTCTCTCCCGGAGACCCTTCACTCTCTATTTAACCTTTTCGGCTTGTTTCTTATCTCTTCCCTGTGGGTTGTATGGCGGCAGCTCGGTCCCTTTGTATGACTTCTCCCTGTGTATATGGGTGGCAAGCTGGGTCCTATGGTGTTGCTGATCCTCCAGCCCGTGTGGTAGGAACTCTGACCTGGAATCAGAGTCCCTCGTCGGTTTGTCTGGGATCTGGCGTAAAGCTGCGGTCCCCCTCAGAGCCGACACTCTGGTCCCAGCCTAGACTTGGGTGTCCCTGTCTTGCAAGGGATCACCGGGCTCTCTCCGACCCATGTGACTACCAGGTACGTCACGGGGAACCTATATCGCCTGTAGTCGGTCAACGCTGCCGTACTCCTCGGAGCCGGTGACACCGTTCGGTCTCTGTCCTTCCTTTCCCTCGGGCTGCAGGCTATGGAGCAGGCTTTCTCTCTATGGAACGGTGTCTCTGTTGATTCTGCGCCTCCAGGGAGCCCTATCTCTCTGGGAAAGTGTCTTTCTGGCTGCTTGGTCTTGGCTTCTTGGCACCCACTGGCCTACTAACTCGACAGTCTAATCTTATTCTTAGAAATGAAGGCTATTCCATGCGAGACATTGCCAAGAACCTGAAGATTTCCTACAGCGGTGTGTACTACTCCCGTCATAGGAGAGCACAAACAGGCTCTAACCAGAGTAGAAAGAGAAGTGAAAGGCCCCGCTGCACAACTGAGCAACAAGACAAGTACATTAGAGTCTCTAGATTGAGAAATCGACGCCTCACAGCTCCTCATCTGGCAGCTTCATTATATAGTATCCGCAAAACGCCACTGTCAACGTCTACAGTGAAGAAGCGACTCCGGGGTGCTGGACTACAGGGCAGAGGGGCGAAGGAAAAGCCATGTCTGAGACTGGCTAATAAAAGGAAAAGATTAATATGGGGAAAAGAACACAGACATTGGACAGAGGAAGATTGGAACAAAGTGTTAGGACAGAGGGATCAAAGACTGAGGTGTTTGGATCACACAGAAGAACATTTGTGAGACACAGAACAACTGAAGATGCTGGAAGAGGCCTGACGCCATCAGTCAAGCATGGTGGAGGTCATGTGATGATCTGGGTGGCTTTGGTGCTGCTAAAGTGGGAGATTTATACAAGGTGAAAGGGATTTTGAATAAGGAAGGCTATCACTCCATTTTGCAGCACCATGCCATACCCCATGGACAGCGCTGGATTTGAGCCAATATCATCCTACAGCAGGACAATGACCCAAAGCAAAGTAAAGTAAAGCGCACCTCCAAATTATGCCTGAACTATTTAGGGAAGAAGCAGCAGCTGGTATCTCTCTGTAATGGAGGGGGCAGCGCTGTCACCAGATCTCAACCCCATGGAGCTGTTGCGGGAGCAGCTTGACTGTATGGAACGGAAAAAGTGCCCATCACCAATCCAACTTGTGGGAGCGGCTCCAGGAAGAACGGGGGAGGGGGGGGTTTGGGGGAAACTTCTCCAGATTACCTCTGCAAATTACCAGCTAGAAGCCGAAGGTCTGCAACGCTGGAATTGCTGCACAGGAGCATTGTGTGACCAAAGCAAAGTTTGAAGGAGAAAATTATTATTTCAAATAAAAATCATTATTTCTAACCTCATCAATGTCTGGACGATATTTTCTATTCATTTTGCAACTCATTTGATAAATAAAAGTATGAGTTTTCATGGAAAACACAATTGTCTGGGTGACCCCAAATTTTTGAACAGTAGTGTATATATATATATATACATTACAACAGAGCACAGACAGCAGAGACCACTGATAGCAGAACACAGAGATAGCATCGAACATCGGACAGCAGAGCACAGACAGCAGAGCCCACCGGCGGCAGCAGAGTCCTCCAGTCTACACTTGTGCTCAGCACAATGCAGCAGTCAGTGCACACAGCAGGACTGGTTGGGTGGGATGCAATGCTCTGCAGTCCCTGCCCATCACATGCATACAACTACAGCAGAATTGTTGAGCACTGGACACACAGCAGAGCACTGGGCACACAGCAGACCACTGGGCACACAGCAGAGCATTGGGCACAACCTGCAGAGCACTGGACATACTCTACTGAGCACTGGGCACACTGCAGAGCACTAGACACAGCAAAGCACTGGATGCAATCTGCAGAGCACTGGATACACTCTGCAGAGCACTGGACACAATCTGCGGAGCACTGGACACACTGCAAAGCACTGGACACAATCTGCGGAGCACTGGATACACTCTGCAGAGAACTGGACACACAGCAGAGCGCTGGACATACTCCAGTGGCTGAGGGCCCCTGGATGCTGTATATTTGCCCCTGACAGGTGCCCCCCTGTGTGCTCCAAACCCCTCCTCTCCCTCCTAACCTGTGTGGCTGACGCACATCAACAAGCCCATCTGCACTGAGCCGGCAGCAGAACTCTATGATCTCCTGCACTTCTTGCAGACGAGCATTGTGATATGCGTCTGTTATACAGGTTAGGAGAGAGAGGGGTTGGAGAACACCGGTGGGCCCCTGTCAGGGACAAATATACTGCATCCAGGGGCCCACAGCCACCGGAGGATGCAGTGCTCGCACAGGGCAGGGGATGCTGTCCTGCAGCAGACAGCTTGGGGCCCCCGAGGCACTTCAGGGCCCCGGCACTTGCCGGGTGTGCCGGGTGCGGATGCCGGCCCTGTTTGGGTAAGTAGAATGATATATTGATATAGTATAACTAAGTGTACAGAAAGGCACATTGGAACAGCAGAGTTGAGTATGCTGAATTGAGTATGCAGACAGGCACCTTGGAACAGTAAATTTATGTTTGTAGAAAAGTACATTGATTTAGCATAACCGAGTGTGCAGACAGGGCATCTTGGAACAGCAGAGTTGAGTATGCTGAATTGAGTATGCAGACAGGCACCTTGGAACAGTAAATTTATGTTTGTAGAAAAGTACATTGATTTAGCATAACCGAGTGTGCAGACAGGGCATCTTGGAACAGCAGAGTTGGGTATGTAGTCATGAACACTGATACAGCAGAACTGCGTATGCAGACGGGCACCTTGGAACAGCAGATTTCGGTGTGCAGACAGGCACATTGATTTAGCAGAACTGAGTGAGCAGACAGCACAAATACACAGGCAGCCACAGCCCTCTGAGGGGGCAGCACAAGAGCAAAGGGAGCCGACACCCAGGAAAGGAGGTCACACAGGCCGGCACTGGAGCCAAGACAGGTAAGTAACACCTGGGATGTTTGTGGTGACGCTTTCTTTACACTGGACCCCAAGGGACATTCCCTTCTCACCCATCACCAACGACATTCAGAGAAAGTCGGTCAAATTGATTGATCCATCAATGACGTCATCCATGCGGTGTGACACACACTGGGTGTATACTATTCTCACTACCTTAGGACCACCAGGGATGTTAATTGCTATTAACATTTAAATGACCTTAGATCACCGAAGATGTTACCATTAATACTCTTGACTGTCCCAATCCGCCAGGGGTGTTTCAACGTATTTACTTCCAAGGACCACCAGGGATGTCTCCACTCTTCTACTTCCAAGGACCACCAGGGATGTCTCCACTCTTCTACTTCCAAGGACCACCAGGGAAGTCTCCACTCTTCTACTTCCAAGGACCACCAGGGATGTCTCCACTCTTCTACTTCCAAGGACCACCAGGGAAGTCTCCACTCTTCTACTTCCAAGGACCACCAGGGAAGTCTCCACTCTTCTATACCAAGGACCACCAGGGACATGGCTACTAATACCTTCTCTCACTTAAAATATCAGATATTATCCTGGTTAACCCTCGGTTGTTTCTTCACCCAGGACCATTATTCATATTTTTCTTCCACCTTCATAGAAAACGAGACCTTGCCAATCTTTTCGCGACCCTAGACCACCAGGGATGTGCTTGATAAACCTGAAATGATCTAATAGTGTTAACTCCCTTCACTGCACCAAATCACCATTTACACTTTCACTCTCTGGCAGGGGTGGACCCAGACTGTAGTGGGCCCTGGTGCAAGAAATTTTTTGGGGCCCCCCCCTCCTGGAACTCAGTGCCAGAATAGTGCCGCGGGTGTGCAGCACAGCCAGCGGCGTAGCAACTGTTTGTGGCGCCCGGGGCGGTCGAAAAATTTGCCGCCACTTTGGTTGTTGATAATCTGGAAGTATACATAGTATACACTGTCTGGCCCTATATACAAGAATATAACTACTATACTAAAACACAAAGAGAAGGGGTGCAATTGCCACCTCTGCACAACCCCAGTGTATGGCAACAAGCAGGAGTGAAGGAGGGCCCGGGGCCGGAGCAATTTTCACCGCCGTGCTGTGGAGTTCATAATGCAATATAAATGCAAAAAACCCTTTATTCTTAATATTATGTCACAATACCGGGATCTGAGGATCTTCTATTTTGAGGTCAGGGGCTCTCTGATGCCATGTCGCTGCCTGTCTCGCTGTCGTCCTCTTTTGACACTGCAGTGCGCTGGACAAGAGAGCATTAACTGGTTAATAACAAGAAGTATGGAGTGTACAAACTGAGCCATAAACCCCCCATACCATGAAGTATGGAGTGTGTACTAACTGAGCCATAAACCCCCCATACCATGTCCAGCAGACACTGTAGGATTACTATATGGATTTTATTATTAGGGCACGGACACACTGGGGTGAAACTTGAATAAGTGCAATGTGTGATTTTATCGCAGTGCAGTCAGTTAATCAACGTCTGAAACACATTGGCGAGTGTCGGACGCTTTTTTCTCATCCAGATTCAGGATGAGAAAAAAGTCACAACATGCTGCGACAGTCTGTGATTCATGTGCGAGACTCGCCAATGCAAGTCTATGAGTCCGACAAAATCACAGACAGCGCACGGACCATCCGAGAGGCATCGTTATTTTCACAGATACATTATCATTCTTCACCTGAGACAACTGTAAAATGCTCCTGTAAATGATTATACAGTAATAGCTGCTGAGAAAAAACAGATTGATTGCACACGGATGTGATCTGAGAATCTGAGAAAAATGTTGGCCACTCGCACAGCAGTTTCCAAACAGACCAAAAAACGGATGTCACTCATCCGACTCTCCTGGATGAGAAACAGACTGATTTTAAGGCGGCAGAAGACAGTGTACCACTACGTCCTCAGCTCCGTGCTGTGCACAGACAGTGTACCACTACGTCCTCAGCTCCGTGCTGTGCACAGACAGTGTACCACCACGTCCTCAGCTCCGTGCTGTGCACAGACAGTGTACCACCACGTCCTCAGCTCTGTGCTGTGCACACAGTGTACGGTACACTGTCTGTGCACAGCACGAAGATGAAGACATGGCGGTACACTGTGCACAGCACGGAGCTGGGGACATGGTGGTACACTGTGCACAGCACGGAGCTGGGGACATGGTGGTACACTATCTGTGCACAGCACGGATCTGAGGACATCCCAGAAGGGCACAATAACCACAGACAGGCGGCGGGAGAACATTGAGCCCGCCCAGGAGAACTACAACTCCCAGCACCCAACACACTGCCCAGAAACCATACAATAACGTCCGAACAGGCAGGAGAACTACAATTCCCAGCATGCCACACCCTGCCAACACAGGAAGGTGGAGGCTGCCGCATGGAGGCAGAGATACCTGGTACAGCCGCCACTATCACCATATACTGCCCCACTCCTCCTGCCCCCCTGTCCTCTTCTCCTGTCCCCCTGTTCCTGTCCTTCTGCCCCCCTGTCCTCTTCTCCTGTCCCCCTGTTCCTGTCCTTCTGCCCCCCTGTCCTCTTCTCCTGTCCCCCTCTTCCTGTCCTTCTGCCCCCTGTCCTCTTCTCCTGTCCCCCTCTTCCTGTCCTTCTGCCCCCCTGTCCTCTTCTCCTGTCCCCCTGTTCCTGTCCTTCTGCTCCCCTGTCCTCTTCTCCTGTCCCCCTGTTCCTGTCCTTCTGCTCCCCTGTCCTCTTCTCCTGCCCCCCTGTTTTTGTCCTTCTGCCCCCCTGTCTTCTTCTCCTGCCCCCCTGTTCCTGTCCTTCTTCCCCCCTGTTCCTGTCCTTCTGCCCCCCAGTCCTCTTCTCCTCTGTATGCTGTATATAGCATATGACCCATATTCCATATGCTATATACAGCATTCATCTCCATGGAGCCACTTAGTGTACCTGTTAAGGACAGGGAGTCAGGAGTCACTGGTTAAATTCAATGAATTTAACTGCACAGGTCCTATCATGAAGTGATCACCGCAGTCGCTCTGACAGGTCCTGCAGTGGCGCTTCTCCCAAGGAGGGAGAGGAATTGCAGCTGCCGCGTGCCGCCCCCACACAAGTGCCACCTGTGGGCCCCCCCCGCTACGCCACTGAGCACAGCTGACACCCGACAGCACCACGGGACTCAATGACAGAATAGTGCCGCGGGTGTGCAGCCATGGGCGTACCCAGGATCAAAACTAGGGGTGGGGCAAGCCATGGTTGTTACCGCCTCCTATGGTACTCTGTCACACCAGCCCGAACGTCATATCCGGCCCGGTGCATTGTGGGGGCTGATCACATGTTCGGCCGGGGTCTGGCACATGCCCAGTGCACATATTGAAGCTGCCCGTACATGTCATAAACTGCCACAATGCACAGGACCGGATATGACGTTCTGGTTGGCATGTCAGAGTACCACAGGAGACGGGAGTTTCAAAAAGAGGTGGAAACAACAGCCGGGCCTGGCACCACCAGGGGGGCCCGGCAGCACCAGGCACCACCAGGGGGGCCGGCAGCACCAGGCACCACCAGGGGGGCCCGGCAGCACCAGGCACCACCAGGGGGGCCCGGCAGCACCAGGCACCAGCAGGGGGGCCCGGCAGCACCAGGCACCACCAGGGGGGCCCGGCAGCACCAGAAAGGCTCAGGGCCAGTAGAGGGCCCAGGACCAGTAGAGGGGCCCAGCACCACCAGGGGGGCCCAGCACGGGGGCCCAGCACCACCAGGGGGGCCCAGCACCCCCAGGGGGCTCTTGTGGGTCCCTGAGTGCTGCCCCCACACCTCAGGGGCCCCTGAGAGCTGCCCCCACACCCCAGCCTCAGGGGCCCCTGAGTGCTGCCCCCACACCTCAGCTTCAGGGGCCCCTGAGTGCTGCCCCCACACCTCAGCCTCAGGGGCCCATGAGAGCTGAGAGCTTCCCCCACACTCATCCTGGGGGAGGCCCATGAGAGCTGCCCCCACACTCATCCTGGGGGGGGGGCCCATGAGAGCTGCCCCCACACTAATTGGCCCCTCAGCACCCCCACATGTCTTTCAATGACGGCTGCCCCCCACACGCTATCCTCGGGGCCCCCTTACCGCTGCCTCCTTTAGTGCTGCGTCCCCCCGCTCTCCATTACCGACAGGCAGTCGCGCTGAGCGCAGCCTGTCATGTGGTGTGATGCTGCAGCCGGCGCTATACAGGAAATAGAGCGGCGCCGGCTACAGCCCACATGACAGGCAGATCAGCACGACTGCCGGTAATGGAGAGAGGGGGGAGGCAGCAGTAAGGGGGCCCCGAGGATAGCGTGTGGGGGCAGCGGTCAGGGGCCCCCTAGTACGACATGTGGGGACGCTCAGGGGACCAGTGGGCCCCCCCTACAGCGCCCAGGGGGGGGGGGGGTATGGGGGCGGGGCTTAGTGGGCTTGGCCCCAAAGTGTCGGGGCCCCCTGGGGGATCTCCCAATCTGTGACAGGGGAACGGACCTGCCGCTGGAGCTCCAGGGGCCCCCTAGCTGGTCGGGACCCTGGTGCAGCTGCACCAGCTGCACCACGGTAGTTCCGCCCCTGCTCTCTGGATCCATTAAACCTGGAATATTCTCCTCCTGGTGATCAACGACCGCAGCTCAGAGGCGGCAATATTTCCGAGAGATAAATCGGCACAGAGACTGTAACATTATTAACTCCCAGAGATCACAAAAGCTTCTACAACCTGAAAGAAATGTGTCCCAGGAATCATTATATTCTTGTATATAGGAGCAGTATTATAGTAGTTATATTCTTGTATATAGGGCAGTATTATAGTAGTTATATTCTTGTATATAGGGGCAGTATTATAGTAGTTATATTCTTGTACATAGGGGCAGTATTATAGTAGTTATATTCTTGTATATAGGGGCAGTATTATAGTAGTTATATTCTTGTATATAGGAGCAGTATTATAGTAGTTATATTCTTGTATATAGGGGCAGTATTATAGTAGTTATATTCTTGTACATAGGGGCAGTATTATAGTAGTTATATTCTTGTACATAGGGGCAGTATTATAGTAGTTATATTCTTGTACATAGGAGCAGTACTATAGTAGTTATATTCTTGTATATAGGGGCAGTATTATAGTAGTTATATTCTTGTATATAGGAGCAGTATTATAGTAGTTATATTCTTGTATATAGGAGCTGTATTATAGTAGTTATATTCTTGTATATAGGAGCTGTATTATAGTAGTTATATTCTTGTACATAGGGGTAGTATTATAGTAGTTATATTCTTGTACATAGGAGAAGTATTATAGTAGTTATATTCTTGTATATAGGAGCAGTATTATAGTAGTTATATTCTTGTATATAGGGGCAGTATTATAGTAGTTATATTCTTGTATATAGGAGCAGTATTATAGTAGTTATATTCTTGTATATAGGAGCTGTATTATAGTAGTTATATTCTTGTATATAGGAGCTGTATTATAGTAGTTATATTCTTGTACATAGGGGTAGTATTATAGTAGTTATATTCTTGTACATAGGAGAAGTATTATAGTAGTTATATTCTTGTATATAGGAGCAGTATTATAGTAGTTATATTCTTGTATATAGGGGCAGTATTATAGTACTTATATTCCTGTACATAGGGGCAGTATTATAGTAGTTATATTCTTGTACATAGGGGCAGTATTATAGTAGTTATATTCTTGTGTATAGGAGTAGTATTATAGTAGTTCTGTTCTTGTACATAGGGACAGTATTATAGTAGTTATGTTCTTGTATATAGGAGCAGTATTATAGTAGTTATATTCTTGTATATAGGAGCAGTATTATAGTAGTTATATTCTTGTATATAGGGGCAGTATTATAGTAGTTATATTCTTGTATATAGGAGCAGTATTATAGTAGTTATATTCTTGTATATAGGGGCAGTATTATAGTAGTTATATTCTTGTATATAGGAGCAGTATTATAGTAGTTATATTCTTGTATATAGGAGCAGTATTATAGTAGTTATATTCTTGTACATAGGGGCAGTATTATAGTAGTTATATTCTTGTATATAGGAGCAGTATTATAGTAGTTATATTCTTGTATATAGGAGCAGTATTATAGTAGTTATATTCTTGTATATAGGGGCAGTATTATAGTAGTTATATTCTTGTATATAGGAGCAGTATTATAGTAGTTATATTCTTGTATATAGGAGCAGTATTATAGTAGTTATATTCTTGTATATAGGAGCAGTATTATAGTAGTTATATTCTTGTATATAGGAGCAGTATTATAGTAGTTATATTCTTGTACATAGGGGCAGTATTATAGTAGTTATATTCTTGTATATAGGGGCAGTATTATAGTAGTTATATTCTTGTATATAGGAGCAGTATTATAGTAGTTATATTCTTGTATATAGGGGCAGTATTATAGTAGTAATATTCTTGTATATAAGAGCAGTATTATAGTTGTTATATTCTTGTATATAGGGGCAGTATTATTAGTAAGTTTTATGAATTATCATGTTAATCTAATAGGAGCAGTATTATAGTAGTTATATTCTTGTATATAGGAGCAGTATTATAGTAGTTATATTCTTGTATATTAGGAGCAGTATTATAGTAGTTATATTCTTGTATATAGGGCAGTATTATAGTAGTTATATTCTTGTATATAGAGGCAGTATTAAGAGTTATATGTTTTAGTTTTATATATTCTTGTATATAAGGAGCAGTATTATAGTAGTTATATTCTTGTATATAGGGGCAGTATTATAGTAGTTATATTCTTGTATATAAGGGCAGTATTATAGTAGTTATATTCCTGTATATAGGGGCAGTATTATAGTAGTTATATTCTTGTATATAGGGCAGTATTATAGTAGTTATATTCTGTATATAGGGGCAGTATTATAGTAGTTATATTCTTGTAATAGGAGCAGTATTATAGTAGTTATATTCTTGTACATAGGGCAGTATTATAGTAGTTATATTCCTTGTATATAGAGCAGTATTATAGTAGTTATATTCTTGTAATAGGGGCAGTATTATAGTAGTTATATTCTGTATATAGGGGCAGTATTATAGTAGTTATATTCTTGTAATAGGGGCAGTATTATAGTAGTTATATTCTTGTATATAGGGCAGTATTATAGTAGTTATATTCTGTATATAGGAGCAGTATTATAGTAGTTATATTCTTGTATATAGGAGCAGTATTATAGTAGTTATATTCTTGTATATAGGAGCAGTATTATAGTAGTTATATTCTTGTATATAGGGCAGTATTATAGTAGTTTATATTCTTGTATATAGGGCAGTATTATAGTAGTTATATTCTTGTATATAGGAGCAGTATTATAGTTGTTATATTCTTGTATATAGGGGCAGTATTATAGTAGTTATATTCTTGTAATAGGAGCAGTATTATAGTAGTTATATTCTTGTATATAGGGGCAGTATTATAGTAGTATATTCTTGTATATAGGGCAGTATTATAGTAGTTATATTCTGTATATAGGGGCAGTATTATAGTAGTTATATTCTTGTAATAGGGGCAGTATTATAGTAGTTATATTCTTGTATATAGGGCAGTATTATAGTAGTTATATTCTTGTATATAGGAGCAGTATTATAGTAGTTATATTCTTGTATATAGGGGCAGTATTATATATTATATTCTTGTATATAGGAGCAGTATTATAGTAGTTATATTCTTGTATATAGGAGCAGTATTATAGTAGTGTTATATTCTTGTATATAGGGGCAGTATTATAGTAGTTATATTCTTGTATATAGAGAGCAGTATTATAGTAGTTATATTCTTGTATTAGGGCAGTATTATAGTAGTTATATTCTTGTATCATAGGGGCAGTATTATAGTAGTTATATTCTTGTATATAGGAGCAGTATTATAGTATTATATTCTTGTATATAGGAGGCAGTATTATAGAGTTATATTCTTGTATATAGGGCAGTATTATAGTAGTTATATTCTTGTATATAGGAGCAGTATTATAGTATTATATTCTTGTATCATAGGGCAGTATTATAGTAGTTATATTCTTGTATATAGGAGCAGTATTATAGTAGTTATATTCTTGTACATAGGAGCAGTATTATAGTAGTTATATTCCTGTATATAGGGCAGTATTATAGTAGTTATATTCTTGTATATAGGAGCATATTATAGTAGTTATATTCTGTATATAGGGGCAGTATTATAGTAGTTATATCTTGTATATAGGGCAGTATTATAGTAGTTATATTCTTGTACATAGGAGCAGTATTATAGTAGTTATATTCTTGTATATAGGAGCAGTATTATAGTAATTATATTCTTGTACATAGGGCAGTATTATAGTAGTTATATTCTTTTAATAGGAGCAGTATTATAGTAGTTATATTCTTGTAATAGGAGCAGTATTATAGTAGTTATATTCTTGTATATAGGAGCAGTATTATAGTAGTTATATTCTTGTACATAGGAGCAGTATTATAGTAGTTATATTCTTGTAATAGGAGCAGTATTATAGTATTATATTCTTGTACATAGGAGCAGTATTATAGTAGTTATATTCTTGTATATAGGGGCAGTATTATAGTATTATATTCTTGTAATAGGGCAGTATTATAGTAGTTATATTCTTGTATATAGGAGCAGTATTATAGTAGTTATATTCTTGTAATAGGGCAGTATTATAGTAGTTATATTCCTGTAATGGGCAGTATTATAGTAGTTTATTCTTGTAATAGGGCATATTATAGTAGTTATATTCTGTATATAGGGCAGTATTATAGTAGTTATATTCTTGTATATGGGGCAGTATTATAGATTATTTTGTACATAGGCAGTATTATAGTATTATATTCTTGTAATGGGCAGTATTATAGTATTATATTCTTGTAATAGGGCAGTATTATAGTAGTTATATTCTTGTACATAGGAGCAGTATTATAGTAGTTATATCTTGTAATAGGAGCAGTATTATAGTAGTTATATTCTTGTAATGGAGCAGTATTATAGTAGTTATATTCTTGTAATAGGGCATATTATAGTAGTTATATTCTTGTATTGGGCAGTATTATAGTATTATATTCTTGTACATAGGGCATATTATAGTAGTTATATTCTTGTAATAGGAGCAGTATTATAGTAGTTATATTCTTGTAATAGGAGCAGTATTAAGTAGTTATATTCTGTAATAGGGCAGTATTATAGTAGTTATATTCTTGTATAGGCAGTATAAGTAGTTATATTCTGTATATAGGGCAGTATTATAGTATTATATTCTTGTAATAGGCAGTATTATAGTAGTTATATTCTTGTATATAGGAGCAGTATTATAGTAGTTATATTCTTGTAATAGGGCAGTATTATAGTAGTTATATTCTTGTATATAGGGCAGTATTTAGTAGTTATATTCTTGTAATAGAGCAGTATTATAGTAGTTATATTCTGTATATAGGGCAGTATTATAGTAGTTATATTCTTGTAATAGGGCAGTATTATAGTAGTTATATTCGTAATAGGAGCAGTATTATAGTAGTTATATTCTTGTATATAGGAGCAGTATTATAGTAGTTATATTCTTGTATATAGGAGCAGTATTATAGTAGTTATATTCTTGTATATAGGGGCAGTATATAAGTAGTTATATTCTTGTATATAGGAGCAGTATTATAGTAGTTATATTCTTGTATATAGAGCAGTATTATAGTATATTCTTGTACTAGGAGCAGTATTATAGTAGTTATATTCTGTAATAGGAGCAGTATTATAGTAGTTATATTCTTGTATATAGGAGCAGTATTTATGTAGATATAATTCTTGTATATAGGAGCAGTATTATAGTAGTTATATTCTTGTACATAGGAGCAGTATTATAGTAGTTATTCTTGTATATAGGGCAGTATTATAGTAGTTATATTCTTGTAATAGGAGCAGTATTATAGTAGTTATATTCTGTATATGGAGCAGTATTATAGTAGTTATATTCTTGTATATAGGAGCAGTATTATAGTAGTTATATTCTTGTATATAGGGCAGTATTATAGTAGTTATATTCTTGTATATAGGGCAGTATTATAGTAGTTATATTCTTGTAATAGGGCAGTATTATAGTAGTTATATTCTTGTATATAGGGCAGTATTATAGTAGTTATATTCTTGTATATGGGCAGTATTATAGTAGTTATATTCTTGTATATAGGAGCAGTATTATAGTAGTTATATTCTTGTATATAGGAGCAGTATTATAGTAGTTATATTCTTGATATAGGAGCAGTATTATAGTAGTTATATTCTTGTAATAGGGCAGTATTATAGTAGTTATATTCTTGTATATAGGGCAGTATTATAGTAGTTATATTCTTGTATATAGGGCAGTATTATAGTAGTTATATTCTTGTAATAGGAGCAGTATTATAGTAGTTATATTCTTGTAATAGGAGCAGTATTATAGTAGTTATATTCTTGTATATAGGGCAGTATTATAGTAGTTATATTCTTGTATATAGGGCAGTATTAAGTAGTTATATTCTTGTATATAGGGCAGTATTATAGTGTTATATTCTTGTATATAGGAGCAGTATTATAGTAGTTATATTCTTGTAATAGGGGCAGTATTATAGTAGTTATATTCTTGTAATAGGGCAGTATTATAGTAGTTATATTCTTGTATATAGGAGCAGTATTATAGTAGTTATATTCTTGTATATAGGAGCAGTATTATAGTAGTTATATTCTTGTATATAGGGGCAGTATTATAGTAGTTATTTTCTTGTATATAGGGGCATGCATGCCATTCTATCTGTCTTTATTGTGATTGATCTATGCCGCTGTACATACATGCAGCGGCCACATCTTGCCCATAGGCTCTACTTGATTGTTGCTCATGTGTTTGGGCCTGTTCCACCCTCATCCATGGTTGCTTGTCTGGCGGTGTGGGAGTCATATCTGATAATGTCCGGATGTCATGTTTGGACCATGTCTGCCTTTATCTGCGCTGCCCTTCTGGTGCTGTGGGAGTAGTTCAGTAATGCTTCAGGTATGTGTGCATTTAATATGGTTCTGCTTTTAATGCATTCAGGAGGCCGTAATGGCATGGTGTATATAAAAAACTTAGAGTAGGACTGACCCATTATAGAATGCCGTGACGTGGCGGGGGTAGCTTAAAGAATTGATCAATTGTTTGCTAAATGTCTCAGTTTAAAGTACAGTTAGAAATTAGCATATGCACCTTTTGTATTGCGTGCTAACCACAGGCAGCGCTGGCTTCCTGGCTCTTTTATTCAGTATTATAGTAGTTATATTCTTGTACACAGGGGGCAGTACGGCAGTTACTCATCCACGTGTTATTCTGGCGATTTATGACTAATTCTTTTTTCCGTACCTATGTCATATAATCGTCACTTGTGCACTATGTGGGCACATTATCTTTTCTTTATTATAATGTATATTACTCACCTGTAATTTCCTCCTTATAGAGGTTACACACGCAGAGTATTCTGTGCCGGTGATTCAGACAATAATGACTGTGTTGGGCTTGACTTTCTTTTTTTTTATTAAATGTCTTTTTTTTTTTAAAGCAAATGCATTTTAGTCATATGTGTGAAATTGATAGAATTCTTGTTCACAATTACTTGCCACAAATAGACTTAACAACTTAAGTTCTTATAAACTAAAAAAAAGTAATATGGTATATTAAAATGAATATAAAATAAATAGTAACTGCATCAAGCTCCCCCTAGTGGTGACTGCAGACAGGATCTTATCATGTATCTCTGTATACAGGGAGCTCCCCCTAGTGGTGGCTGCAGACAGGATCTTATCATGTATGTCTGTATACAGGGAGCTCCCTCTAGTGGTGACTGCAGACAGGATCTTATCATGTATCTCTGTATAGAGGGAGCTCCCCCTAGTGATGGCTGCAGACAGGATCTTATCATGTATCTCTGTATACAGGGAGCTCCCCCTAGTGGTGACTGCAGACAGGATCTTATCATGTATCTCTGTATACAGGGAGCTCCCCCTAGTGGTGGCTGCAGACAGGATCTTATCATGTATCTCTGTATACAGGGAGCTCCCCCTAGTGGTGGCTGCAGACAGGATCTTATCATGTATCTCTGTATACAGGGAGCTCCCCCTAGTGGTGGCTGCAGACAGGATCTTATCATGTATCTCTGTATACAGGGAGCTCCCCCTAGTGGTGGCTGCAGACAGGATCTTATCATGTATCTCTGTATACAGGGAGCTCCCCCTAGTGGTGGCTGCAGACAGGATCTTATCATGTATCTCTGTATACAAGGAGCTCCCCCTAGTGGTGACTGCAGACAGGATCTTATCATGTATCTCTGTATACAGGGAGCTCCCCCTAGTGGTGACTGCAGACATGATCTTATCATGTATCTCTGTATACAGGGAGCTCCCCCTAGTGGTGGTTGAAAGCAGAGTCTTATCACATGTCTCTGTATACAAGGAGCTCCCCCTAGTGGTGACTGCAGACAGGATCTTATCATGTATCTCTGTATACAGGGAGCTCCCCCTAGTGGTGACTGCAGACAGGATCTTATCATGTATCTCTGTATACAGGGAGCTCCCCCTAGTGGTGGCTGCAGACATAATCTTATCATGTATCTCTGTATACAGGGAGCTCCCCCTAGTGGTGACTGCAGACATAATCTTATCATGTATCTCTGTATATAGGGAGCTCCCTCTAGTGGTGACTGCAGACAGGATCTTATCATGTATCTCTGTATATAGGGAGCTCCCTCTAGTGGTGGCGGCAGACAGGATCTTATCATGTATCTCTGTATACAGGGAGCTCCCCTTAGTGGTGACTGCAGACAGGATCTTATCATGTATCTCTGTATACAGGGAGCTTCCCTTAGTGGTGACTGCAGACAGGATCTTATCATGTATCTCTGTATATAGTGAGTTCCCCCTAGTGGTGGCTGTAGACAGGATCTTATCATGTATCTCTGTATACAGGGAGCTCCCCATAGTGGTGACTGTAGACAGGATCTGATCATGTATCTCTGTATACAGGGAGCTCCCCCTAGTGGTGGCTGCAGACAGGATCCTATCATGTATCTCTGTATACAGGGAGCTCCCCCTAGTGGTGACTGCAGACAGGATCCTATCATGTATCTCTGTATACAGGGAGCTCCCCCTAGTGGTGACTGCAGACAGAATCTTATCATGTATCTCTGTATACAGGGAGCTCCCCCTAGCGGTGACTGCAGACAGAATCTTCCCATGTATCTCTTTATACTGAGAGCTCCCCCTAGTGGTGGCTGCAGACAGGATCTTATCATGTATCTCTGTATACAGGGAGCTCCACCTAGTGGTGACTGCAGACAGGATCTTATCATGTATCTCTGTATACAGGGAGCTCCCCCTAGCGGTGACTGCAGACAGAATCTTCCCATGTATCTCTTTATACTGAGAGCTCCCCCTAGTGGTATAAAACAGATTTTCATCATTTAATATTTTAGTTTTACAGAGTATTTGGTGATTTATTTCAGAATATCGGATCTCCAATCAATATGAATATATTGGGAAATGAATTGGCAGATATTCCCTATTTCTTAGCTTCAGTACTGGGTGCCGCTGTCCATCCTTTTTCCTGTGTCATCAGTCACATGTAACAGAACATCACAGGTTCCAGTAGATATGTGAGCAGCGAGGACGAGATGTGTAGTCACAAGTACCGAAATGTGTCAAAATTAATTAATACATAATGTATTACATTCGTCCGTCTCAGAGGAACCTTCTATTAAGACAGTGTTTTTGACTTGGAAGTTATAGTTACATATGAGGACTGCACGGTGAACTTTGTTCTCAGACACAGACCTCTAGTCCTATTCCGGGGCCCATGCAAGGACTCGCACGACCCGAGGGCCCGTAGAGACCAGCATCTAATATTGACCTTCAGCCTTGTCCCTTTGTCCCTTGTCCTCATGAATTTCTCCCATATCTGTGAATCTTGTGATGATATTTTTTGCTATAGATGGTGGAATATTCAAGATGTTTGAATTTTACATTAAGGAACCTTTTCCAAAATTGTTCCCCAGATTGCTGACCCCTGACTATCTTTGTGTCATGAAAGTGGTATAGCAAATGAGGGAATGGGAAGTAGGGTGACAGTAACGGGCAAGGTAAATTGGATATAGCTAGTCTCACCGTGAGATTGGGGTCCCTAGCTGACCTCGTACCCAGAGGTACCTCTGGTGGTGAGGAGGTCTGGGCTGCCACCCCTTCCCTGCTTCCCAATCAGCCCTGTGTTATCACCCCCTGACCTGCACCCACAGATCTGGGATACACAGCAACTCCTCCCACAAATGAGGAAAACTACCAAGAAGCTTCAGCACACACGTCTTCTCAGCTTGCGGTCTTGAAGAGACTAAAACTCTATCAGCGACATCTGCTGGTGGGAGAGGGAACTATTTAAAGGCCAGGAACGTGATCACCTGACAAACCCAAAACTTCCTACTTGCAGAGCTGCAACATGTGACACTTTGCTTCGGAGAGACTCTGCCTCTCTAACAAGCTCTTTTTATACACAGTCACATGACATAGTTGAAAATTAACCCCTTGGCTGTTTTTCATTAGAACCACTTTTGTTAACCTTGTCCCAACTTTTTCAAAAATATAAGTTATAGCTCTTTCCTGCGAAGAAGAAGAAGCTGTAGGTCAACACAATCCAGAAAAGCTGCCCTTTTCTCTGGGCCAAAACCTATTTAAAATGGAAAACTGTTCTGTGTTTGGAAGAATCAAAATGGGACATTTTTTATAGAAAACACGGATGCCGTGTCCTGCAGACTCTGGATGAGAGGAACAATCCAGATTATCAATGAGAGTAGCTATCCAGTATGTTATCAAAGAGAGGAACCATACAGCTTGATATCAAGGAGAGGAACCATCCAGCTTGTTGTTGAAGACCATCTAGCCAGTTATCAATGAGATGGACCATCCATTTTGTTATTGAGGAGAGGGATCATCCACCTTGTTATCGAGGTTTGGGACCATCCAACTTGTTATTGAGGAGAGGGATAATCCAGCTTGTTGTTGAGGAGAGGGACCATCCAGCTTGTTATTGAGGAGATGGACCATCCAGCTTGTTGTTGAGGAGAGGGACCATCTAGCCAATTATTGATGAGACAGACCATCCACTTTGTTATCGAGGATAGGGATCATCCATTTTGTTATTGAGGTTTGGGACCATCCAGCATGTTATTGATGAGACGGACCATCCAGCTTGTTATTAATGAGACGGACCATCCAGCTTGTTATTGATGAGACAGACCATCCAGCTTGTTATTGAGGAGATGGATCATCCTGCTTGTTATTGAGGAGATGGACCATCCAGCTTGTTATTGAGGAGATGGATCATCCTGCTTGTTATTGAGGAGATGGACCATCCAGCTTGTTATTGAGGAGATGGACCATGCAGCTTGTTATCGCAAACAGGGACTATCCAACTTGTTTTTGAAGAGACGGACCATACAATCTGTTATCAAAGAGATGGACCATCCAGCCTGTTATCAAGGAGACGGACTGCCCAGCTTGTTATTGAGGAAAGGTAACATCCAGCTTGTTATCGAAAAGTGGGACTATCCAACTTAATTTCAAGAAGAGGAACAATCCAGCTTGATATCGAGGAGTGCGACCATCCAGCCTGCTATCGAGGAGATGGACCATCGAATTTGTTATAGAGGTGATGGACCATCCAGATTGCTATCGAGGAGAGGGATCATCCAGCTTTTTATTAAGGATAGGGACAATCCAGCTTGTTTTCTAGGACAGGGACCATCCAGCTTATCAGAGAGAGGGACCATTCAGCTTGTTATCATTGTACAGTTCCTGCATCTCTGATGGTATAGGACTGCATTAGAATCTATGACAATGGTGGCTTACTTATGAAGGGCACCATTAATGCTGAGTATTGCATAGAGGTGATAGAAACACATTTGCTCCATACAGACATCTATTTCAGGAAAGGTCTTGTATATTCCAGAATCAACCCCATACTGCACCCATTACCATAGCAGGACGGTTCTGTAGAAGAAGAGTGCTATGATGAGCCGGCTGCCTGCAAGTCTGGACCTTTAACCAATAGATAACATTTGGTGCTTTACTAAATGAAAAATCTGGCAGAGCCCCAGAACTGTGGAGCATCGAGAATCTGACATCAAACGAAAACAGGACAACGTTCCTTTCCCAAAACACCAGCAAAGGTCTCCTCACCTCCCTGACATCTCACTGGTGTAAGAAGAAGAACGGACACTTTAGTGGACACGGCCCGGGCACAATGTTGGACATGTCCCTTTCTCAGTGGTGGACACGACACTTGCCTCACTGGTGAACATGTCTTGTTACAGTGATGGACATAGCCCGGGCACAATGGTGGTCACAGCCTGGGCACAATGGTGAACATGTTTCGTTACAGTAGTGGACACAGCCCTGGCCCAATGATGGACACAGCCCGGGCACAATGGCAGACACAGCCCGGGCACAATGGTGGACACGTCCTGGGCTGGGCACAATGGTGGACACAGCCCGGGCACAATGGTGGATGGAGTCCAGGCACAATGGAGGACACAGCCCGGGCACAATGGTGGACACAGCCCGGGCACAATGGTGGATGGAGTCCAGGCACAATGGAGGACACAGCTTGGGGTTGACAAAGGTCAAAAAACGTGGACTGAAACGTTGCACTTTATATGATAGAATAAAGAACAACTTTAATTGCTTCAGCTTTGTGGAGTTCAGTCATATATTGAGATTCAGTTTACATACTCCAGGGTGACTTTGTTGGAGGGATATGCGCTGCCTTTCGGGCTGAGACCATATACAATTATTCCGTGTGGGGTGTTGCAAACCATCTTTTGACAATGGTGGATATATCTTGGTACAGTGGTGGACACAGCCCCGGCCCAATGGTGGACATGTCCTGTTCACAATGGTGGACACGTCCTGGGCACAATGGTGGACACGTCCTGGGCACAATGGTGGACACGTCCTGGGCACAATGGTGGACACGTCCTGGGCACAATGGTGGACACGTCCTGGGCACAATGGTGGACACGTCCTGGGCACAATGGTGGACACGTCCTGGGCACAATGGTGGACACGTCCTGGGCACAATGGTGGACACAGTTCTGGGCACAATGGTAGACACGTCCTGGGCACAATGGTGGACACGTCCTGGGCACAATGGTGGACACGTCCTGGGCACAATGGTGGACACAGTTCTGGGCACAATGGTGGACACAGTTCTGGGCACAATGGTGGACACGTCCTGGGCACAATGGTGGACACGTCCTGGGCACAATGGTGGACACGTCCTGGGCACAATGGTGGACACGTCCTGGGCACAATGGTGGACACGTCCTGGGCACAATGGTGGACACGTCCTGGGCACAATGGTGGACACGTCCTGGGCACAATGGTGGACACGTCCTGGGCACAAAGGTGGACACGTCCTGGGCACAATGGTGGACACGTCCTGGGCACAATGGTGGACACGTCCTGGGCACAATGGTGGACACAGTTCTGGGCACAATGGTGGACACAGTTCTGGGCACAATGGTGGACACGTCCTGGGCACAATGGTAGACACGTCCTGGACACAATGGTGGACACGTCCTGGGCACAATGGTGGACACAGTTCTGGGCACAATGGTGGACACAGTTCTGGGCACAATGGTGGACACGTCCTGGGCACAATGGTGGACACGTCCTGGGCACAATGGTGGACACGTCCTGGGTACAATGGTGGACACGTCCTGGGCACAATGGTGGACACGTCCTGGGCACAATGGCGGACATGTCCTGGGCGCAATGGTGGACACAGCTCCAGCCCAATGGTGGACACGTCCTGGGCACAATGGTGGACACGTCCTGGGCACAATGGTGGACACGTCCTGGGCACAATGGTGGACACGTTCTGGCACAATGGTGGACACGTTCTGGGCATAATGGTGGACACGTCCTGGGCACAATGGTGGACACGTCCTGAGCACAATGGTGGACACGTCCTGGGCACAATGGTGGACACGTCCTGGGCACAATGGTGGACACAGCTCCAGCCCAATGGTGGACATGTCCTGGGCACAATGGTGGACACGTCCTGGGCACAATGGTGGACACAGCTCCAGCCCAATGGTGGACACGTCCTGGGCACAATGGTGGACACGTCCTGGGCACAATGGTGGACACAGCTCCAGCCCAATGGTGGACACGTCCTGGGCACAATGGTGGACACGTCCTGGGCACAATGGTGGACACGTCCTGGGCACAATGGTGGACACGTCCTGGGCACAATGGTGGACACGTCCTGGGCACAATGGTGGACACGTCCTGGGCACAATGGTGGACACGTCCTGGGCACAATGGTGGACACGTCCTGGGCACAATGGTGGACACGTCCTGGGCCCAATGGTGGACACGTCCTGGGCCCAATGGTGGACACGTCCTGGGCCCAATGGTGGACACGTCCTGGGCACAATGGTGGACACGTCCTGGGCACAATGGTGGACACGTCCTGGGCACAATGGTGGACACGTCCTGGGCACAATGGTGGACACGTCCTGGGCACAATGGTGGACACAGCTCCAGCCCAATGGTGGACATGTCCTGGGCACAATGGTGGACACGTCCTGGGCACAATGGTGGACACGTCCTGGGCACAATGGTGGACACGTCCTGGGCACAATGGTGGACACGTCCTGGGCACAATGGTGGACACGTCCTGGGCACAATGGTGGACATGTCCTGGGCACAATGTTGGACACAGCCCAGCTATAATGATGAACACAGCCCGGGTAAAACAGAGTACATGGCCCTGCACACAATGGTGAACACAACCCTTTCAAAATGGTAGATACATGCGAAGCATAATGGTGGACATATCCCTTTCACAATGGTGTATATTACCCAGGCATGATGGTGGACACGTCCCGTCACAATGATGGACATGGTCCGGGCAGAATCGTGGATACTTCCCGGCACAATGGTGGAAAATCCTGGCACAATAGTGGACAAGGTTCGAGCACAATGCTGAACATGACTCGGGCACAATGGTGGACACAACCCGGACATCGTGTTCTGACGAGTCGCTGACATCAATTTCTACATTTAGTTCTTTTTTCTTTTTCAAATAAAATGGAAAAATGTTCAACTTTCCACTTTTGATCTGTTCTTTATTGTATGTGATAAAATAAGGAGAGAAGAAATTTCCAAATGATTGCTTTCCTGTATTCTTTATATTTTGCAAAGTCACAACGTTTTAGAATTGGGGTTGTAAAAGATGGATGGATGGATGGATGGATGGTGGATGGATGGATGGATGGATGGATGGATGGTGGATGGATGGATGGATGGATGGATGGTGGATGGGTGGAGGAATTGATGGATGGTGGATGGATGGATGGAGGAATTGATGGATGGTGGATGGATGGATGGAGGAATTGATGGATGGTGGATGGATGGATAGAGGGATTGATGGATAATGGATAGATGGGTATAGAGATTGATGGATGGATAGAGGGATGGATTGATGGATGAATAGAGGGATGAGTGGATGGATAGAGGGATTGATGGATGATGGACAGAGGGATAGACGGGTTTGATGGATAATGGATAGATGGGTATAGAGATTGATGGATGGATAGAGGGATGGGTGGATGGATGGATAGAGGGATTGATGGATGATGGACAGAGGGATAGAGGGATTGATGGATAATGGATAGATGGGTATAGAGATTGATGGATGGATAGAGGGATGGATTGATGGATGAATAGAGGGATGAGTGGATGGATGGATAGAGGGATTGATGGATGATGGACAGAGGGATTGATGGATAATGGATAGATGGGTATAGAGATTGATGGATGGATAGAGGGATGGATTGATGGATGAATAGAGGGATGAGTGGATGGATGGATAGAGGGATTGATGGATGATGGACAGAGGGATTGATGGATAATGGATAGATGGGTATAGATATTGATGGATGGATAGAGGGATGGGTGGATGGATGGATAGTGGGATTGATGGATGATGGACAGAGGGATAGATGGGTATAGAGATTGATGGATGGATAGAGGGATGGGTGGATGGATGGATGGATGGATAGAGGGATTGATGGATGTATGGATGGATAGATGGATAGAGGGGTGGGTGGATGGATGGAGGGATTGATGGATGTATGGATGATAGAGAAATAAAAAATGATGGATGGATGGATGATGGTTCGATGATGGATGGATAGAGAGATTGATGGATGGATAGATGGGTATAGAGATTGATGGATGGATAGAGGGATTGATGGATGATGGATGGATGGACAGAGGGATAGAGAGATGGATGGATATCTGACAGGACCTCTGTGGATGTTGCGGGCCCTTCCTCGTGTCTCGGCCGGTGATCTCCTATCTTTTCTTTTGTACTATTTAAAGAACTGTGGAGGACGCACGACTGCACATTACACCGATGTGTCCATAGAAACACGGTGCGGGTCAGCGGAGGGCGGCACGGGAGTTACCCAGCGTCCTTGGCCACACTATGGAGCAATATCCAGGGATGGCATCACCTGCATCCAGACAGACTGATAGTCACCTCTATGTTGATGCAGGTTTACAGCTGTGTATCAGAAATATAGCTTTAACCTATGAATGGGATATTAACCACAGATTGTGGGGGGTCACAATCCCTTCATATCCACTGATCAGCTGATTGAAAGTTCCATGGAGAACCCCAGACTGGCACAGCGCTGTTCAGCTTCTAGTGGCCATGAATAGTATTGCAACTCTCTTCTTTTTGCGCAGTAGAGAGCTGCAGTATCACTTCTGGCCACAACACAAAGTGTGGCGTTGTCAAAGCTTGTAATGAACCAATTGTCTTCACTGATTCAACTACCCAACCTGAAATTTGATTTATTAGTCAACGTGTTTCAGGGCTCCCAGAAACATGATAATATGATATTGATTTATCATGAGGAAGGGGCCGGGGAGCCCTGAAACACATTGACTAATAAATCAATATTATATTCACCCCTTGATGTCTGGTGGAATATGGCAGTGCTGTGTTTAACCCTTTCTCCTCCCTACTTTAATTTTCTGAGATAATGACCTTCATTAATCATCAACATTAACAGAAATAAACCCATGACATAGATCCCTCTGTGTGTAATGACTCTATATAATATATGTGGTCACTTTATGTATTGAATTACTAAAATAGATTCACTTTTTGATCTTCTAATTCATTGAGATGCAGCTGTAGATAGATAAATAGATTATAAATATAGAGCTGGATAGATTAAAAATGATAGATGATGGATAGATAATAGAGATAGATAATAAATACATAGATATATAGATTATAGATAGAGTGATAGATATATACAGATACATAGATGGATGGATAGAGAAATATGATAATTAGATGGATAAATACATACATAGATGAATAGATAGAGATAGATAAATACATAGATATATAGATAATAGAGCGATAGATACATACATAGATGGATGGAGGAATATGATAATTAGATGGATAAATACATAGAACAAGAAAAAGAAGCAGCACAGAAAAAAAAACCAGGTACAAATCAACCGAGCAGTCTGCAATACTTCTTATGGCCACTTTACACACGGCTACATTTCTAGGGTGGCTACAGGTAACTTACTGGCTGCAGTGAAATCATGGAGACATTGTTCCATTTGTACACAGCAACAAGATAGAACCTTGTCTCCATGATTTCACTGCAACCAGTAAGTTACCTGTAGCCACCCTAGAAATGTAGCCGTGTGTAAAGGGGCCCTATCTCTGTATACAGGGAGCTCCCCCTAGTGGTGACTGCAGACAGGATCTTATCATGTATCTCTGTATATAGGGAGCTCCCCCTAGTGGTGACTGCAGACAGGATCTTATCATGTATCTCTGTATACAGGGAGCTCCCCCTAGTGGTGACTGCAGACAGGATCTTATCATGTATCTCTGTATACAGGGAGCTCCCCCTAGTGGTGACTGCAGACAGGATCTTATCATGTATCTCTGTATAGAGGGAGCTCCCCCTAGTGGTGACTGCAGACAGGATCTTATCATGTATCTCTGTATAGAGGGAGCTCCCCCTAGTGGTGACTGCAGACAGGATCTTATCATGTATCTCTGTATACAGGGAGCTCCTCCTAGTGGTGACTGCAAAAAATGGGCCATTATATATACAAAACAGAAAAGGCTGCAGCACTCCAAATATTGATGCCAAACTGAAGCCTTTA
Organism: Allobates femoralis; assembly: GCA_033576535.1. Classification (NCBI taxonomy): domain Eukaryota; kingdom Metazoa; phylum Chordata; class Amphibia; order Anura; family Aromobatidae; genus Allobates; species Allobates femoralis. The sequence continues at coordinate 614,151,988 of JARQOC010000004.1, read as the reverse complement.
TTCCGGTCATGGGTACAGGATGGCTGGACAAAAGCTGCGTGTGGCTGAAATGTCGCCGTCCTGTATCCATGACCGGAATAAAGGATTAAGTTTGGCATCAATATTTGGAGCGCTGCAGCCTTTTATTTTTTTGTATGGATAGATAGATAGATAGATAGATAGATAGATAGATAGAGGGATGGATGGAGGGATAGATAGAGGGATAGATAGAAGGATAGCTGGATAGATAGAGGGATGGATAGAGGGATGGATGGAGGGATGGATGGAGGGATAGATGGAGGGATAGATGGAGGGATAGATGGAGGGATGGATGGAGGGATAGATGGGGGATGGATGGAGGGATGTATGGAGGGATGGATGGAGGGATAGCTGGATAGATAGAGGGATGGATAGAGGGATGGATAGAGGGATAGATGGAGGGATAGATTGAGGGATAGATGGAGGGATAGATGGAGGCATGGAAGGAGGGATGGATGGAGGGTGAGCTGGATAGATAGAGGGATAGATAGAGGGATGGATGGAGGGATAGATAGAGGGATAGCTGGATAGATAGAGGGATGGATAGAGGGATAGATAGAGGGATAGATAGAGGGTTAGCTAGATAGATAGAGAGAGGGATGGATAGAGGGATGGATAGAGTGATAGATAGAGGGATGGATAGAGGGATCGGTAGAGGGATGGGTAGAGGGATGGATAGATAGAGGGATAGTTGGAGGGATAGATAGACAGGTAGATAATAGCTGGATGTCAGTAATGTCCTGTGCTGCCTATGGTCTCAGTCTCAGGCTCCGTCCTCAGTGGCGGGCCTTGTTCCCGGCCTCTGTGTGTCGCTCCTCTCCAGCCACCCATATGTTATCTCCAGGTTGTCGGCAGAGATCAGCGGCGTCTCGTCTCGGCTTCTCCTCTTTAAGGTTTGGATGAAAGCTCCGGTTTTGCATACAGATTTTGAACTCTTGATCCTTCGCCACCAGCCGACATGAAGACTTTGAAGTAAAACCCTTTCAAATCTTCCCATCTTCCCTCGCGGATTGTGACATTCAGAGGACGGACGACCTTTCTTTGCTTCTGATTTCTTGAAATGCCAGCGCGAATTACATTCAAGTTCTCGGAAATTCTTTCCTGGAAATCCCAAGGTTTAGAATCTGTAATTAATGTTACATTCTATAATGCTGATGATGGTTTTTAAGGGTTAGTTTTAATTAACGGCTGGGAAGGGGCAGCGACCTCCTTGGTGTGACATTAAAATCTGCAACGTCTTAGTGCCGTCAGCGCATGGAAACCCTGTTTATATCAGGATTGTCAAAGTATATAGTGTGATTATGACTGACAGGCAGACTTATAGAATATTGGCATTTCACCCTACTGACAACCTTGTCAAATTCCAGGTGACCTTGCCTAATTTTGATGAAAAGAATAGGTTATTAACCAAAAAGGTTATTGTTACCAATCACCTAAAATAACTATATAATTTTACCTCCATAAGAGTCACTAATCCCTTCCACAACCACCAGGGAGACCTATTATCATAGTGATTAATGGACAATGTTCTTAATCTGGTATAGTGCACCTCAATTGTGTCAAAAATGTTCCAGCCTATCTTAGAAACATGACATATCCTTGAGATACTTGAATGGAGGGATGACTACATCTTGGGGACAGTCAATGTGACATTTTTAGATAAAGTCAAATTTTGTCCAGAAACATGTGGAACCGCAATGGGGTCAGGACTCACCCTGAGTTATGGTAATTTATATATGAGCTATAGGGAATGGGAATTTTTCTTCATTTTTGATGGTTTTCATGCAAGTCTTTTGCTGTAGAAAAAAATATTGATATGATATTAATTTGGAATGAATTTTAAGATTGTTAATAGGAATTCTTTGAAAACATTACCCTACAATATAGTGCATCATCTGTGCAGTTTTTGAATCTGATAAAGATATGAAAATAAGATTTTTTTAAATGATATTTTCACGATTCCTCCTATCAGTGTGTGCAATATGAGTTATTACTGTGTTTGGTATCTGAGTGTCAGGCTGAACTAAGGGGGTGTCCGACTACCGTGCGTGACAGTGACACACTGACCAATAATGTCTGGCACACAACAGATGGTGCAAATACAACAGGGGGGCCCTACTTATAGGGAATGAGGAAGAGGTGACCTCCTGCACTCACCTGTGGCTGAGCCCTGATCTCCCTATCATCCCCATATGGATTCTTTCAACCTGTCGCCGAGCAGAATACCTAGTCCCTCACTGGCCCTGATGTTAATCCTCAATAGGGAATGGCCGGTGGGAGCACTAGTCCCAACTGCTGCACTAATAACAACAAGAGGGGAAGGAAAGACAGACAAGGAAACAACAAACAACTTCACTCCTGTTGCCCCACTCCTTGGCAGCAGACGGCTTGGCAGTAAGTCAGTTCTCCAGAGAACCTCCTTCTCAGGAAGCTTGGCCAAGAATGGGTTCAATCACCAGCAAAGAATGCTGGAATCATGTGACCATATAAAGGGGATGGGAGTAATCACAAATTATCCACACCTAGTAAGGAAACTGAGGAGTCTGCTAGCAGCAGAATACTGACATTAACTCCTGAACTGGAAAGAAACCTGTTTAAAATGGAGTCTCAATAAAGGAATAAGACAGAGGTCCGAAAACTCTGACAAGTCTCCCAGGTAAGAGAGACCATCGTGACACTGAGGTGTTGAGCTGTCAGTAGTTGATCGACAGTTCAGGTTTCCACTCTGGTTTCTAGGAGGTGCCGGTTTCCTCAGGTGTTCCATCTTCACTGTGATTGATTTGCTACTTCACTGAGCAGCTTCTCCCAGAATCCTGCCAGTCATATGTTCTTTCTGAAGTGCAATGCGGCCTGCATTCCTGTGTCTGTCTTGTTCTAATCTTTATCTGACCCTAGACTGTTGCTTGATTTCCCTTTTGTCTGCTCCCTGTACTTGTTGTGATGTCATATTTTCACCTATGGACCGTGACCTGAATAAGCCTCAGTTGACTACCTGAATACTTTTTGTATTCTCCTGGAAACCTTATCCTGGACCATTGCATGACTACGTCTCTGTCTACTCCCTGAATACTATGAGATCCCCTGGAACCTGACCGCAAAATAGCTAAATTCCCTGCTGTGTACACTACCTTTAGGTAGTGACTGTGTCATATTCACCTTTAATTAGTGACTAGCATCACAGATATCTACAAATATAAGGGAATCAACTCATAATTACTTTTTAGATAACACCAAACTTTATCCACAAACATGTGGGACTGTGATGGGGACTAGATTCAAGTCACGTTATTTATATATGGGTTATTAGAAAGAAGAATTCATCTTCACTGAGAATGTGTTCTTGGGGCAGGTCTTGTTCTTTAGAATAAGTCATATAATATTTGTTTGGAAGGAATCTGGGGATCATTGAAAGTGTTCTTGTAGAAGACTTAAAGGAATTATTTTTTTTATCTTAAACTTACCCTAGCATATAGTTCAACATCTGTGCCCTTTTGGACTCTCATAAATGTATTAGAAAATAACAAATCTTCAACTGATATCTACAAACATGGGGGACTGTGATGGGGACCAGATTCAGGCCAAGTTAAGATAATTTATACATGGGCTACAAGAATTCATCTTCTCTGCTGTTGTTGGTGCAGGTCTAGTTCATTGGAAAAGATTTATCGATGATATGTTATTGCTTTGGAAGGGATCTGAAGACTCCTTGAAAGTTTTCTTGGAAAAGATTAATAGGAATTATTTTTTTATTTTGATTTTATCCCAGCATATAGTTCAACATCTGTGGAGTTTTTTAATCTCATTATAGACATATCTGAAATTAAGATAATTTAAAAATGATATTTACAAATTAACTTCATCTTGACCCATAATTATTGTTTATATAAAGCCAAATCTTACCCACAAGTGTGTGGGACCGTGATGGGGACTGGATTCAGGCCAAGTTATGGGTATTTACATATAGGTTCCTGGAAACATGAAATCATCTTCTCTGGTAGTGGTGTTGGTGCAGGTTTACTTCACTGGAAAAAGATTTATTGACAATAAGATATTTATTTAAAAGTGACCTTAACATTCCTTGCAAGTTTTCTTGGCGAAGATTAACAAGCATTATTTTTTACCCCAGGATATAGTTCAGCATCTGTGCAGTTTTTGAATCTCATTATAAACATATGAGAAAATGAGATTTTCAAAATGATATTTACAAATCAATTCACTTCATCTTGACTCATTATTATCTAATGTATAAAGCTGAAGGTATGTATGCATGTATGTATGTATGTGTGTGTATGTGGCATAAACCCAGCCCAACCCACATAGCTGTGTCCACCCACATAGCTACACCCACTTAGCAACCTGCATCTCCACATATACCTGCCTCCTCCACATAGCCCTGCTGTAGAAATAAGACCAGATCTTGCCTCATAAAATCCTCTTTATTTCATCTTAAAATTACATGCGGTGGCAGGTAGACGAGCGCAGCATAGTGTCAGGATGACAGCTGTTTCGTGTCAGCTCGACACTTCTACAGACCTGTAGAAGTGTCGAGCTGACACAAAACAGCTGTCATCCTGATAAAATGCTGTTTTGTCTTCCTGCCACCGCATGTAAGAAGATTAAGAAGATGAAATAAAGAGTACTTCCTGAGGCAAGATCTGGTGAGTGCCATTTTCTTTATTTCTACAAATAGACATGCCTTATCCTGGAATGAGCACCACCAGTACGCCTGTTTTTCACACACAACACTCTAAAATACCATGTCTGTATGCCTAGTGTTGCACCCCAGGGCCGTGGGATACTCAGAACCGGGCTTTAATGCTTCTTCTTGGGAGTCACAGGGGTCGAGACCTGGTTCCTTGACCCTGGGTTCAGTGTTAAAGCATTCTTAGGGAGTGTATAGGGATAGAATGGTTTAAGAGGGAGAATTGTTTGTGACATCACCCGTGGTTTGCGGCTATGAGCCTCCGCCACTGCTGCAGAACCTCTGGGGACGGTGGACGGGCAGCTAGAATGTACTGGCTCCCCCCGGGCGGAGCGGGTTCCCAGGGAAGCGGGAGTAAGGGTTAATAGTCTCTGGCAGGCAGGGATTATCTCGGGCACCGTTACCTTGCTCAGTGGCCTTCACAGCTGATTGCCGCGGAAATAACAGTATCACACAGTTCTGCAACTCTGTTCCCAGGTTTACTCACAGCAAGCTCCAAATTCAACAAGTCATAGATGTTACACAGTTTTAGATAAGCTCCGGCCTGCGTAGTCTTAGGAGATCGGTGCAGCAAGTATGAGATCCTTGGTGGTGTGCTTGTCCTAGCCTATCTCTCTCTCACTGGTCCTGTTCCTCCGCGCTCCTTGCAGCGCCTCTGCGCACAGAAGCCCTATCCTGCAGCCTCGGGTATGAGTGGGTGACTGGTACCCTGTCCCCAGACCCTTGTTCGGCTGCTTTCTCTGGGTGTACGCCAGGTGTGTGAGCCACAGCTCCTATGAAGCTCGTAGCCTCCGGTTCAGCGGTTTGGTATTGAATTCCCATGCCGTGTTCAGGTCCAGTCCCTGTTTCTGACCACAACCCCTCCGGCCGGTATCACCAATTCCGGATTCAGGCACACTGGCCAATTCAGCTCCGCCAGTGGCCCTAGGCTTCTTTCTTCTCAGTGTTCTGGGAGGAGCGTTACACAACTCAAGCCCCTTCTCGGCAGTCTTTCTGTTCTGTCCTCGCTTGACTCGACTTCTTCCCTTTCTCAGCTCTGCACACTAGCTGTTTAATGTTCTGTTACTCAAACTGTTCTCCTCCAACTCTAACTGCAACTCTCTTTCCACCCACACTTCTCCACCTCTGTTGTTCTACTGGGTCTTCCCCCCGAGGTTTTGTATAGGGTCCCCTGAGTCCTAAGTGTGTGTTTGTGTGCTGAGGATCATCACACCTACAATCCCCCATCTCCTGACTACTGGAGAACCACACCCTGGCTTGGGTGCAGTACCCCTCGTGGCGTCCAGACCGGTGGGGAGCCACACTTAGGATAGCTTTTTCCTAAAACAGATTGATGCAGAACTTGTTTCTTCCTTTTTTGATGTGTTCCACAAGAAGCTATGAAGGGGTGTGGCTATATATAGAGTGGTGCTATGAAAGGTGTCCTGCTACCTGAAGGGGTGGGGCTATGCGTAGGGGTGGAGCTATGAAGGGGCAAGGTTACCTGGAGGGACAGGGCTATGATACATATGCACACACATGCATACATTACCATATATGGGTGATTTTGCCATATATGGGTGTTATTACAATATATGAGCATTGCAAACATACATGGGCGTTACGCCCCGGCAATGTTGGGCTCTACAGCCAAATTTTATCCAAAAGCATGTGGGACTGTGATGGGGACTAGATTCAGGCCAAGTTATGAGTATATATATATATATGGGTTACTGGAAATGTGAATTCATCTTCACTGGTGGTGTTCTTGGTATAAGTTTATTTAATTGGTAAAGATTTATTGACAATATGGTATTTACTTGGAAGTGATCTGAAAATTCCTTGAAAGTTTTCTTGGAGAAGAATAATGAGAATTCTTTTTTTTTCTTAAATTTACTTTAGCATATAATTCCTACAAATTCTGTGGACCGTCAAAATCACAAACTCGCTCACGAGAAAACATCATTCACTATAAATTTATGCTGAGAACTTACAACTCCGCCCTTCACCTCGCCAAACAGACCTACTTCACCACCCTGATCTCCTCACTATCCAACAACCCAAAGAAACTCTTTGACACCTTTCCCTCTCTCCTCAGTCCTAAAGTGCAGACTCCTATCACTGACCTCTGTGCTGATGACCTGGCTTCTTCACTATGAAAATAGAAAACATCCATCAAAAAATAAACTCCCAACCTCACAGTGCTGACACCTCTATCTCTCCCCACATTTCCTCCTGCTCACTCTCCACGTTTGACCCAGTCACAGAAGAAGAAGTCTCCAGGCTCCTCTCTTCCTCTCGTCCCACAACATGCACCTCTGACCCCATTCCCTCACACCTACTCCAGTCTCTCTCTCCAGTTGTCACCGCTCACCTAACCAAAATCTTCAACCTCTCCCTGTCTTCTGGCATCGTCCCCTCCTCCTTCAAACACTCGATCATTACTCTATTATTAAAGAAAATTTCTCTTGACCCATCCTGCACAAATAACTACAGACCAGTCACCAATCTCCCCTTCATCTCTAATCCCTGGAGCGCCTGGTCTACTCCCGCCTCACCCGTTACCTCTCCACTCATTCTCTTCTAGACCCATTATAGTCTGATTTCCACCCACTACATTCTACAGAAACTGCCCTCATCAAAGTGGCCAATGACCTACTGACAGCAAAATGTAATGTTGACCACTCTCTGCTTATTCTCCTTGATCTCTGCAGCCTTTGACACTGTTGACCACGATCTCCTACTCTCTATGCTGCACTTCATCGGCATTAAGGACACGGCTCTCTCCTGGTTCTCCTCCTATCTGTTTGACCGCTCTTTCAGTGTATCATTTGCTGGCTCCACTTCCTCCCCTCTTCCTCTCACTATTGGGGTCCCTCAGGGTTCAGTCCTTGGACCTTTTCTCTTCTCTCTCTACACAGCCCCGATTGGACAGACCATCAGCAGATTTGACATTCAGTACCATCTTAATGCTGATGATACAGAACTATACACTTCTTCCCCTGACCTTACTCCCGCTGTATTACAGAACGCCAATGACTGTCTAACCACAGTCTTCAATATCATGTCCGCTCTCTATCTGAAATCAACCTTTCCATAACTGAACATCTTCTGCTCCCTCTTTCCACTAACCTCCCTAAATCTGACACCTCCCTCACGATAACATCTAGGCAGTAGGTTCGCTGTCTGGGTGTTATTCTTGACTCTGATCTCTCCTTCACCTCCTATATACAATCTCTCGCCCGCTCTTGCCGCTTGCACCTGAAGAACAACACTAGAATTCGCCCCTATCTCACCTTGGAAACCACAAAATCCCTCACTGTGGCCCTCATTCACTCCCGCCTTGACTATTGTAATTCTTGTAATTGGCCTCCCCCGCTCTAGGCTCTCACCTTAATGCAGCAGCCAGGACCACCTATCTAGCTAACCGTTACTCAGACGCCCATACACTATAAGATCCAATTCAAACTGCTTGCTCTCACCCACAAAGCTCTTCACAGTGCAGAACCTCCCTACATCTCTACCCTTATCTCTGTCTTTCACCCCACCCATCCCTTTGCTCTGGAAGTGACTTTAGACTCACTTCTGCATTAATCCGAACCTCCCACTTCCGTCTCCGAGCTGCACCAATTCTCTGGAATGCCCAAGAAATTAGGTGTATCCACAACTTACATAGTTTCAGACGCTCTCTATAAACACATGTTTTTAGTGCGGCCTATCATGCTCCCTAGTCAGTCATCTAGACATAGCCTATCCGCTCCACCAGTCTCAAATGCATCACAAATAATGGTTGGTGGCCACGTATACTGCTCCTATCTGTTTCCCATCTCTTCAAGTTGACTATACCATCATTGTAAATAAGCCCCTGTACTTTGCGTCATCGCCACCTCATTGTTAGATTGTAAGCTCTTATGAGCAGGGCTGTCATTATTTTGCTTTAATTATTGTTTTGTATTATATTGTATCTTGTATTGTATTTTATTTTCTGATAACTGTCTTTTATGATTGTTTGTATATCACTGTATTGTAAATCGCTGTGGAATATGTTGGCGCTATATAAATAAAGATTATTATGAGTATTATTACAAATAAGACTGTTCTAGAAGGTGTCAATCCACAGCCGTCCCTGGTAGGAAAAGACATAAAACGTAAACTGTCTTACTTTGACCATGTGATGACAGCAAATTCCCTTGAGAAGGACATGATGCTTGGTATGGTCAGTGGTGGTAGAGGTCGGGAAAGACCTAAGACCTGTTGGCTGGCAATAAAGATCTGAAAATAAGATGTTTTCTAATTATTTCTACAACCATGTGGTACCGCGATGGGGTCCAGATTGAGGCCATGTTATGCTAATTTATAAACTAGCTACTGGAAAAGTGAACTAATTTCATGATGTTATTCTGTCCTCAGCAGATGATGGTGACACTACTCTAGAGGATCATCTAATTAATAGTCTCATTAACCAACACAATTGGATAGTAGGTAAGTAAAAAAAATAAATGTTGAGAAGTTTAATAGCAGATAAGACCATTGCTGAAAACTGCCTGATAGTGATATTTCTGTTTTTTAAAGAGCCAAAGGTATAAGTACCATAACTTGCTTACACCTTCATTTACTGAGAAATACAGATATCAGAAAACAAATAAAAATCTTTCTAAGGTTTCCGCTGCTCGTTACATCTGTTCTATGTGAACTTAACTACATGATAAAACTGACAAAATCACTACACATGACCATTTAGATGGGGCAGCTTGGTGGGAATATATCAAGAGGAAACGACTTACACAGGTCAACCTCTCCTAGTACACAGAGCTCCAATGCCACAGAACAATAGACAAGAAGGAGGCGATCTATCTACCACTGATGTCTGAGGAAAGAAACATGTTGGATTTTATTTTTGTGGTCCATAATGGCTAGAGTCACTGAGTACATGCATTACAGATCTTGTACTGATCCTGATTTACCTCCTGCATTATACTCCAGAGCTGAACTCACTATTCTGCTGGTGCAGTCACTGTGTACATACATTACATTACTGATCCTGAGTTACCTCCTGTATTATACTCCAGAGCTGCACTCACTATTCTGCTGGTGCAGTCACTGTGTACATACATTACATTACTGATCCTGAGTTACCTCCTGTATTATCCTCCAGAGCTGCACTCACTATTCTGCTGGTGCAGTCACTGTGTACATACATTACATTACTGATCCTGAGTTACCTCCTGTATTATACTCCAGAGCTGCACTCACTATTCTGCTGGTGCAGTCACTGTGTACATACATTACATTACTGATCCTGAGTCCCCTCCTGTATTATACTCCAGAGCTGCACCCACTATTCTGCTGGTGCAGTCACTGTGTACATACATTACATTACTGATCCTGAGTCACCTCCTGTATTATACTCCAGAGCTGCACTCACTATTCTGCTGGTGCAGTCACTGTGTACATACATTACATTACTGATCCTGAGTTACCTCCTGTATTATACTCCAGAGCTGCACTCACTATTCTGCTGGTGCAGTCACTGTGTACATACATTACATTACTGATCCTGAGTTACCTCCTGTATTATACTCCAGAGCTGCACTCACTATTCTGCTGGTGCAGTCACTGTGTACATACATTACATTACTGACCCTGAGTTACCTCCTGTATTATACTCCAGAGCTGCACTCACTATTCTGCTGGTGCTGGTTGATGATGATGTCACCTGTTGGCTCAGTCAGGGGATTCATCATTGTTAGCTGACGTTCTTCATGTCAGGTCAGGGGCGTAACTAGAACTGGCAGGGCCCCATAGCAAACTTTTGAACGGGGCCCCCTCCAAGACACACCCCCAATGACACGCCCCTCCAAGACACACCCTCAATGACACGCCCCTTCAAGACACACCCCCTTACAGGCCCCAGCAGTATATACAGCAGCCCCAGTGGTATACAGCAGCCTCCCCAGTGGTATATACAGGCCCCAGCCGTATTACAGCAGCCCCAGTGGTATACAGCAGCCTCCCCAGTGGTATATACAGGCCCCAGCAGTATTACAGCAGCCTCCCCAGTGGTATATACAGGCCCCAGCAGTATTACAGCAGCCTCCCCAGTGGTATATACAGGCCCCAGCAGTATTACAGCAGCCCCAGTGGTATACAGCAGCCTCCCCAGTGGTATATACAGGCCCCAGCAGTATTACAGCAGCCCCAGTGGTATATACAGGCCCCTGGTGGTGGTATATACAGGCCCCTGGTGGTGGTATATACAGGCCCCTGGTGGTGGTATATACAGGCCCCTGGTGGTGGTATATACAGGCCCCTGGTGGTGGTATATACAGGCCCCTGGTGGTGGTATATACAGGCCCCTGGTGGTGATATATACAGGCCCCTGGTGGTGGTATATACAGGGCCCCTGGTGGTGGTATATACAGGGCCCCTGGTGGTGGTATACAGGGCCCCTGGTGGTGGTATATACAGGGCCCCTGGTGGTGGTATATACAGGCCCATATACAGTGCTGCCGGCTGGGTGGGAAGCGCGGGAAGCGCACAGTTACCTGCTCTGCCTCTCCCCGTCTCCCGGCTTTTGGTGGGGCGGGCACTGCTGCGCAGTGATCACTTCCTGCAGCCCCTCTTCCGGCTCATCTTCCAGGATAGGGTTGCGGCGGGCGGCTGGGGGCACAGGCAGCAGGGCCCCCCGGGGAGCTTGGGGCCCCCCGGGGAGCTCAGGGCCCGCCGACCGCGGTAGTTACGCCGCTGTATTGCAGCTGTACGGCATAGCAGACGTAGCGGCGCTGGGTCCGGGCCCCCCACAAGCGTCGGGCCCCAAAGTGACCGCTACGTCTGCTATGCCGGTAGTTACGCCCCTGCTGTGCATGCTGTGGTCCATTACATACAGATACATGATTCAAGCAAATTATCCAGCTAAGGCCGGCTTCATACTGCTGCACGATCCGTTCCGGGGCTGTCCGGGAGGCCCCTGACAGCCGTGGACAGGATCAGCACACAGGACTGGGGGGCTATTATGCTCTCCGGTCTGGTGTGCAGCGCACGCAGTTCACGCTGCTGATAAGTCAGGACCGCGGCGCCCGTGGTCGTGACCTGTCAGCGGTTAACAGGATTAACACTCACTGCACCACACACTGTACACACAGCACACACTATACACACACTATACACACAGCACACACTCACTGCACACTATACACAGCACATACTATACACACAGCACACGCTATACAAACACACTGCACACACTATACTATCTACACACACTATACAAACAACACACACTGCCCACACTATAGACACAGCACACACTATACACACACCACACACACACTATACACACAGCAACAGCACACACTGCACACCCTATACACACTCACTGCACACACTATACACACTGCACACACTATACACACAGCACACACTATACAAACAACACACAGCACACACTCACTGCACACACTATACACACAGCACACACTATACACACATCACACACTCACTGTACACACAGCACACACTATACAAACAACACACAGCACATACTATACACACAGCACACACTATACAAACAACACACAGCACACACTATACAAACAACACACAGCACACACTATACAAACAACACACAGCACACACTATCTGCACACACTATACAAACACACTGCCCACACTATACACACAGCACACACTATACACACACCACACACACTATACACACACTATACACAGCGACAGCACACACTGCACACCCTATACACACAATACACACTCACTGCACACACTATACACACAGCACACACTCACTGCACACACTATACACATACATCTTCCCCCTTGTGTTCCCCCTTCCCCTCTGTTTTCTCACCCATGTGCTGTCTCTGGCTGTGCGTCGTCTTCTCCTTCCTGGAGCCTGCACTGGCTGCAGGAGATGAGCACCGCCCCGCAGCTGACTGAGGTCACAGGTCTCTGTTGCCGGTCTATGAATATTCATAAACCGGAGGAGCAATCCAGAAGCTGGGGAGGAACACGCGCACAGGGAGGGGGGAAGAGACAAGTTGCTCCAGCCCCAACACATCTATCTGTCAGGTACACTATCCAGCAAGTAGCAGGGACAGTGTCCCTGACAAGAGAATGGGCCCTCTTATTTGTTCAGGGCCCCGGCTGCTGACGCCGGCCCTGCCTGACGGCCACACACAATGACAGGTATCGCAGGCGCAGCTGCCGGTATAGCAGCGGCTGCGTAGCAGGCGCTGGGTCCGGGCCCCCCACAAGCGCCGGGCCCCAAAGCGACTGCTACGGCTGCTATGCCGGTAGTTACGCCACTGTGTCAGGTTAAAGGTTGATTTATCCAACATTTACCTGACTGATTAAGTAGCAGGTTCTGATCCTTCTAAATGTGTGAAAGTGATTTATACTGAGACTGAAGAAAAGGTTACAGCATCCATCAGAGGAGCGAAGTCTACAAGACACAGAGCGCAAGTGTGAGGAATCCCAAAGACACATTATTTTACTCGTATATAGGAGCAGTATTATAGTAGTTATATTCTTGTATATAGGGGCAGTATTATAATCGTTATATTCTTGTATATAGGAGCAGTATTATAGTAGTTATATTCTTGTACATAGGGGCAGTATTATAGTAGTTATATTCTTGTACATAGGAGCAGTATTATAGTAGTTATATTCTTGTATGTAGGGGCAGTATTATAGTAGTTATATTCTTGTATATAGGGGCATTATTATAGTAGTTATATTCCTGTATATAGGGGCAGTATTATAGTAGTTATATTCCTGTATATAGGGGGCAGAATTATAGTAGTTATATTCTTGTATATAGGGGCAGTATTATAGTAGTTATATTCTTGTATATAGGGGCAGTATTATAGTAGTTATATTCTTGTATGTAGGGGCAGTATTATAGTAGTTATATTCTTGTATATAGGGGCAGTATTATAGTAGTTATATTCTTGTATATAGGGGCAGTATTATAGTAGTTATATTCTTGTATATAGGAGCAGTATTATAGTAGTTATATTCTTGTATATAGGAGCAGTATTATAGTAGTTATATTCTTGTATATAGGAGCAGTATTATAGTAGTTATATTCTTGTATATAGGAGCAGTATTATAGTAGTTATATTCTTGTATATAGGAGCAGTATTATAGTAGTTATATTCTTGTATATAGGAGCAGTATTATAGTAGTTATATTCTTGTATATAGGAGCAGTATTATAGTAGTTATATTCTTGTATATAGGAGCAGTATTATAGTAGTTATATTCTTGTATATAGGGGCAGTATTATAGTAGTTATATTCTTGTATATAGGGGCAGTATTATAGTAGTTATATTCTTGTACATAGGGGCAGTATTATAGTAGTTATATTCTTGTATATAGGGGCAGTGTTATAGTAGTTATATTCTTGTATATAGGAGCAGTATTATAGTAGTTATATTCTTGTACATAGGAGCAGTATTATAGTAGTTATATTCTTGTATATAGGGGCAGTATTATAGTAGTTATATTCTTGTATATAGGAGCAGTATTATAGTAGTTATATTCTTGTATATAGGGGCAGTATTATAGTAGTTATATTCTTGTATATAGGAGCAGTATTATAGTAGTTATATTCTTGTATATAGGGAGCAGTATTATAGTAGTTATATTCTTGTATATAGAGGCAGTATTATAGTAGTTATATTCTTGTATATAGGAGCAGTATTATAGTAGTTATATTCTTGTATATAGGGACAGTATTATAGTAGTTATATTCTTGTATATAGGAGCAGTATTATAGTAGTTATATTCTTGTATATAGGGGCAGTATTATAGTAGTTATATTCTTGTATATAGGGGCAGTATTATAGTAGTTATATTCTTGTATATAGGGGCACTATTATAGTAGTTATATTCTTGTATATAAGAGCAGTATTATAGTAGTTATATGCTTGTACATAGGAGCAGTATTATAGTAGTTATATTCTTGTACGTAGGAGCAGTATTATAGTAGTTATATTCTTGTACATAGGAGCAGTATTATAGTAGTTATATTCTTGTATATAGGAGCAGTATTATAGTAGTTATATTCTTGTATATAGGGGCAGTATTATAGTAGTTATATTTTTGTATATAGGAGCAGTATTATAGTAGTTATATTCTTGTACATAGGGGCAGTATTATAGTAGTTATATTCTTGTATTTGGAGCAGTATTATAGTAGTTATATTCTTGTATATAGGAGCAGTATTATAGTAGTTATATTCTTGTATATAGGAGCAGTATTATAGTAGTTATATTCTTGTATATAGGGGCAGTATTATAGTAGTTATATTCTTTAATATGGAGCAGTATTATAGTAGTTATATTCTTGTATATAGGAGCAGTATTATAGTAGTTATATTCTTGTACATAGGGGCAGTATTATAGTAGTTATATTCCTGTATATAGGGGCAGTATTATAGTAGTTATATTCTTGTACATAGGAGCAGTATTATAGTAGTTATATTCTTGTATATAGGGGCAGTATTATAGTAGTTATATTCTTGTATATAGGAGCAGTATTATAGTAGTTATATTCTTGTACATAGGAGCAGTATTATAGTAGTTATATTCTTGTATATAGGAGCAGTATTATAGTAGTTATATTCTTGTATATAGGGGCAGTATTATAGTAGTTATATTCTTGTATATAGGGGCAGTATTATAGTAGTTATATTCTTGTATGTAGGAGCAGTATTATAGTAGTTATATTCTTGTATATAGGGGCAGTATTATAGTAGTTATATTCTTGTATATAGGAGGCAGTATTATAGTAGTTATATTCTTGTAATAGGAGCAGTATTATAGTAGTTATATTCTTGTACTATGGAGCAGTATTATAGTAGTTATATTCTTGTATATAGGAGCAGTATTATAGTAGTTATATTCTTGTATATAGGAGCAGTATTATAGTAGTTATATTCTTGTATATGGAGCAGTATTATAGTAGTTATATTCTTGTAATAGGAGCAGTATTATAGTAGTTATATTCTTGTATATAGGGCAGTATTATAGTAGTTATATTCTTGTAATAGGAGGCAGTATTATAGTAGTTATATTCTTGTAATAGGAGCAGTATTATAGTAGTTATATTCTTGTATATAGGGCAGTATTATAGTAGTTATATTCTTGTATATAGGGGCAGTATTATAGTAGTTATATTCTTGTATATAGGAGCAGTATTATAGTAGTTATATTCTTGTATATAGGAGCAGTATTATAGTAGTTATATTCTTGTAATAGGAGCAGTATTATAGTAGTTATATTCTTGTAATAGGAGCAGTATTATAGTAGTTATATTCTTGTAATAGGGCAGTATTATAGTAGTTATATTCTTGTATATAGGAGCAGTATTATAGTAGTTATATTCTTGTATATAGGGGCAGTATTATAGTAGTTATATTCTTGTATATAGGGCAGTATTATAGTAGTTATATTCTTGTAATTAGGGGCAGTATTATAGTAGTTATATTCTTGTATATAGGAGCAGTATTATAGTAGTTATATTCTTGTACATAGGAGCAGTATTATAGTAGTTATATTCTTGTACATAGGGGCAGTATTATAGTAGTTATATTCTTGTATATAGGGGCAGTATTATAGTAGTTATATTCTTGTATATAGGAGCAGTATTATAGTAGTTATATTTGTACATAGGGCAGTATTATAGTAGTTATATTCTTGTAATAGGGGCAGTTTATAGTAGTTATATTCTTGTATATAGGAGCAGTATTATAGTAGTTATATTCTGTATATAGGGCAGTATTATAGTAGTTATATTCTTGTATATAGGAGCAGTATTATAGTAGTTATATTCTTGTATATAGGAGCAGTATTATAGTAGTTATATTCTTGTATATAGGAGCAGTATTATAGTAGTTATATTCTTGTACATAGGGGCAGTATTATAGTAGTTATATTCTTGTATGTAGGGAGCAGTATTATAGTAGTTATATTCTTGTACATAGGAGCAGTATTATAATAGTTATATTCTTGTACATAGGGGCAGTATTATAGTAGTTATATTCTTGTATATAGGAGCAGTATTTTAGTAGTTATATTCTTGTATATGGAGCAGTATTAGGGTATGTGCCCACATAGTGGTATAGTGTCGGTTTAGCAGCGAAAACCGCCGGCGGTTTAGCATAGGTTTTATTTAAATTTATGTAAATCATTAGCAGCTTTAGGACTTACAAGTAACCTTATGTAATTTAGAAAACACTGTGCACACATAGTCGGTTTATGTGAGCGGATCTGCCAGCGGTTGGGCGGTTTCCCAGTGGTTTAGCAGCATACAACATGTCAATTCTTCTCAGCGTTTTTTGAGCAGTTCCATGAACAAAATCCTCCATAGAAAACCGCCGGAAAAACCGCTGGAAAAACCGACTGTAAAACGCTGTGCACACGCTGAAAAAACCGCTGGGAAACCGCTGAGAAACCGCTGGAAAACCGCTGGTGACTTCTGAGCTCAGGAGTCTAGGCTCCTTGAATTTTCCAGTGGTTTACTGACGATTTGAACGTCACTAAACCACTATGTGGGCACACACCCTTATAGTAGTTATATTCTTGTACATAGGAGCAGTATTATAGTAGTTATATTCTTGTACATAGGAGCAGTATTATAGTAGTTATATTCTTGTATATAGGAGCAGTATTATAGTAGTTATATTCCTGTACATAGGGGGCAGTATTATAGTAGTTATATTCTTGTACATAGGAGCAGTATTATAGTAGTTATATTCTTGTTCATAGGAGCAGTATTATAGTAGTTATATTCTTGTATATAGGAGCAGTATTATAGTAGTTATATTCTTGTACATAGGAGCAGTATTATAGTAGTTATATTCCGACCATCTCCTCCATCCTCAGTATTACAGCATTTTTACTGGAAAATGAGCTGGTAAACCATCAATAGAGAATCCATCCTTGCCCAGTACTCGGAGGATCAGTGGTACAGTCCGGGTCACATGTAATATCAGAGAATATTCAGCGCATCGTCTCTAAATCATCGACCTCCTAATATCTGAGCAGCTCCAGATTATATCACAGGTGAGAAATAATATAGAGGGGTCAGACCACACAATAAAACATACCGCAATACTGAGGAAAAACACATTATGTATTGGATCACATCTATAAGTGGTATACAAGAATATAACTACTATACTACTGCTCCTATATACAAGAATATAACTACTATAATACTGCCCCTATATACAAGAATATAACTACTATAATACTGCTCCTATATACAAGAATATAACTACTATAATACTGCTCCTATATACAAGAATATAACTACTATAATACTGCCCCTATATACAAGAATATAACTACTATAATACTGCCCCTATATACAAGAATATAACTACTATAATACTGCCCCTATATACAAGAATATAACTACTATAATACTGCTCCTATATACAAGAATATAACTACTATAATACTGCCCCTATGTACAAGAATATAACTGCTATAATACTGCTCCTATATACAAGAATATAACTACTATAATACTGCCCCTATATACAAGAATATAACTACTATAATACTGCCCCTATGTACAAGAATATAACTACTATAATACTGCCCCTATATACAAGAATATAACTACTATAATACTGCCCCTATATACAAGAATATAACTACTATAATACTGCTCCTATATACAAGAATAAAACTACTATAATACTGCCCCTATGTACAAGAATATAACTACTATAATACTGCTCCTATATACAAGAATATAACTACTATAATACTGCTCCTATATACAAGAATATAACTACTATAATACTGCTCCCTATATACAAGAATATAACTACTATAATACTGCCCCTATATACAGGAATATAACTACTATAATACTGCCCCTATATACAAGACTATAACCACTAATACTGCCCCTATATACAAGAATATAACTACTATAATACTGCCCCTATATACAAGAATATAACTACTATAATACTGCTCCCTATATACAAGAATATAACCACTATAATACTGCTCCCTATATACAAGAATATAACTACTATAATACTGCCCCTATATACAAGAATATAACTACTATAA
The DNA here is from genome assembly GCA_033576535.1 of Allobates femoralis. Lineage (NCBI taxonomy): Eukaryota > Metazoa > Chordata > Amphibia > Anura > Aromobatidae > Allobates > Allobates femoralis. The sequence goes on along the minus strand of JARQOC010000004.1, from coordinate 614,133,175 downwards.
TACTGCTCCTATATACAAGAATATAACTACTATAATACTGCTCCTATATACAAGAATATAACTACTATAATACTGCCCCTATATACAAGAATATAATTACTATAATACTGCTCCTATATACAAGAATATAACTACTATAATACTGCCCCTATATACAAGAATATAACTACTATAATACTGCCCCTATATACAAGAATATAACTACTATAATACTGCCCCTATATACAAGAATATAACTACTATAATACTGCCCCTATATACAAGAATATAACTACTATAATACTGCTCCTATATACAAGAATATAACCACTATAATACTGCTCCTATATACAAGAATATAACTACTATAACGCTGCTCCTATATACAAGAATATAACTACTATAATACTGCTCCTATATACAAGAATATAACTACTATAATACTGCCCCTATATACAAGAATATAACTACTATAATACTGCTCCTATGTACAAGAATATAACTACTATAATACTGCTCCTATATACAAGAATATAACTACTATAATACTGCTCCTATATACAAGAATATAACTACTATAATACTGCTCCTATGTACAAGAATATAACTACTATAATACCGCTCCTATATACAAGAATATAACTACTATAATACTGCTCCTATATACAAGAATATAACTACTATAATACTGCTCCTATATACAAGAATATAACTACTATAATACTGCTCCTATATACAAGAATATAACTACTATACCCTGGAGTGTGTATCGCTGCTCTCGGATACAGTTGGTGCTTGACCCAGTGCAGTGATTGATCGGCTCACACTGAGGTTAATAGCACCATTTTGAGGTGTATTGTCTATCCAAAATTAAAGGGACTCTGTCAGGTCATTTTTCAGTATGATACTAATGGCACCCTTGAATATTGCTTGGGCAGCCCTTTCAGAATATGTAATAATATTTACTGTACCCTTTGTAGTTCTCTTGCTATAAGCACCTTTACACCCAGCAGGCAGTTGGTTCACTAGTTCGGCTAATTACCTTCACTGCTGATTCGTCTGCAGTATGTAAATGTTAATTTATTATTCACTCCTTCCCAGACTGACATTCCCTCCCTCCCCCCTGTGATCTGTGTTCTTTTTCTTGTGGCCCTTCTGAGGGAAGGGGGAAAGACTGCAGGCAGACCTAGCAGAGCTATCAGATATATGATAAGGCAATCTCCCCTCTGTTTCTCTGAGCACAAGCCTGTGCTGTCTGTGAGAGATTCTGTGTGTTTATTTGAACATTTGTTTTGCTGCATACAAGAAGAGCAGACAGAAGGATACAGCCCCCCATGTGGGTGATTCCTACTGAATATTCCTTGTGTGCAGTGCAGTGATGTCACTTCATGAATATTCATTCCTTTGGGAGTGGCCAGCAGATAAGTAAGTGATCACTCACTGTAATTGACAGATGGAATTAATCACTTTATTTGCAGTGTACAGAAGAAAGGAGGGAAGTATAAATAATAAAAATAGAAAGAGTTTAGAGAAAGGAATCAGAAAATTATATCTGTTACATACTGATTTTTGACCTGACAGATTCCCTCTAATTTGATAAATTGAGTCATCCTCCCACCCCTGTTCTACTTATGGCGGCTGTATGTGGGTGGAGAGCTGAGCTGCCAATCAGTGACTTCTACTGAGGTTTGGGGTCATGATAGGTTTTGTGTGCACCCCCGAACCTGAACTTCTAAAGGGTCACTCATCTCTAATAACTACAGGAGTATAGCGCTCATGTCCTGTGCTCGCAGTGGCGGTCAGGTTGTGCTGCGGTTTGCGTCCTCCAGTCAGTGACTAATGGCTGCTGGACGAGGATCAATGATATCGTATATGGAGACTCAGAATAGAAGGTGTGAATCATGGCTTCACACAACAGGTGGTACAGATCTCATACACAGCTCGGGCTGAGGTTTAGTGTTATTTTCATTTTTATTTCTAAAGTTGAATTAATAAAAGGCAAAACTTCTCAAAGCTCTTATTACTGAGATGTTCAGCCCCAAGACCGAGACCGAGCGTGAAACTCCGGGGCCACAAAGCAAGAAAATCAGGAAATGAAGGGCCTGCCTTTAACAAAAAATATATATATATTACATTTTTGTTGTGGCCACAGCTGCTCGGCATTGTGCTTGGTGATGTACGGCTGCAGCTGTTGGGCATTGTGCTTGGTGATGTACGGCTGCAGCTGTTGGGCATTGTGCTTGGTGATGTACGGCTGCAGATGCTCGGCATTGTGCTTGGTGATGTACGGCTGCAGCTGTTGGGCATTGTGCTTGGTGATGTACGGCTGCAGATGCTCGGCATTGTGCTTGGTGATGTACGGCTGCAGCTGTTGGGCATTATGCTTGGTGATGCACGGCTGCAGCTGCTCGGCTGTGAAGTTCCTGGTAGGTGCAGTGTTTGTGCTGATGTTAGCAGAGAAGGTCTGGACTCTGCAGTTATGGGGGCAGCAGAATGGTGGGGACTTCTCTGCCCTCTGCACTCTCCCCTTACCCCCCCCTCCACACTGTAGCATTACAGTTTCTGAGTGTAATACTTTATGTTGATATCTTCAGGAATCTGATAGTGTAGAGCAAGACAAGACAGAGACTAGGTTTTAAGTTCAGGTCTATACTAATGTGTGCATGAAACAAGTTCAGGTGATGGTAAGAAAAGCACTGGAAACTTCTAAGGTGGCAGCAATGAGTCCAGACCTGAATCCCATAGATCACCTGTGGAGAGATCTAACAATGGCAGTTTGGAGAAGGCGCCCTTCAAATATCAGGGACCTGGAGCAGTTTGCCAAAGAAGAATGATGTAAAATTCCAGTAGAGCATTGTAAGAAACTCATTGATGGTTACCGGTTGATCGCAGTTATTTTGGCTAAAGGTTGTGCAACCAAGTATTAGGCTGAGGGTGCCAATACTTTTGTCCGGCCCATTTTTGGAGTTTTGTGTGAAATGATCAATGTTTTGCTTTTTGCTTCATTCTCTTTTGTGTTTTTTTCATTGAAGACAAATTAAATGAAGATAATAATAGCAAAGAATTTGTGATTGCAATCATTTTCAGGAAGAGACTGAGTATTATCTGACAGAATTGCAGGGGTGTCAATACTTTTGGCCAACACTGTATAGTACACGGCTCACTTCCTATCCTGTGATTGGTCAGTTTCTCTAGCTCTATGTATAGGACATGGCTCAGTTCCTGTCCTGTGATTGGTTGGTTTCTCTAGCTCTATGTATAGGACATGGCTCAGTTCCTGTCCTGTGATTGGTTGGTTTCTCTCGCTCTATGTATAGTACATGGCTCAGTTCCTGTCCTATGATTGGTCGGTTGCTCTCGCTCTATGTATAGTACAGGGCTCAGATCCTGTACTGTGATTGGTCGGTTTCTCTAGCTCTATGTATAGTACATGGCTCAGATCCTGTCCTGTGATTGGTCGGTCTCTGTCGCTCTATGTATAGTACATGGTTCAGTTCCTGTCCTGTGATTGGTCGGTTTCTCTCGCTCTATGTATAGTACATGGCTCAGATCCTGTCCTGTGAGTGGTCAGTTTCTCTAGCTCTATGTATAGTACATGGCTCAGTTCCTGTCCTGTGATTGGTCGGTTTCTCTCGCTCTATGTATAGTACATGGCTCAGATCCTGTCCTGTGAGTGGTCAGTTTCTCTAGCTCTATGTATAGTACATGGCTCAGTTCCTGTCCTGTAATTGGTCGGTTTCTCTAGCTCTTTGTATAATACATAGCTCAGATCCTGTCCTGTGATTGGTCGGTCTCTCTCGCTCTATGTATAGTACATGGTTCAGTTCCTGTCCTGTGATTGGTCAGTTTCTCTAGCTCTATGTATAGTACATGGCTCAGATCCTGTCCTGTGATTGGTCAGTTTCTCTAGCTCTATGTATAGTACATGACTCAGTTCCTGTCCTGTGATTGGTCGGTTTCTCTAGCTCTATGTATATGTGCATGGCTCAGATCCTGTCCTGTGATTGGTCGGTTTCTCTCGCTCTATGTATAGTACATGGCTCAGATCCCTGTCCTGTGATTGGTCGGTTTCTCTCGCTCTATGTATAGTACATGGCTCAGATCCCTGTCCTGTGATTGGTCGGTTTCTCTCGCTCTATGTATAGTACATGGCTCAGTTCCTGTCCTGTGATTGGTCGGTTTCTCTCGCTCTATGTATAGTACATGGCTCAGTTCCTGTCCTGTGATTGGTCGGTTTCTCTAGCTCTATGTATAGTGCATGGCTCAGATCCTGTCCTGTGATTGGTCAGTTTCTCTCGCTCTATGTATAGTACATGGCTTAGTTCCTGTCCTGTGATTGGTCGGTTTCTCTCGCTCTATGTATAGTACATGGCTCAGTTCCTGTCCTGTGATTGGTCGGTTTCTCTCGCTCTATGTATAGTACATGGCTCAGTTCCTGTCCTGTGATTGGTCGGTTTCTCTCGCTCTATGTATAGTACACGGTTCACTTTCGGACGCCCCCGGATGTTATCTTGAAATCTCGTGGAATAATTCAGCTTTCTACACCTCGACTTCTTCTCCTGGAAAGGGCGGGCTGACTCACGAGGTTATGTAAGTCGTCGTGCCTCAGTCCGGGCAATGCCGGGGATAATTGAGGTAATCACAGGCCTCGGCATGGCGGTGAATGGAAGACATCTCTGACATGAAGATTCCTGGAAATGTCTCAGACTGCGGAGGTGCAGCGACCGATAAGGAGCCGGATACTGAAGACTTAAAGGGGATCCCCCACCCACAAGATTCTTTACTATTTACAAGATCACCGCTGTCTGTCGGTGAATCGGAATCCATTTGTTGAAAAGCCATCTGGTCAATAATTCTCTCCGAGGCCAAAACTTAATCTCCGTTGTGTTTAGCTTGTGTCAACGGTAAATAAGGATTCTCTACACTGATACATTGTAACAATCCTGCTGCTGTGCGAATTGTTCACATTTGCAGGTTTGACCACATTAATGGTGGAAAAAGTCTCGGAATCTCACCAGGACGAGAACTTCACGAAGTCTTGTCATCGATATTCCATCACAACGAGATCCACTCCCATCGCACAACACTGACCTTTATCTGAGCGATGCAGCAACAACTGATCAATTCTTTATTACCGAGTGTCTGATCAAAGTCTGCCGACTAATTACAGTTCTTCACTCTGAACGAGCTTCAATCTTAAATAACACTGAGAGAATACATTATAGTGTTTTTTTCTGATACACAGCTGAAGACCAACTACATATTGTGAGTTATATTATTTCTGTCTGCAGTCACCACTAGGGGGAGCTCTCTGCATACAGAGATACATGATAAGATCCTGTCTGCAGTCACCACTAGGGGGAGCTCCCTGTATACAGAGATACATGATAAGATCCTGTCTGCAGCCACCACTAGGGGGAGCTCCCTGTATACAGAGATACATGATAAGATCCTGTCTGCAGCCACCACTAGGGGGAGCTCCCTGTATACAGAGATACATGATAAGATCCTGTCTGTAGTCACCACTAGGAGGACCTCCCTGTATACAGAGATACATGATAAGATCCTGTCTGCAGTCACCACTAGGAGGAGCTCCCTGTATACAGAGATACGTGATAAGATCCTGTCTGCAGTCACCACTAGGGGGAGCTCCCTGTATACAGAGATACATGATAAGATCCTGTCTGCAGTCACCACTAGGAGGAGCTCCCTGTATACAGAGATACATGATAAGATCCTGTCTGCAGTCACCACTAGGGGGAGCTCCCTGTATACAGAGATACATGATAAGATCCTGTCTGCAGTCACCACTAGGGGGAGCTCCCTGTATACAGAGATACATGATAAGATTCTGTCTGCAGTCACCACTAGGGGGAGCTCCCTCTATACAGAGATACATGATAAGATCCTGTCTGCAGTCACCACTAGGGGGAGCTCCCTGTATACAGAGATACATGATAAGATCCTGTCTGCAGTCACCACTAGGGGGAGCTCCCTGTATACAGAGATACATGATAAGATCCTGTCTGCAGTCACCACTAGGAGGAGCTCCCTGCATGATAAAATCCTTGAATGATTGGGCAGACTATCAGCTTATTGACTATAAAGTTAATTTTTCCTATTTAAAGGGCCAGTAACTCTTACGGTACCGTCACACAGGGACATATCGCCGGCGATGTTGCCGGCAACCGAGGGGCGTGGCCAGGTTGCGGCGACATCGCCAGCGAATTGCCGCGTGTGACAGGGCGATAATCAGGGGATGAATCGCCTGAGTCACATCGCCAGGTTTCCCAACAATGTTGGGAAATCTGGCGATGTTGCTCAGGCGATCCTGCCTGATCGCCCTGTGTAACGCGGCCACCTGCAATGTTGCGGGCGATTCCGCCTATGTACAACATTGCGAGTGATCGCTTGCTGGGTTGCTGGGCAACCCAGCGAGCGATAGCCGCGGCAACTAGCCGGCGACATCGCCGGTAAGTTGCTCCGTCTGACATCTCACCGGCGATGTTGTCAGGGATGCGCGCTCCCGCGATCCCCGGCAACATCGCCGGCGATATGTCCCTGTGTGACGGTACCTTCAAATTGCAGTGTTGTGACAGTGCACAAGCATAATGTGATGTGGCTGATTTCAGTGATTATATGGATATGTGGAGCAGTTACTATGATGCTTCACCTGTCTTTCATCCTATTGGCTGATAACAGGGAGCAGTAGACTGGACCCTCCGATTGGATGCGGGGCCCCCTTAAGCGCAGGTGGGGGCCCTGTTTCCTGGAATGCCTCATTTCATTATCTCATCCATAGGACCCTGCAATAAATTCATTTCCTCTCCAGATTAACAGTTTCCATAGCAACAAACAATCGCATCCGGGGTCTATGGAGGTTTCTGCATTGAACCCAATTCTTCCTGATAATCGTAATGATGGCGATTATATTATTATTACTGTGCGACATATAGGATGGCGGAGCCACCGGGGATTAACCCCTCACTGCCACATCCCACTGCCGTGTATCTAATCCTCTCCTGTGTGATACTGTCTGCTGAGCTGTGTATCTAATCCTCTCCTGTGTGATACTGTCTGCTGAGCTGTGTATCTAATCCTCTCCTGTGTGATACTGTCTGCTGAGCTGTGTATCTAATCCTATCCTGTGTGATACTGTCTGCTGAGCTGTGTATCTAATCCTCTCCTGTGTGATACTGTGTGCTGAGCTGTGTATCTAATCCTATCCTGTGTGATACTGTCTGCTGAGCTGTGTATCTAATCCTCTCCTGTGTGATACAGTCTGCTGAGCTGTGTATCTAATCCTCTCCTGTGTGATACTGTCTGCTGAGCTGTGTATCTAATCCTCTACTGTGTGATACAGTCTGCTGAGCTGTGTATCTAATCCTCTCCTGTGTGATACTGTCTGCTGAGCTGTGTATCTAATCCTCTCCTGTGTGATACTGTCTGCTGAGCTGTGTATCTAATCCTCTCCTGTGTGATACTGTCTGCTGAGCTGTGCATCTAATCCTCTCCTGTGTGATACTGTCTGCTGAGCTGTGCATCTAATCCTCTCCTGTGTGATACTGTCTGCTGAGCTGTGCATCTAATCCTCTCCTGTGTGATACTGTCTGCTGAGCTGTGCATCTAATCCTCTCCTGTGTGATACTGTCTGCTGAGCTGTGTATCTAATCCTCTCCTGTGTGATACTGTCTGCTGAGCTGTGCATCTAATCCTCTCCTGTGTGATACTGTCTGCTGAGCTGTGTATCTAATCCTCTCCTGTGTGATACTGTCTGCTGAGCTGTGTATCTAATCCTCTCCTGTGTGATACTGTCTGCTGAGCTGTGTATCTAATCCTCTCCTGTGTGATACTGTCTGCTGAGCTGTGTATCTAATCCTCTCCTGTGTGATACTGTCTGCAGAGCTGTGTATCTAATCCTATCCTGTGTGATACTGTCTGCTGAGCTGTGTATCTAATCCTCTCCTGTGTGATACTGTCTGCTGAGCTGTGTATCTAATCCTCTCCTGTGTGATACTGTCTGCTGAGCTGTGTATCTAATCCTATCCTGTGTGATACTGTCTGCTGAGCTGTGTATCTAATCCTCTCCTGTGTGATACTGTCTGCTGAGCTGTGTATCTAATCCTCTCCTGTGTGATACTGTCTGCTGAGCTGTGTATCTAATCCTATCCTGTGTGATACTGTCTGCTGAGCTGTGTATCTAATCCTCTCCTGTGTGATACTGTCTGCTGAGCTGTGTATCTAATCCTCTCCTGTGTGATACTGTCTGCTGAGCTGTGTATCTAATCCTATCCTGTGTGATACTGTCTGCTGAGCTGTGTATCTAATCCTCTCTTGTGTGATACTGTCTGCTGATCTGTGTATCTAATCCTATCCTGTGTGATACTGTCTGCTGAGCTGTGTATCTAATCCTATCCTGTGTGATACTGTCTGCTGAGCTGTGTATCTAATCCTATCCTGTGTGATACTGTCTGCTGAGCTGTATCTAATCCTATCCTGTGTATCTAATCCTATCCTGTGTGATACTGTCTGCTGAGCTGTGTATCTAATCCTCTCCTGTGTGATACTGTCTGCTGAGCTGTGTATCTAATCCTCTCCTGTGTGATACTGTCTGCTGAGCTGTATCTAATCCTCTCCTGTGTGATACCTTCTGCTGAGCTGTGCATCTAATCCTATCCTGTGTGATACTGTCTGCTGAGCTGTGTATCTAATCCTCTCCTGTGTGATACTGTCTGCTGAGCTGTATCTAATCCTCTCCTGTGTGATACTGTCTGCTGAGCTGTATCTAATCCTCTCCTGTGTGATACCTTCTGCTGAGCTGTGTATCTAATCCTATCCTGTGTGATACTGTCTGCTGAGCTGTGTATCTAATCCTCTCCTGTGTGATACCGTCTGCTGAGCTGTATCTAATCCTCTCCTGTGTGATACTGTCTGCTGAGCTTGTGTATCTAATCCTCTCCTGTGTGATACCTTCTGCTGAGATGTGAGGTTGTGTTGCTGTAATTACATGTTTTGTACTTTTCCTCAGTTTTCTTGTCGGTCACTTTCTCGCTGGAAGCAAAAAATACAGAGAAATGACAGATGAGCTTCAACACAGAGCAGCTATAGCACAGAGGAGCTGCGGCACAGAGGAGCTGCGGCATAGAAGAGCTGCGGCATAGAGGAGGTGTTGCACAGAGGAGCTGCGGCATAGAAGAGCTGCGGCATAGAGGAGGTGTTGCACAGAGGAGCTGCGGCATAGTGGCGTTGCGGCACAGATGAGCTGCGGGATAGAGGAGCTGCAGCATAGAGGAGCTGCAGCACAAAGGAGCTGTGGCACAGAGGAGGTGCGGCACAGAGGAGTTGCAGCATAGAAGAGCTGCGGCATAGAGGAGCTGCGGCATAGAGGAGCTGCGGCATAGAGGAGCTGCGACACAGAGGAGCTGCGGCATAGAGGAGCTGCAACACAGACAAGTTGCGACACAGAGGAGCTGCGGCACAGAGGAGCTGCGGCACAGAGGAGCTGCGACACAGAGGAGCTGCGGCACAGAGGAGCTGCGGCATAGAGGAGCTGCGGCACAGACAAGTTGCGACACAGAGGAGCTGCGGCACAGAGGAGCTGCGGCACAGAGGAGCTGCGACACAGAGGAGCTGCGGCACAGAGGAGCTGCGACACAGACAAGTTGCGGCACATCCTATAAGGGACCTTCTAGGATCAGCCAGAGATCTACTGCCAGGGCTGAATCTGCCTTTTACCTTCAGAGCATCGCTCCTTAATGGTACCAATATTCAAGGCAATACAGTGTGAACCAGAGCAGAATATCGCAGCGGACCATACTGTCACTTCCCATCTCTTCACCTCCCAGATAAACATTATACCGCGTCTCGCCTGTCGCTGCGTTTCCTAAGGTGTTATTCACATTTAGAACCCGACACGTTTCCTCATATAACTCGTTTACAAACAAATAATGATAAAAGTGCAGCACATTCCGTAATGAGCGACTCCACTCACATCCAGAGCTGCATGCAGAGTTCTGCTGATTTGCAGGATATTAGTTCTGCTCTCCTCCTGTCTTTCTGCTGGCTCTCAGGACACCCCCCCCCCCCCCGCGCTATATTCAGGCTGACGGACCCCAGTGTCAGTGTCTCCTCCCATTACTGCTCATTACCGATTTCCCATTAGCTCTCACCAGCTTCCACCATGGTCTTCACAAGGTCTTTTGTTCTTGGGTTGATATGCACATGTCAGACCAAAGCACGTTCATCTCCAGGATACAGAACCCATCTCCTTCCAGAGTGGTATGATGGCTGGACATTCCCATCTTGTTTGTACTTACATATCATTGTTTCTACAGATGAATGCGGCACCTTCAGGTATCTGGAAATTGCACCCAAGGATGAACCAGACTTGCGCAAGTCCTCAATTCTCTTCCCGATATCTTGGTTGATTTCTTTAGACTTTCCCATGATGATACAGAAAGATGCAGTGTGTTTCAGGTGTGCATTAAAATACATCCACAGGTGTGTCTGCAATTAACTCAGATGTTATCAATAAACCTATCAGAAGCTTCCAAACACATGACATCATCATATAGGCGGCCCCAAATTGCATAGTAATCTTAAGGTACCATTACACAAGGCCATGTTGCCGGCAACATCGCCGAAAAGAGACGTAGGCACCGCTGTTGCCGTTGACATCGCCAGTGCATTGCAACGTGTGACAGGGCGAGTCAACGGCGATAAGTTGCTTGAGCGGAGTTGCCAGGTTGCAGAACATGTTGCTCAGGTGATCTGCTGGTATCGCTCTGTGTGACACCACAACAGCGATGTTGAAAGCAACTTCCCTTATTCATTACATTAATAAAGATCTGTGACGCCCCTATGGCAAGGCGCCACAGGGAGGTACTGCACCCCAGACAGCAGGTGTAGTGCCTCCGTAGCCATACAGAGTCTGCACCCTGCATCCATACAGTGGGCCACCTTAGTACAGGGGACCGGATATTCAGTAGGTCCCAGGGGGTGGAGCCTAGAGAGCGGGAGATGGGGAGTGACAGTAGTGTCAGGCAGACGGTGTGTGGCAGCGAGGAAGGCAGATGCAGGGGACCCTGGGACCGTGACAGGAGGGCGCCTCTTAGGAGAGGGGTGACCCAGACGTAGAATGGGGCCACTCCAGGACTGGTCGGAGCCAGCTGGAGAACTAGGTCACCTCTGGTACACTGAAATCGAGGCGGCTAGCTACAGTATATCCCTAAACACAGACCGGCAGGCTGTGGGCCCGACCTAAGGGAGCCACAGCACCCATCAAGTAGTCCAACATTGGTCCCGCAGCTAGGTTTACGACACAAAGAAGTAGAGAGACTTTAGGTAACAGACCCCGAGGACTAGAGACTTGGCTCAAGTGGGGAAAACACAGAGAGAGACAAAGGGACAGGACCAGGAGCGCCATATTAAAGGCACCACTGCCGACTCTGGAAAGTCCTCCAAGATCCGCGGCTAAGGCCCCCGGTTTACCCAGACTGTACCGGTACCTTTTCCACCTGGTGCAAGTAAAGAACTGTTTGAGCTGATTGGGTGTCCGGTCTCCTTTCATCCGTCACCCGGAGGGCGTCTGCAATATCATTGAGGTGAGGACTACTACTCCCCTCATCCACCCCGCTGCCCTGAGGTAAAGCTCCGCCTGTGGGGATCTGTACTACCAAAGCTGCATTCCCATCACCTCAGCGGCCGGGCGCAGCGCTTGTTACCACATTACCAGGTACCACAGGTGGCGTCACGTTACCATTCCCCCATCATCATCACCCTACACGCCACTGAGGGTCCTGGGCACGGAACTGGGAACCGACCCGCCGTGATCCCCACTGAAGTACCCCTTACTCCGATCGCTCGCTGGGTTGCTCATCACCATCCTAGTTGCGTTGCCTGCGCGATCTCCCTGTGTGACATCTCCTATGAGATCTTGGAAAAGTGCCAAAAACATGCGCGCTCCCGTGAAGTTGCCGCGTGTAACGGTGCCTTTACTGTAGGGAAACCTGTGACTTTTCAGAAAGTAATTAAGATCTTACAACATTTCCACTTTCATTATTCTGGTGTTCAGCAGACACCAGACATCGCAGCCTGGCTGTCACATGCCGAGATGTTGCCGGTGACAGCGCTGCGATGGGAGAGCAGCCATCACCCGCTGGGCTGGATCAACCCCGCGAGCGATCCGCAGCAATGGTGCAGAATAGGCTGGATCACCGGTAACATTGCAGTGTCAGACGGCGCGATCCAGCCTGATCACTGGGGCAAGAGCGCCCGGTCTATGAGCGCCCAGTCTATGAGCGCCCGGTCTATGAGCGCCCGGTCTATGAGCGCCCAGTCTATGAGCGCCCGGTCTATGAGCGCCCGGTCTATGGACATGTTCAAACCCTGCAACTGCAACCACGACGTATCGCAGTCACATCAGACTGTCACACAGCACGACGCACCTACGATATCGCCGCAACATCACAGAACACGTGACTTCAGCAATGCTGCGACATTGACGTGCGTGACGCCCCCCGAAAGGTTTATATTGATTTCATGTTAGATAGTGAGAAAAACCTGCAGATGTTATAAAGCGGATGGAAACCTCTGGTGTCAACTGTATCAATTCTATGGTCTGTATATATTCGGGGTCTGGTCTGGGGTCTGTATTGGTTTAGGGGTCTGGTCTGGGGTCTGTATTGGTTTAGGGGTCTGGTCTGGGGGTCTGTATTGGTTTAGGGGTCTGGTCTGGGTCTGTATTAGTTTAGGGGTCTGGTCTGGGGTCTGTATTTATTTATGGGTCTGGTCTGGGGTCTGTATTAGTTTAGGGGTCTGGTCTGGGGTCTGTATTAGTTTAGGGGTCTGGTCTGGGGTCTGTATTAATTTAGGGGTCTGGTCTGGGGCCTGTATATATTTGGGGTCTGGTCTGGGGTTTGTATTAGTTTAGGGGTCTGGTCTGGGGTCTGTATTTATTTATGGGTCTGGTCTGGGTCTGTATTGGTTCAGGGGTCTGGTCTGGGGTCTGTATTGGTTTAGGGGTCTGGTCTGGGGTCTGTATTGGTTTAGGGTTTGGTTTGGGATCTGTATTAGTTTAGGGGTCTGGTCTGGGGTCTGTATTAGTTTAGGGTCTGGTCTGGGGTCTGTATTAGTTTAGGGTCTGGTCTGGGGTCTGTATTAGTTTAGGGGTCTGGTCTGGGGTCTGTATATATTTGGGGTCTGGTCTGGGGTCTGTATTAGTTTAGGGGTCTGGTCTGGGTCTGTATTTATTTATGGGTCTGGTCTGGGGTCTGTATTGGTTTAGGGGTCTGGTCTGGGGTCTGTATTGGTTTAGGGGTTTGGTTTGGGGTCTGTATATATTTGGGGTCTGGTGTCTGTATTAGTTTAGGGGTCTGGTTTGGGATCTGTATATATTTGGGGTCTGGTCTGGGGTCTGTATTGGTTTAGGGGTTTGGCTTGGGATCTGTATTAGTTTAGGGTTTGGTCTGGGGTCTGTATTGGTTTAGGGTTTGGTCTGGGGTCTGTATTGATTTAGGGGTCTGGTCTGGGTCTGTATTGATTTAGGGGGCTGGTCTGGGATCTGTATTGATTTAGGGGTCTGGTCTGGGATCTGTATTAGTTTTGGGGTCTGGTCTGAGGTCTGTATTTATTTATGGGTCTGGTCTGGGGTCTGTATTAGTTTAGGGGTCTGGTCTGGGGTCTGTATTGGTTTAGGGGTTTGGTTTGGGATCTGTATTAGTTTAGGGGTCTGGTCTGGGGTCTGTAGTGGTTTAGGGGTCTGGTCTGGGGTCTATATTGGTTTAGGGGTCTGGTCTGGGGTCTGTATTAGTTTTGGGGTCTGGTCTGGGGTCTATATTGGTTTAGGGGTCTGGTCTGGGGTCTGTATTAGTTTAGGGGTCTGGTCTGGGGTCTATATTGGTTTAGAGGTCTGGTCTGGGGTCTGTATTAGTTTAGAGGTCTGGTCTGGGTTCTGTATTAGTTTAGGGGTCTGGTCTGGGTTCTGTATTAGTTTTGGGGTCTGGTCTGGGGTCTGTATTAGTTTAGGGGTCTGGTCTGGGGTCTGTATTGGTTTAGGGGTCTGGTCTGGGGTCTGTATTAGTTTAGGGGTCTGGTCTGGGGTCTGTATTGATTTAGGGTCTGGTCTGGGTTCTGTATTAGTTTAGGGGTCTGGTCTGGGTTCTGTATTAGTTTAGGGGTCTGGTCTGGGGTCTGTATTGATTTAGGGGTCTGGTCTGGGGTCTGTATTAGTTTAGGGGTCTGGTCTGGGGTCTGTATTAGTTTAGGGTCTGGTCTGGGGTCTGTATATATTTGGGGTCTGGTCTGGGGTCTGTATTAGTTTAGGGGTCTGGTCTGGGGTCTGTATTTATTTATGGGTCTGGTCTGGGGTCTGTATTGGTTTAGGGGTCTGGTCTGGGGTCTGTATTGGTTTAGGGGTTTGGTTTGGGGTCTGTATATATTTGGGGTCTGGTGTCTGTATTAGTTTAGGGGTCTGGTTTGGGATCTGTATATATTTGGGGTCTGGTCTGGGTCTGTATTGGTTTAGGGGTTTGGCTTGGGATCTGTATTAGTTTAGGGGTTTGGTCTGGGGTCTGTATTGGTTTAGGGGTCTGGTCTGGGGTCTATATTAGTTTTAGGGGTCTGGGTCTGGGTATCTGTATTGGTTTATATGGGTCTGGTCTGGGGTCTGTATTGGTTTAGGGGTTTGGTCTAGGGGTCTGTATTTAATTTGGGGTCTGGTCTGGGGTCTGTATTAGTTTAGGTGGTTTGGTCTTGGGGTCTGTATTGATTTAGGGGTTTGGTCTGGGTCTGTATTGATTTAGGGTCTGGTCTGGGTCTGTATTAGATTTAGGGGTCTGGTCTGGGGTCTGTATTAGTTTAGGGGTCTGGTCTGGGATCTGTATATTTAGGTTTGTGGGGTCTGGTTCTGAGGTCTGTATTTGATTTAGGGGTCTGGTCTGGGGTCTGTATTAGTTTAGGGGTCTGGTCTGGGTCTGTTTGGGTTTAGGGGTTTGGTTTGGGATCTGTATTAGTTTAGGGTCTGGTCTGGGGTCTGTAGTGGTTTAGGGGTCTGGTCTGGGTCTATATTGGTTTTAGGGGTCTGGTCTGGGGTCTGTATTAGTTTTGGGGTCTGGTCTGGGGTCTATATTGGTTTAGGGGTCTGGTCTGGGTCTGTATTAGTTTAGGGGTCTGGTCTGGGGTCTGTATTAGTTTAGAGGTCTGGTCTGGGTCTGTATTAGTTTAGGGGGTCTGGTCTGGGTCTCGTATTAGTTTGGGGTCTGGTCTGGGGTCTGTATTGGTTTAGGGTCTGGTCTGGGTCTGTATTGTTTAGGGGTTGGTCTGGGATCTGTATATATTTGGGGTCTGGTCTGGGGTCTGTATTAGTTTAGGGGTTTGGTCTGGGGTCTGTTATTGATTTAGGGGTATTGGTCTGGGTCTGTATTGATTTAGGGGTCTGGTCTGGGGTCTGTATTATTTAGGGGTCTGGTCTGGGGTCTGTATTAGTTGTTAGGGGGTCTGGTCTGTGGATCTGTATTAGTTTTGGGGTCTGGTCTGAGGTCTGTATTTATTTATGGGTCTGGTCTGGGTCTGTATTAGTTTAGGGGTCTGGTCTGGGTCTGTATTAGTTTAGAGGTCTGGTCTGGGTTCTGTATTAGTTTAGGGTCTGGTCTGGGTTCTGTATTATTTTAGGGGTTGTCCTGGGGTCTGTATTAGTTTTGGGTCTGGTCTGGGTCTGTATTAGTTTAGGTCTGGTCTGGGTCTGTATTGGTTAGGGGTCTGTCTGGGTCTGTATTAGTTTATAGGGTCTGTGTCTGGGTCTGTATTGAATTTAGGGTCTGGTCTGGGTTCTGTATTAGTTAGGGGTCTGGTCTGGGTCTGTATTAGTTTAGGTCTGGTTTGGGATCTGTATTGGTTTAGGGGTCTGGTCTGGGTCTGAATGTATTTTTGGGGATTTTCTCTTGTTTTCAGAACTCTACTATAACTTGTGTAGATAAAGTCATTGTAACTTGTGATGTGGAGCAGATAATGGCGGTGGAGGGGGATCTCACCGCGATGTTCCTCTATTACTGTCATCCATCCCTGGTGCTAAAAGCCTAAAGCCGCCTAATGACCAAAACACCTCCGAGACCGCGCCGCTCTCCGGAGACGCTAATGACACGAGAGCCCGGCAGGGGAGGGGTTAATAAACCTGTGCAATATGTCTGATCAGGAGTCCTGCAGCAAAGGCCACAATGCACTGAGTGTGTGCACCAGGAGGAGCAGGATGAGCAGAGCTACATACACAAGACAGCCAGCAATGCTCTGCACAAGGGCGACACCTGCTGGAAGAAAAGGGAACTGCACCCAGAATAATCCTCACCAGACCTGGAGAGTAATGTGATCAACACCAAAGACATGAGAACCTCAACTGGGGGACCCCAAATATAGACAGACCCCAGACCGTACCCCGAATATATACAGACCCCAGACCGTACCCCGAATATATACAGACCCCAAACCGTACCCCGAATATATACAGACCCCAGACCAGACCCCGAATATATACAGACCCCAGACCGTACCCCGAATATATACAGACCCCAGACCGGACCCCAAATATATACAGACCCCAAACCGTACCCCGAATATATACAGACCCCAGACCAGACCCCGAATATATACAGACCCCAGACCGTACCCCGAATATATACAGACCCCAGACCGTACCCCGAATATATACAGACCCCAAACCGTACCCCGAATATATACAGACCCCAGACCAGACCCCGAATATATACAGACCCCAGACCGTACCCCGAATATATACAGACCCCAGACCGGACCCAGAATATATACAGGCCCCAGACAAGACCCCGAATATATACTGACCCCAGACCAGACCCCGAATATATACAGACCCCAGACCAGACCCCGAATATATACAGACCCCAGACCAGACCCCGAATATATACAGACCCCAGACCAGACCCCTGAATATATACAGACCTCAGACCAGGCCCCTGAATATATACAGACCCCAGACCAGGCCCCGAATATATACAGACCTCAGACCAGGCCCCTGAATATATACAGACCCCAGACCAGACCCCGAATATATACAGACCCCAGACCAGACCCCGAATATATACAGACCTCAGACCAGGCCCCTGAATATATACAGACCCCAGACCAGACCCCGAATATATACAGACCCCAGACCAGACCCCTGAATATATACAGACCCCAGACCAGACCCCTGAATATATACAGACCCCAGACCAGACCCCGAATATATACAGACCCCAAATCAGACCCCTGAATATATACAGACCCCAGACCAGACCCCTGAATATATACAGACCCCAGACCAGACCCCGAATATATACAGACCCCAGACCAGACCCCTGAATATATACAGACCCCAGACCAGACCCCGAATATATACAGACCCCAGACCAGACCCCGAATATATACAGACCCCAGACTAGACCCCGAATATATACAGACCCCAGACTGGACCCCTGAATATAGAGACCCCAGACCAGACCCCTGAATATATACAGGCCCCAGACAAGACCCCCGAATATATACAGACCCCAGACCGGACCCCGAATATATACAGGCCCCAGACAAGACCCCCGAATATATACTGACCCCAGACCAGACCCCGAATATATACAGACCCCAGACCAGACCCCGAATATATACAGACCCCAGACCAGACCCCTGAATATATACAGGCCCCAGACAAGACCCCCGAATATATACAGACCCCAGACCAGACCCCGAATATATACAGGCCCCAAACCAGACCCCCGAATATATACAGACCCCAGACCAGACCCCTGAATATATACAGACCCCAGACCGGACCCCGAATATATACAGGCCCCAGACAAGACCCCCGAATATATACAGACCCCAGACAAGACCCCCGAATATATACTGACCCCAGACCAGACCCCGAATATATACAGACCCCAGACCAGACCCCGAATATATACAGACCCCAGACCAGACCCCTGAATATATACAGGCCCCAGACAAGACCCCCGAATATATACAGACCCCAGACCAGACCCCGAATATATACAGGCCCCAAACCAGACCCCTGAATATATACAGACCCCAGACCAGACCCCGAATATATACAGACCCCAGACCGGACCCCGAATATATACAGACCCCAGACCAGTCCCCCGAATATATACAGACCCCAGACCGGACCCCCGAATATATACAGACCCCAGACCAGACCCCGAATATATACAGACCCCAGACCAGACCCCTGAATATACACAGACCCCAGACCAGACCCCGAATATATACAGACCCCAGACCGGACCCCGAATATATACAGACCCCAGACCAGATCCCTGAATATATACAGACCCCAAACCAGACCCCCGAATATACACAGACCCCAGACCAGACCCTGAATATATACAGACCCAGACCGGACCCCGAATATATACAGACCCCAGACCAGACCCCGAATATATACAGACCCCAGACCAGACCTCCGAATATATATGTGGCGCCCCTGCGACCAGGGTGGCCACAGGTAAGAACTGCAGCCAGGAAGATGGAGACAGTTTTACACAAACACCTTCACAAACACCCCCACAGACACAATACCCAATCCAGAGCCCGGGACTCTAGGCGGGCGAGGGGTGGTTGGGCCAGTCATAGTGGGTGGGACGTAGGCAAGGTGATGGACCGGGTATATAAGGGGTACACCAGAAAGTAGCAGTAGTAGGCCAGAGGGTGCCGAGCAGTAAAGACTGAGGAGAACTGACACCGGACCAGTGCATCTGGATCCAGAGGAAAATGGCAGCGGTGCCAGAGAACGACAGAAGGAAAGGATCCCCGATGTACGCCGTAGTCACACGGGTAGGAAGGAGCCTGGTGATCCCCTGAAATATAGGGACACTGGAAGGCTAGGCCGGGACCAGAGAGCTGGCTCTGAGGTGACCACAGCTACAAGCCGGATCACAGACATCCCAACCGGGGACTCTGACTCCATGTAAGAGCTCCTACCACAAGTGCAGGAGGTTCAGTTGCACATAGGGCTCAGAGCTTAGACATACCCGTACACAGGGTTAAGCCGACAAGGACCCGAGTGACCTACCATACAGCTAACAGGGAGAAGAGGATCCTTGTAAATAACCCCTTTTACTTGTGGGCTCGGCACACGGTCCGGACCAAGACCACCGTGATAACCCCCGTGATACCCTGGTCCAGTACCGAGTACCTCGTCCCAGTGGGCTCCACAACTTGGCGTCACGAACAGGATGGACCCGGTCCAATAGAACCGGACCCTGTGTGCCTAAAACTCGAGATTTTGGACTGTTCTATTAAGTTTGTGCTTAATGGCGGCCATAGGAGCCTGAGGCCATGTGCAGAGGAGGCGTGCCAAGACCCCTCATCGTCGGGCTGGTCCGGTCCAGAGCGGGAAAAGAAAGGCCCGCCCTGGCTCCCCTTAACTCCGGGGAAGCCAGCCATCAATCCAAAAGAAGAACCTCCGCCCCAAACTGCAGTGACCAATGATGATATGGCGGGAGCTGAAGAGAACGCCCAAAGAAGGCGGGACGAGCTACAGGATGGAGTGCGGCAGCCATTGGAAGACATCCGGACGGAAGAGCAGGGCGCCAGGCTGGATGGTGTAACTGGAATAGACGAGTTGATCCCGACAGGCCCACAAGAATTAGTAGTGGAGGAACCCGGAGCGGGAGAGATACCAGGAGACCATGGCGACAGGCGGCGGAAGGATTCCGGAGGTCCGAGACACCCGGCGGGGTGTACTAAGGCTGTTGTCCCCCCAACCAACCCGGGTTCATGTTGAATCGAGAACCCGGGTCCAGTTAAGCTGTGACCAGCACCAACAGCTCCTGACCGTGCAGCCCAGCGGGGCCCATGCCCCTTATACCACCCGGAGCAGGGAGGACCATATGCCAGAGGAGCTGGTGGATGGTGAATCTATGCCCCGGAGTACAGCTACTGTGTCGGACCCTTTCGGAGCCCCGGAGGAAGGATGTCTGCCGCTACCCGAGTCACAGATCCCAGCCCCTGCATCCATGGAGGT
This sequence comes from Allobates femoralis, assembly GCA_033576535.1. NCBI lineage: Eukaryota > Metazoa > Chordata > Amphibia > Anura > Aromobatidae > Allobates > Allobates femoralis. Next base: position 614,113,152 of record JARQOC010000004.1, on the reverse strand, counting down.
AAGCGGAGAACAACTCCGTTGCTGGTGGGAGCGCAGCGGGCAGGAGGAGAATCTAATGGGCTTTCCTGGAGACCCTGATTCTGGAGTGGGCCCGGTGGAAGAGTTGACCTGGGACCAGTATCTGCAGGGGTGCCTCCGAAAAGGGGAGAGGGAAGATGCGGAGAGAAAAGCCCGGAAAACAGAATTGGTCGCCCGTACTCTAAGTGCCAAAGCAGCTGCCCGGCGGGATCCCAGCATTAATCAATCCCCACGACATGAAGGACAGATAGTAAAAGTTAAACCAGAGCAAGGGTATGCTTTTGCCCGAGGAACGGAAAGAGACATATTCATAAACCGGAGAGATGTGGAGGAGTATCTCCCTGGAGATCACCCTGACAGGGAAGTAGAAGTGGGAGAATGGGAATCTTACATCATTGTACCTGGAGACAGAGATCCGTATGGCATCCGAGTGCGGAGATTAGCCCTCCGAACTGCAACCGCTACAGAGTCACTTGCACCTGAGTCCCCGGACGCAACTACAGAATATGCGGCCATTACAGAACCGCAACAGGAGATACAGCAGATGCAGGACGAGGCTGTTGGAGAAGTTAAGGCTAGCCCGGAGAAGACTATGATGACCACGGGGACACAGACAGCGTACACTCACCTGTTGGAATGTGTACCACCGCCAACTGAGTAGGTCCCAAGAAGAACGTCAGAAGTTTTGCCCTGGAAGAAATAAAGAACCCGGATTCATCAGAACTGTAAGTGTGAATGTGATGTGTTCCTTATTGACCCCATCCCATTCCTGAAGAATGAATAGCCTTTTTCCCCTGTTTGTCTTTTGTGTATGAAAAGACATTAATATCATGGACAGTGAGTGATATAAACATTCTATGTACACAGTTAGAGTGCCTTGTGTGCTCTTTATTGGTTTTATAACCAATCAGGACAGTGAGACTTTTGCACGTTTTGAAAAAGAACTTTGTACTGAAGCTGCTGAACGTGTTTTTGAACGGTTTTTGAAACACTGCTGCCTACTTTTGGAGTTTTTATACTTTTAAGAAAGTAATGTGACTTTTGTACTCAAATATTGAAGTTTTTGCACTTACTAAGTGTGCTTGGGAAGTTAGGGACCCGGTGTATTTATACCACAGGACTCTTGAGACTGAACTGTTAAATATGTAACCCGTGTCCTGAAAGGGTTAAAGAAAGTGTGGTATAAGATGCCGGCAGGAGAGTAACACCTTGACCACAAGTTGGTGACCCGAGGGCCTGGAGGCCTCAGCACTTATAGCTGTAGTACATCGTAAACTCTGTGTTTGAAATGTATAAAGTTAATTTATGCAACGTTTAAGAACCGTGCCTCCTTAACTGGAAGAAAAGTACTGCTTAATGTTATTGAAAAATAAAAATGTTTTCAGGGGAACCATGCCGGTCGGCGTGGGGACACGCGAGTTAAACTCCGGGGAAATGTGGTGCCCCTGCAACCAGGGTGGCCACAGGTTAGAACTGCAGCCAGGATGGTGGAGACAGTTTTGCACAAACACCTTCACATACACACCCACAGACACAAGACCCAACCCGGAGCCCGGGACTCTAAGCAGGCAAGGGGTGGTAGGGCCAGTCACAAGTGGGTGGGACGTAGGCAAGGTGACGGACCGGGTATATAAGGGGATCACCAGGAAGTAGCAGTAGTAGGCCAGAGGGTGCCGAGCAGTAAAGACCAGGACTAGGCCAGTACAGCTGGGCTGGAGAAGGACACAGCAGCGGTGCCAGAGAACGACTGAAGGAAAGGATCCCCTATGTACGCCGCGGTCACACGGGTAGGAAGGAGCCTGGTGATTCCCTGAAACATAGGGACACTGGAGTCTAGGCCGGGACCAGAGAGTCGGCTCTGAGGTGACCGCAGCTACAAGCAGGAACACAGACATCCCGACGGGGACTCTGACTCCATGTAAGAGCTCCTACCACAAGTGCAGGAGGTTCAGTTGCACATAGGGCTCAGAGCTTAGACATACCCGTACACAGGGTTAAGCCGACAAGGACCCGAGTGACCTACCATACAGCACACAGGGAGAAGAGAAGTTTAGGAGGGCCTGAAGGGAATCAAGCAGGAGAAGGGTCTAAGGCAGGAACCTGGCTGCAGTAGAGCTAAATGCACGGTGAAAGTGTTGAATGAACTTGTGAAAGCTGAATCATCTTGTAAACTGCCCAAACTTAAAGTAAAGACCCGGTGAACCCTGCCAGAGTCTCCCCTGTTTGTGTCCTTGCATGATATACTGTTATTCACCCTGTCAGGAGCAGCCCGACCCACGGCGGGCTCATCCATCTGGCTGCAGCACCATCCATCCTCCTGGCCAAAGCATCCAGCAGCGGTGGTCCCCATTGACCACAACCCGTGGGTGGCGTCACGACTATCCCTGTAAATAACCCCTTTTACTTGTGGGCTCAAAACACGGTCCGGACCAGGACCGCCGTGATAACCCCCGTGATACCCCAGTCCGGTACCGAGTAACCCGTCTCAGTGAGCTCCACATATACAGACACCAGACCGGACCCCCCGAATGAATACAGACCCCAGACTGGACCCCTGAATATATACAGACCCCAGACCAGACCCCTGAATATATACAGACCCCAGACCAGACCCCTGAATATATACAAACCCCAGACCAGACCCCTGAATATATACAGAGACCAGACCAGACCCCTGAATATACAGACCCCAGACCAGACTCCTGAATATATACAAACCCCAGACCAGACCCCTGAATATATACAGAGACCAGACCTCCGAATATATACAGACCCCGGACCAGAGCCCTAAATATATACAGACCCAAGACCAGGCCCCTGAATATATACAGACCCCAGACTGGACCCCTGAATATATACAGACCCCAGACCAGAGCCCTAAATATATACAGACCCAAGACCAGGCCCCTGAATATATACAGACCCCAGACTGGACCCCTGAATATATACAGACCCCTAAATATATGAATACTAATGCAAGACAGAGAAAGGTGGTCCTCCAAAGTGCTGACTCCAGGGAGTGAATACTAATGCACAGCACAATCCGGGGTCTGATTCTAGGTCTGGTGTGTGATCTGTGTTAGGTCCCTTTCACATCAGCGTTTCTGTCCAGATCCGGCAGATCCAGGCAGGAAACCACATCTACCGCCTAACGGCGGCACTTGCAGTACACTTGCGGCCAGCCTCATGCATTGTCTATGGGGCTTGCGGTAAGTGCGGTATTGCCGCCATCCGGCACTTGCGGCCGTGAAAAAATGCAGCTAACCACATTTTTTCGCGGTCACAACTGCCGGATGGCGGCAATACCGCACTTATCGCAAGCCCCATAGACAATGCATGGGGCTGGCCGCAGGTGTACTGCAAGTGCAGCCGTTAGGTGGTAGATGTGGTTTCCTGCCTGGATTCGCCAGATCCAGACAGAAACGCTGATGTGAAAGGGACCCTAAAGGGAATCTTCCGAGTCGCGTCAATTCCGGTGCGGGTTTGTCAGGGTAACTAGTAAGCAGGTGTGGGAATCGGAGGCAGTAGGGCTAAAAGGGTGAGATAAGCTGGGTGACTAATCTGGCCCTGGACTGGGGTTCCTGGTTAGCCCTGTACACAGAGGTACCTTCAATGGTGAGGAGGTCTGGGCCCCCACCCTTTCCCTGCTCCTCACCAGTCCTGTGCTAACTCCCTCTCACCTCAACCCACCACAGACCAGGAAAACAGCAAGAAGCTTCAGTAAATGCACTGACGTCTTCTCAGCTCACAGGTCAAAGCAGAGTGAACTCTATCAGCAACATTACCTGGAGGAAGGGAAGGCTAATTAAAGGCCGGGGGTGTGGTCACCTCACTACCTACAACTCCCCACCTGCAGAGCCGCCCACAGGATTATTAGAAAGACAACACTGAATGTGACAAAGGAAATTTACCTCCAAAAACTCCAGAGTGTTTTACATATAGACTGCAGCAGTCAATGTTTCACAGGTGCATTGTGTGGGGATTATCAGGTGTATTCACCCTCTTCGGAATGCACACTGCGCATGCTCCAGAGCCGGCCAGTATAACAATACACCCCCACACTGCGCATGCTCCAGAGCCGGCCAGTATAACAATACACCCCCACACTGCACATGCTCCAGAGCCGGCCAGTATAACAATACACCCCACACTGCGCATGCTCCAGAGCCGGCCAGTATAACAATACACCCCGACACTGCGCATGCTCCAGAGCCATCCAGAATAACCCATACACCCCACACTGCGCATGCTCCAGAGCCGTCCAGAATAACCAATACACCCCCACACGGCGCATGCTGCAGAGCCGGCCAGTATAACAATACACCCCGACACTGCGCATGCTCCAGAGCCGGCCAGCATAACCAATACACCCCACACTGCACAAGCTCCAGATTCAGCCAGTGTAACCAATACACCCCACACTGCGCATGCTCCAGAGCCGGCCAGTATAACAATACACCCCGACACTGCGCATGCTCCAGAGCCGGCCAGTATAACCAATAAACCCTCACACTGCACAAGCTCCACATTCAGCCAGTGTAACCAATACACCCCACACTGCGCATGCTCCAGAGCCGGCCAGTATAACAATACACCCCGACACTGCGCATGCTCCAGAGCCGGCCAGTGTAACCAATACAACCCACACTGCGCATGCTCCAGTTTCAGCCAGTGTAACCAATACACCCCACACTGCGCATGCTCCAGAGCCGGCCAGTATAACAATACACCCCGACACTGCGCATGCTCCAGAGCCGGCCAGTATAACCAATACACCCCACACTGCGCATGCTCCAGAGCCGGCCAGTATAACAATACACCCCGACACTGCGCATGCTCCAGAGCCGGCCAGTATAACCAATACAACCCACACTGCGCATGCTCCAGATTCAGCCAGTGTAACCAATACACCCCACACTGCGCATGCTCCAGAGCCGGCCAGTATAACAATACACCCCGACACTGCGCATGCTCCAGAGCCGTTCAGTATAACAATACACCCCGACACTGCGCATGTTCCAGAGCCGGCCAGTATAACCAATACACCCCCACACTGCACAAGCTCCAGATTCAGCCACTGTAACCAATACACCCCACACTGCGCATGCTCCAGAGCCGGCCAGTATAACCAATACACCCCACACTGCGCATGCTCCAGAGCCGGCCAGTATAACCAATACAACCCACACTGCGCATGCTCCAGATTCAGCCAGTGTAACCAATACACCCCCACACTGCGCATGCTCCAGAGCCGGCCAGAATAACAATACACCCCGACACTGCGCATGCTCCAGAGCCGGCCAGTAAAACCAATACACCCCACACTGCGCATGCTCCAGAGCCGGCCAGAATAACAATACACCCCGACACTGCGCATGCTCCAGAGCCGGCCAGTATAACCAATACACCCCACACTGCGCATGCTCCAGATTCAGCCAGTATAACCAATACACCCCCACACTGCGCATGCTCCAGAGCCGGCCAGTATAACCAATACACCCCCACACTGCGCATGCTCCAGAGCCGGCCAGTATAACCAATACACCCCACACTGCACAATCTCCAGATCCGGCCAGTATAACCAATACACCCCCACACTGCGCATGCTCCAGAGCCGGCCTGTATAACAATACATCCCACACTGCACATGCTCCAGATTCAGCCAGTATAACCAATACACCCCACACTGCGCATGCTCCAGAGCCGGCCAGTATAACCAATACACCCCACACTGCGCATGCTCCAGAGCTGGCCAGTATAACCAATACACCCCACACTGCGCATGCTCCAGAGCTGGCCAGTATAACCAATACACCCCACACTGCGCATGCTCCAGAGCTGGCCAGTATAACCAATACACCCCACACTGCGCATGCTCCAGAGCCGGCCAGTATAACAATACACCCCCACACTGCACATGCTCCAGAGCTGGCCAGTATAACAATACACCCCCACACTGCACATGCTCCAGAGCCGGCCAGTATAACAATACACCCCCACACTGCACATGCTCCAGAGCCGGCCAGTATAACCAATACACTCCAACACTACACAAGCTCCAGAGCCAGCCAGTATAACCAATACACCCCACACTGCGCATGCTCCAGAGCCGGCGTGTATAACCAATACACCCCCACACTGCGCATGCTCCAGAGTCGGCCAGTATAACCAATACACCCCATGCTGAGCATGCTCCAGAGCCAGCCACTATAACCAATACACCCCCACACTGCACAAGCTCCAGATTCAGCCAGTGTAACCAATACACCCCGACATTGCGCATGCTCCAGAGCTGGCCAGTATAACCAATACACCCCACACTGCGCATGCTCCAGAGTCGGCCTGTATAACCAATACACCCCACACTGCGCATGCTCCAGAGCCGGCCAGTATAACCAATACACCCCACACTGCACATGCTCCAGAGCCAGCCAGTATAACCAATACACCCCCACACTGCGCATGCTCCAGAACCGGCCTGTATAACCAATACACCCCGACACTGCACATGCTCCAGAGCCAGCCAGTATAACCAATACACCCCACACTGCGCATGCTCCAGAGCCGGCCAGTATAACCAATACACCCCGACACTGCACATGCTCCAGAGCCAGCCTGTATAACCAATACACCCCCACACTGCGCATGCTCCAGAGCCGGCCTGTATAACCAATACACCCCGACACTGCACATGCTCCAGAGCCGGCCACTATAACCAATACACCCCCACACTGCACATGCTCCAGATTCAGCCAGTATAACCAATACACCCCACACTGCACATGCTCCAGATTCAGCCGGTATAACCAATACACCCCCTCACTGCGCATGCTCCTGAGCCAGCCAGTATAACCAATACACCCCACACTGCGCATGCTCCAGAGCCAGTCAGTATAACCAATACACTCCCACACTGCGCATGCTCCAGAGCCGGCCTGTATAACCAATACACTCCAACACTGCGCATGCTCCAGAGCCGGCCTGTATAACCAATACACCCCCACACTGCACATGCTCCAGAGCCGGCCAGTATAACCAATACACCCCACACTGTGCATGCTCCAGACCCGGCCAGTATAACCAATACTCCCCCACACTGAGCATGCTCCAGAGCCGGCCAGTATAACCAATACACCCCCACACTGCGCATGCTCCAGAGCTGGCCTGTATAACCAATACACCCCCACACTGCGCATGCTCCAGAGCCAGCCAGTATAACAATACACCCCCACACTGCGCATGCTCCTGAGCCGGCCAGTATAACAATACACCCCCACACTGCACATGCTCCAGAGCCGGCCTGTATAACCAATACACCCCCACACTGCACATGCTCCAGAGCCGGCCAGTATAACCAATACACTCCCACACTGCGCATGCTCCTGAGCCGGCCAGTATAACCAATACACCCCCACACTGCGCAAGCTCCAGAGCCAGCCTGTATAACCAATACACCCCACACTGCGCATGCTCCAGAGCCAGACAGTATAACCAATACACCCCCTCACTGCGCATGTTCCAGAGCCGGCCAGTATAACCAATACACCCCCACACTGCACATGCTCTAGAGCCAGCCAGTTTAACCAATACACCCCACACTGCGCATGCTCCAGAGCCATCCAGAATAACCCATACACCCCACACTCCGCATGCTCCAGATTCAGCCAGTATAACAATACACCCTGACACTGCGCATGCTCCAGATTCAGCCAGTGTAACCAATACACCCCCACACTGCGCATGCTCCAGAGCCGGCCAGTATAACCAATACACCCCATACTGCACATGCTCCAGATCCGGCCAGTATAACCAATACACCCCACACTGCGCATGCTCCAGATTCAGCCAGTGTAACCAATACACCCCCACACTGCGCATGCTCCAGAGCCGGCCAGTATAACCAATACACCCCATACTGCACATGCTCCAGATCCGGCCAGTATAACCAATACACCCCACACTGCGCATGCTCCAGAGCCAGCCAGTATAACAATACACCCCACACTGCACATGCTCCAGAGCCAGCCAGTATAACAATACACCCCACACTGCACATGCTCCAGATTCAGCCAGAGTAACCAATACACCCCGACACTGCTCATGCTCCAGAGCTGGCCAGTATAACCAATACACCCCACACTGCGCATGCTCCAGAGCGGCCAGTATAACCAATACACCCCCACACTGCGCATGCTCCAGATTCAGCCAGTGTAACCAATACACCCCCACACTGCGCATGCTCCAGAGCCGGCCAGTATAACTAATACACCCCATACTGACATGCTCCAGATCCGGCCAGTATAACCAATACACCCCACACTGCGCATGCTCCAGAGCCAGCCAGTATAAACAATACACCCCACACTGCACATGCTCAGATTCAGCCAGAGTAACAATACACCCCGACACTGCTCATGCTCCAGAGCTGGCCAGTATAACCAATACACCCACACTGCGCATGCTCCAGAGCCGGCCAGTATAACCAATACACCCCACACTGCGCATGCTCCAGAGCTGGCCGTATAACCAATACACCCACACTGCGCATGCTCCAGAGCCGGCCAGTATAACAATACACCCCACACTGCGCATGCTCCAGAGCGGCCAGTATAACCAATACACCCCGACACTGCACATACTCCAGAGCAGTCAGTATAACCAATACACCCACACTGCGCATGCTCCAGAGCCGCCAGTATAAGCAATACACCCCACACTGTGCATGCTCCAGAGCCAGCCATATAACCAATACACCCCGACACTGCGCATGCTCCAGAGCCGGCCTGTATAACCAATACACTCCCACACTGCGCATGCTCCAGAGCCAGCCAGTATAACCAATACACCCCACACTGCGCATGCTCCAGAGCCGCCAGTATAACCAATACACCCCACACTGCACATGCTCCAGAGCCGGCCAGTATAACCAATACACCCCACACTACACATGCTCCAGAGCCGGCCAGTATAACCAATACACCCCCACACTGCACACGCTCCAAGCCGGCCAGTATAACCAATACACCCCCACACTGCGCATGCTCCAGAGCCGGCCTGTATAACCAATACACCCCACACTGCACATGCTCCAAAGCCGGCCAGTATAACCAATACACCCCACACTGCGCATGCTCATAGCCGGCCAGTATAACCAATACACCCCACACTGCACATGCTCCAGAGCCGGCCGTATAACCAATACACCCCACACTGCCATGCTCCAGAGCCGGCCAGTATAACCAATACACCCCGACACTGCACATGCTCCAGAGCAGCCAGTATAACCAATACACCCCACACTGCGCATGCTCCAGAGCCGGCCTGTATAACCAATACACCCCCACACTGCGCATGCTCCAGAGCCAGCCAGTATAACCAATACACCCCACACTGACATGCTCCAGAGCCGGCCAGCATAACCAATACACCCTCACACTGCGCATGCTCCAGAGCCTGCCTGTATAAATAATACACCCCACACTGCGCATGCTCTAGAGCCGGCCAGTATAACTAATACACCCCCACACTGCGCATGCTCCAGAGCCGGCCTGTATAACCAATACACTCCAACACTGCGCATGCTCCAGAGCCGGCCTGTATAACCAATACACTCCAACACTGCGCATGCTCCAGAGCCGGCCTGTATAACCAATACACTCCAACACTGTGCATGCTCCAGAGCCGCCTGTATAGCCAATACACCCTCACACTGCGCATGCTCCAGAGCTGGCAGTATAACCAATACACCCCCACACTGCGCATGCTCCAGAGCTGCCTGTATAACCAATACACTCCAACTGCGCATGCTCAGAGCGGCCTGTATAACCAATACACCCCACACTGCGCATGCTCCAGAGCCGCCTGTATAAATAATACACCCCACACTGCGCATGCTCTAGAGCCGGCCAGTATAACCAATACACCCCACACTGCGCATGCTCCAGAGCCGGCCAGCATACCAATAAACTCCCACACTGCGCATGCTCAGAGCCGGTCTGTATAACCAATACACCCCACACTGCGCATGCTCCAGAGCCGGCCTGTATAATCAATACCCCCACACTGCACATGCTCCAGAGCCAGCCAGTATAACCAATACACTCCCACACTGCGCATGCTCCAGAGCGGCCATAACAATACACTCCCACACTGCGCATGCTCCAGAGCCGGCTGTATAACCAATACCCCCCACACTGCGCATGCTCCAGAGCCGCCTGTATAATAATACACCCCACACTGCGCATGCTCTAGAGCCGGCCTGTATAACCAATACACCCCACACTGCGCATGCTTCAGAGCCGGCCTGTATAACCAATACACTCCAACACTGCGCATGCTCAGAGCCGGCCTGTATAACCAATACACCCCCACACTGCGCATGCTCCAGAGCGGCCTGTATAAATAATACACCCCTCATGAGCATGCTCTAGAGCCGGCCAGTATAACCAATACACCCCCACTGCGCATGCTCCAGAGCGGCCTGTATAACCAATACACCCCACACTGCGCATGCTCCAGAGCCAGCCAGTATAACCAATACACCCCACACTGCACATGCTCCAGAGCCGGCCTGTATAATAATACACCCCACACTGCGCATGCTCTAGAGCCGGCCAGTATAACTAATACACCCCACACTGCGCATGCTCCAGAGCCGCCTGTATAACCAATACACTCCAACACTGCGCATGCTCCAGAGCCGGCCTGTATAACCAATACACTCCACACTGCGCATGCTCCAGAGCCGGCCTGTATAACCAATACACTCCAACACTGTGCATGCTCCAGAGCAGGCCTGTATAGCCAATACACCCTCACACTGCGCATGCTCCAGAGCTGGCCAGTATAACCAATACACCCCCACACTGCGCATGCTCCAGAGCTGGCCTGTATAACCAATACACCCCCACACTGCGCATGCTCCAGAGCTGGCCTGTATAAATAATACACCCCCACACTGCGCATGGTCTAGAGCCGGCCAGTATAACAAATACACCCCCACACTGCGCATGCTCCAGAGCCGGCCTGTATAACCAATACACCCCCACACTGCGCATGCTCCAGAGCTGGCCTGTATAAATAATACACCCCCACACTGCGCATGCTCTAGAGCCGGCCAGTATAACCAATACACCCCCACACTGCGCATGCTCCAGAGCCGGCCTGTATAGCCAATACACCCTCACACTGCGCATGCTCCAGAGCCGGCCAGTGTAACCAATACACCCCCACACTGCGCATGCTCCAGAGCTGGCCTGTATAATCAATATACCCTCACACTGCGCATGCTCCAGAGCTGGCCTGTATAATCAATACACCCCCACACTGCGCATGCTCTGGAAATGATGCGATCGTGACTTCACGCCAGGATGGAGCTCACAGATGTCAAACTCCGGGAGCTCAGGGGAATTATGTTCTCACTCCCACCGGGGCGTTATAGCACGGAGTGAGGGGAGGATGGACCCGGAGTGAACACTCACACGTCCCCCACAGATCTGCACAATGGGGGGAAATGTGACTGATAAAGTGTTTTTTACACATTTATACATCACAATTAGGTCAGACAGGGATGATGAGGGATGTACAGGGAAGCTGCAGGGACGGGAGTGACAGCTGGGGGCAGAACATGGCTGACAGGGGCAGACCAGGGGCAGAATGAGGAAGAGCTGTGATATGATCAGTGACCACTAGATGGCGGCACACTGCTGTCAGTGCTACAGGCTGATCATAGGAGACTGCAGAGATAGCAGAGCCCTCACCTCATCCCAGCAGCTCTGCCCATCTCCTCTATCCCTTTGCTCTCCTCCATCCCCTCTCCTCTGTCCCCCTCCCCTCTCCTCTGTCCTCCTCTCCTCTGTCCCCCTCCCCTCTCTTCTGTCCCCCTCTCTTCAGTCTCTCTGTTCCCCTCTCCTCTGCTATCCTCTGACCCCCTTTCTCCTCTTCTCTCCTCCTGTTTTCTCCCCTCTTCTGTCTCTTTCCTCCTCTGCCCTCACTCCTCTCCTCTGTCTCCATTTTACCTAATCTGTCCCTCCTCAATTCCCCTCTCTTTTCTCCTTTCTCCCTCTCCTCTGTCCGATTTTCCTCTCTCCACCTCTGCTGTCCTTGTCTCTTCTCCTCTTCTTTTCCCCTCTCTTCTTATCTCCTCTCTTCTCTTGTCCCTTGTCTCCTCTCTCCTCTTGTCTCCTCTCTAGTCCTTGTTTCCTCTCTCCTCTTGTCCCTTGTCTCCTCTTTTGTCCCTTGTCTCCTCTCTCCTCTTGTCCCTTGTCTCCTCTCTAGTCCTTGTCTCCTCTTGTCCCTTGTCTCCTCTCTCCTCTTGTCCCTTGTCTCCTCTCTAGTCCCTTGTCTCTACTCCTCTCTTGTCTCCTCTCTTCTCTTGTCCCTTGTCTCCTCTCTTGTCCCCTCTCTAGCCCCTTGTCTCTTCTCCTCTCTTGTCCCTTCTCTTGTCTCCTCTTTAGTCCCTTGTCTCTTATCATCTCTTGTCCCTTCTCTTGTCTCCTCTTTAGTCCCTTGTCTCTTATCATCTCTTGTCCCTTCTCTTGTCTCCTGTCTCCTCTTGTCCCTTGTTTCCTCTCTCCTCTCTTGTCTCCTCTCTTGTCTCCTCTCTCCTCTTGTCCCTTGTCTCCTCTCTTGTCTCCTCTCATGTCCCTTGTCTCCTCTCTTGTCCCTTGTCTCCTCTCTCCTCTTTTCCCTTGTCTCCTCTCTAGTCCTTGTCTCCTCTCTCCTCTTGTCCCTTGTCTCCTCTCTCCTCTTGTCCCTTGTCTCCTCTCTAGTCCCTTGTCTCTACTCCTCTCTTGTCTCCTCTCTTCTCTTGTCCCTTGTCTTCTCTTGTCCCTTGTCTCCTCTCTCCTCTCTTGTCCCCTGTCTAGTCCCTTGTCTCTTCTCCTCTCTTGTCCCTTCTCTTGTCTCCTCTCTAGTCCCTTGTCTCTTCTCTTGTCTCCTCTCTCCTCTTGTACCTTGTCTCCTCTCTCCTCTCTTGTCTCCTCTCTTGTCGCTTGTCTCCTCTCTTCTCTTGTCCCTTGTCTCCTCTCTTGTCACTTGTCTCCTCTCTTGTCTCCTCTCTTGTCCCTTGTCTCCTCTCTCCCCTTGTCCCTTGTCTCCTCTCTTGTCACTTGTCTCCTCTCTTGTCTCCTCTCTTGTCCCTTGTCTCCTCTCTCCTCTTGTCCCTTGTCTCCTCTCTTGTCACTTGTCTCCTCTCTTGTCTCCTCTCTTGTCCCTTGTCTCCTCTCTCCTCTTGTCCCTTGTCTCCTCTCTCCTCTTGTCCCTTGTCTCCTCTCTCCTCTTGTCCCTTGTCTCCTCTCTTCTCTTGTCCCTTGTCTCCTCTCTTGTCCCTTGTCTTTTCTCTTCTCTTGTCCCTTGTCTCCTCTCTAGTCCTTGTCTCTTCCCCTCTCCTCTTCTTCTCCTCTCTAGTCCTTGTCTCTTCCCCTCTTCTCTTCTTTTCCTCTCTCTTCTCCTCTCTAGCCCTTGTCTCTTCTCTTCCTCTCTTCTCCTCTCTAGCCCTTGTCTCTTCTCTTCTTTTCCTCTCTCTTCTCCTCTCTAGCCCTTGTCTCTTCTCTTCTCCTCTCTTGTCTCTTCTCTTCTTTTCCTCTCTCTTCTCCTCTCTAGCCCTTGTCTCTTCTCTTCTTTTCCTCTCTCTTCTCCTCTCTTGTCTCCTCTCCTCTCTAGCCCTTGTCTCCTCTCTTCTTTTACTCTCTCTTCTCTTCTTTTCCTCTCTCTTCTCCTCTCTAGCCCTTGTCTCCTCTCTTCTTTTCCTCTCTCTTCTCCTCTCTTCTCCCTTGTCTCTTCTCTTCTTTTCCTCTCTCTTCTCCTCTCTTCTCCCTTGTCTCTTCTCTTCTTTTCCTCTCTCTTCTCCTCTCTAGCCCTTGTCTCTTCTCTTCTCCTCTCTTGTCTCCTCTCCTCTCTAGCTCTTGTCTCTTCTCTTCTTTTCCTCTCTCTTCTCCTCTCTAGCCCTTGTCTCTTCTCTTCTTTTCCTCTCTCCTCTCTTCTTTTCCTCTCTCTTCTCCTCTCTAGCCCTTGTCTCTTCTCTTCTTTTCCTCTCTCCTCTCTTCTTTTCCTCTCTCTTCTCCTCTCTAGCTCTTGTCTCCTCTCTTCTTTTCCTCTCTCTTCTCCTCTCTAGCTCTTGTCTCCTCTCTTCTTTTCCTCTCTCTTCTCCTCTCTAGCTCTTGTCTCTTCTCTTCTTTTCCTCTCTCTTCTCCTCTTAGCCCTTGTCTCTTCTCTTCTTTTCCTCTCTCCTCTCTTCTTTTCCTCTCTCTTCTCCTCTCTAGCCCTTGTCTCTTCTCTTCTTTTCCTCTCTCTTCTCCTCTCTAGCCCTTGTCTCTTCTCTTCTTTTCCTCTCTCTTCTCCTCTCTAGCCCTTGTCTCTTCTCTTCTTTTCCTCTCTCTTCTCCTCTCTAGCCCTTGTCTCTTCTCTTCTTTTCCTCTCTTCTCCTCTCTTGTCTCTTCTCTTCTTTTCCTCTCTCTTCTCCTCTCTAGCCCTTGTCTCTTCTTCTCTTCCTGTTTCAGCTCATCCTGTTTCTGGATATTTGGGAATCGTCTTCACTTTTGGAGATTGACAGCTTCCTCAGCCAATCCCGGAGCGCTCTGCCGCTGACCCCGCCCTTTCCCAGAGCAGGCCTGTGATTGGGCGTGGTGTGTGACGTCACGGGGGTCTGGAGCAGGAGCGGCGGCGGTCCGGTGTCGGGGCTGTGGACTGAGCGGCGGCGGCGGCGGCAGGTAACACCGGAGCGGGGGCGGGGCCTGGAGGCGGGGCGGGGAGCTGAGCGCCATGTGCTCCCGCTGTGCGGAGCGGAGGGTCCGGTGCTGTGTGTCAGCTCTGACTCCTGAACTTCTACAACTACAGAGACAGAGGACTGAGGCTGCGCGGAGACACACTGCTGAGGTGCCGGAACAATGGAGCCTGTGTGCGGAGGACAGGACAGGAGGGAGGACAGGATAGAGGACAGGAGGGAAGAGAGAGAGAGGAGGGAAGAGAGGACAGGACAGGAGGGAAGAGAGGGAGAGGACACTGGGGAGAGAGGACAGGATAGGGGGAGAGAGGACAGGAGTGGAGAGAGAGGACAGAAGGACACTGGGGGGGAGAGGAGAGGACAGGAGGGAAGAGAGGGAGAGGACACCGGGGGGAGAGGACAGGAGGGAAGAGAGGGAGAGAGAGGACACCGGGGGGAGAGAAGGGAAGAGAGAGAGAGAGAGGACAGGAGGGAAGAGAGCGAGAGAGAGGACAGGAGGGAAGAGAGGGAGAGGACACCGGGGGGAGAGGACAGGAGGGAAGAGAGAGAGAGGACACCGGGGGAGAGGACAGGAGGGAAGAGAGGGAGAGAGAGGACACCGGGGGGAGAGAAGGGAAGAGAGAGAGAGAGAGGACAGGAGGGAAGAGAGAGGACACCGGGGGGAGAGGACAGGAGGGAAGAGAGAGAGAGGACACCGGGGAAGAGGACAGGAGGGAAGAGAGGGAGAGAGAGGACACCGGGGGGAGAGAAGGGAAGAGAGAGAGAGAGAGGACAGGAGGGAAGAGAGAGGACACCGGGGGGAGAGGACAGGAGGGAAGAGAGAGAGAGGACACCGGGGAAGAGGACAGGAGGACACTGAGGGGAGAGGAGAGAGAGAGAGGACACTGGGGAGAGAGGACAGGAGGGAAGAGAGGGAGAGGACAGGAGGGAAGAGAGAGAGGACAGGAGGGGGGAGGGATAGAGAGAGAGGACACTGGGGAGAGAGGACAGGAGGGGGGAGAGGAGAGAGAGAGAGGACACAGGGGGGGGATAGGAGAGGACAGAACAGGAGGGAAGAGAGAGAGGACACTGGGAGAGAGGACAAGAGGGGGAGAGGGGAGAGAGGACAGGAGGGGGGAGAGGACAGGAGAGAAGAGAAAGAGGACACAGGGGGGGATAGGAGAGGACAGAACAGGAGGGAAGAGAGAGAGGACACTGGAGAGAGAGGACAGGAGGACACTGGGGAGGAGAGGACAGGAAGACACTGGAGGGGGAGAGCAGAGAGAGGACAGGAGGGAAGAGAGAGGACAGGAGGACACTGGGGGGAGAGGAGAGAGAGGACAGGAGGGAAGAGAGAGGACAGGAGGACACTGGGGGAGAGGAGAGGACAGGAGGACACTGGGGGAGAGGAGAGGACAGGAGGACACTGGGGGGGAGAGGAGAGGACAGGAGGACACTGGGGGGGGGAGAAGGAGAGGAGAACACTGGGGGGGAGAGGAGAGGACACGGGGGAAGAGGAGAGAGAGGACAGGAGGGAAGAGAGAGGACAGGAGGACACTGGGGGGGAGAGGAGAGGACAGGAGGGAAAAGGGAGGACAGTAAGACACTGGGGGGGGGGGGGGAGAGGAGAGGACAGGAGGACACTGGGGGGGAGAGGAGAGGACAAGAGGACACTAGGGGGGAGAGGAGAGGACAGGAGGACACTAGGGGGGAGAGGAGAGGACAGGAGGACACTGGGGGGGAGAGGAGAGGACAGGAGGACACTGGGGGGGAGAGGAGAGGACACTGGGGGGGAGAGGAGAGGACAGGAGGACACTGGGGGGAGAGGAGAGGACAAGAGGACACTGGGGGGGGGAGAGGACAGGAGGACACTGGGGGGAGAGGAGAGGACACTGGGGGGAGGAGGAGAGGACACTGGGGGGAGAGGAGAGGAGGGAAGGGAGAGAGAGAGGACACCGGGGGGAGAGGACAGGAGAGGACACCAGGGGGAGAGGAGGGAAGGGAGAGAGAGAGGACACCGGGGGGAGAGGAGGGAAGGGAGAGAGAGGAGAGGACACCGGGGGGAGAGGAGGGAAGGGAGAGAGAGAGGACACCGGGGGGGAAAGAGGGAAGGGAGAGAGAGAGAGAGGACACCGGGGGGAGAGGAGGGAAGGGAGAGAGAGAGAGGAACCGGGGGGAGAGGAGGGAAGGGAGAGAGAGAGGACACCGGGGGGGGAGGAGGGAAGGGAGGAGAGAGAGAGAGAGGACACCGGGGGGAGAGGAGGGAAGGGAGAGAGAGAGAGAGGACACCGGGGGGGGGAGGAGGGAAGGGAGAGAGAGAGAGGACACCGGGGGGAGAGGAGGGAAGGGAGAGAGAGAGAGAGGACACCGGGGGGAGAGGAGGGAAGGGAGAGAGAGAGGACACCGGGGGGAGAGGAGAGGACAGGACAGGAGGAAAGAGAGAGAGAGAGGACACTGGGGGGAGAGGACAGGAGAGGAGGACACCGGGGGGAGAGGAGAGAGAACACGAGGGAGAGAGAGAGGACACCAGGGGGTGAGGAGATGACAGGAGGACACTGGGGTGAGGGGAGAGAGAGAGGACACCGGGGGGAGAGGAGAGGATAGGAGGGAAGAGAGAGAGAGAGAGAGGACATCGGGGGGAGAGGAGAGGACAGGAGGACACTGGGGGGAGAGGAGAGAGGACACTGGGGGGAGAGGGGAGAGGAGAGGAGGACACTCTGGGGGAGAGGACAGGAGAGGAGGACACTGGGGGAGAGGACAGGAGAGGAGGACACTCTGGGGGAGAGGACAGGAGAGGAGAACACTCTGGGGGAGAGGAGAGGACAGGAGGGAAGAGAGAGAGAGGGGATACTGGGGGGAGAGGAGAGGACAGGAGGGCACTGGGGGGAGAGGAGAGAGAGAGGAGGACATTGGGGGGAGAGGACAGGAGGACACTGGGGAGAGGACAGGAGGACAACGGGGAAGAGAGAGGAGGACACTGGGGGAGAGGAGAGGACAGGGGGACACTGGGGGGGAGAGGAGAGGACAGGGGGACACTGGTGGGGGAGAGGAGAGGACAGAGGGACACTGGGGGGGGGGGAGAGGACAGGAGGACACCGAGGGGAGAGGACAGGAGGACACTGAGGGGAGAGGACAGGAGGACACCGAGGGGAGAGGACAGGAGGACACCGAGGGGAGAGGACACCGAGGGGAGAGGACAGGAGGACACCGAGGGGAGAGGACACCGAGGGGAGAGGACAGGAGGACACCGTGGGGAGAGGAGAGGACAGGAGGACACTGTGGGGAGAGGAGAGGACACTGTGGGGAGAGGAGAGGACAGGAGGACACTGTTGGGAGAGGAGAGGACACTGTGGGGAGAGGAGAGGACAGGAGGACACTGTCGGGAGAGGAGAGGACAGGACAGGAGGACACTGGGGGGGGAGAGGAGAGGACAGGACAGGAGGACACTGGGCAGAGAGGAGAGGACAGGAGGACACTGTGGGGAGAGGAGAGGACACTGTGGGGAGAGGAGAGGACAGGAGGACACTGTTGGGAGAGGAGAGGACACTGTGGGGAGAGGAGAGGACAGGAGGACACTGTCGGGAGAGGAGAGGACAGGACAGGAGGACACTGGGGGGGGAGAGGAGAGGACAGGACAGGAGGACACTGGGCAGAGAGGAGAGGACAGGAGGACACTGTGGGGAGAGGAGAGGACAGGAGGACACTGGGGGGGGAGGAGAGGACAGGAGGACACTGTGGGGAGAGGAGAGGACAGGAGGACACTGTGGGGAGAGGAGAGGACAGGTGGAGGGAACCCTAAATCTCGGGTAATCGGTGATGATGTGAGTTGTTGTTGGTGTGGTGGTTGCTCTGGATGTAGGGGTGACTCCCATCGTCTCCTATGGGGGCGCCGCCGCGCTCCTGGATGATGTTGGGGTTTTATTGCTTCTGTGCATTTCCTCCTGTGATTTTGCAGCTGGAGCCGCAGAATGGAGCGATTATCTCCTGAATATAACAGGAATCACATCTGCGCCTCCTCCACCACCAGGCGGGAAACATGATGTGTGAATGGAAAGTCTAGTAGTGAGGAAGGTGGTGAGGGTGATGCTGCTCTTAAAGGGACGATGGTGGGGGTGATGCTGCTCTTAAAGGGACGATGTGGGGGTGATGCTGCTCTTAAAGGGACGATGGTGGGGTGATGCTGCTCTTAAAGGGACGATGGTGGGGTTGATGCTGCTCTTAAAGGGACGATGGTGGGGTTGATGCTGCTCTAAAAGGGACGATGTGGGGGTGATGCTGCTCTAAAAGGGACGATGGTGGGGGTGATGCTGCTCTAAAAGGGACGATGGTGGGGGTGATGCTGCTCTAAAAGGGACGATGGTGGGGGTGATGCTGCTCTAAAAGGGACGATGGTGGGGGTGATGGTGCTCTTAAATGGACAATGGTGGAGTGATGCTGCTCTTAAAGGGGCAGTTCTTTACAGTCCGACATCTACCTGGGGAAAGAAGACCTTCTGGGTCATTATGATTTATCAGTCTTCAGCTTGATCTCGAGTCAGGGCAAGTTGACGGATGAATGCTGTGTAGGAAGATCAATCTTGTGCTGCCTAGCTAGGTCACCAGGGTCTTCTCCAAGCCTAGGTAGGTCCACCAACGTCTTCTCCACTGTTATCTTGACTGTATCTAGCCATCAAATGACCTCTTCATCAGGATAGGAACAGACACTGATCTTGTCCAGTCCTTCTACCCGTAGTCTGTATCTGTTGACTCCGGCAGGTGATGACTTCTTCTTCAGAAGACTTTATTATCTCTATTCGTATATTATCACATCCAGGGGCTTTGTGTTTTTTGACAGAATCTTTATTGCAGCAAAGACTTCATCTTTCAAGATCTTTGCTTCGTCTTCATTTCCAGTCTCGGTGTCTTCCCGTATCACGGTCTCGTTCTTTTAGAGATGCTCCGTGTTTTCTTTCCATCTTCTCTTGATCTGTTCTGTCAGTTTGGCATCTTTCAGTTGTTCCCTCTCTTGGTTGGAACTTTCGCCTTATCTTTGACCTTTTGGTGCCCTCTTGGTCTTGCCCTTCTATCTCTGTACATATCTTCTGGTAATAAAGTTCTTTGTCTTCTGGAATGGCTCTCTTTAGTCTTTTACTGATGTTGTTTGCATATTGCTTCTTACTCTTTGATTTCGCCATTCTTGTTTATTCAATGATCTTTAGGGTCTCTTCTGATAACCATGGCTGAGGGGGTCTCTTCTGATAATCATGGCTGAGGGGGTCTCTTCTGATAATCATGGCTGAGGGGGTCTCTTCTGATAATCATGGCTGAGGGGGTCTCTTCTGATAACCATGGCTGAGGGGGTCTCTTCTGTTAACCATGGCTGGGGGGGTCTCTTCTGTTAACCATATATAAATAAGGTCAAGACTGGCATCAACCACAAGCGTAGGTGCTGGCAGAAAAAATTATATACTTACAGATAGGTGAACCGCCGCGACACTACTATATTAATGATAAAAGTGAATGAATGAGTAGCACCAACAAGACGAGGATCTTATATGAGTATAATGCAATTGTGAAATGCAGAAGCTGCCCTGTGCTATACATGTAAACTGGAGAACTTAGTCTCATTAGTAGCTACTAAAGATTAAGCTTGGCATCCACATCAAGGAGTCTCCATTGCCAAGTCCTAACACTATGCCTCACAGAAATGGTGTAATGTGAATGGATATATATGTCCTAGGTGTAATTCTTCTGTTAACCATGGCTGGGGGGGGGGCTCGTCTGACTCTTGTTTTTGTCCAAAAGTTTTTTTTATTCCTCTAAATGAATTTTTTTTATTTTTTTTTTTTTTTTTTAAATAAAGTACGGTAGTTTTTTTTTTTTTAGTTTATTTTTTTATTCCTTAAATAATGTTTTTGCTTCCTGCTCTTGCCCTAAAGTTTAATTCTCGAAGACATATGAATTAAATTACTTTTTAATTTTTAACTTTTTTAATAATCATAAAATTTGATTTTTTTTTTTCCTTTAACGGGTTTTTGTTATTATTACTTCTCGCTCATTGACACTTTTTCTTTTTTTCCCCTCCCGTCTTCATGTTGCAGATTCTCACCTTCGGGGGGGGGGCCTATAATTTGACATTAAACCATTAGATGGGGGGGTCCGGTCGTCAAACAGTTAACAGCGCCCGGTCACATCCGCTCCGCTACATTCCAGAAAAATACTCCTCATTCCTGCCGAAGACTCAATAACCGAGAAGGGAAAAAACACCCAAAGCGGCAGGAATTTGGCTGAGTATTTGCAGCCGGAGGGGGCTCAGAATGTGGATTATTACATTCACTCCTGCAGTCTATTGTCCTCTGTTATCAGCCAGTTCACACCGACTCCAGTCTATATCAGTGAGACTTAATGACTGGACACCAGACAGCGACGACCCCAGAATAGACGGCGCTCTAAATATACACCCGACCATTCGAGTCACCCGTGTATTTATACCACGTCTACAGATATCCCCAGAATATCTGCTCCTGGCAAAGGTTTGGTGACGACCAATAAGGCTTCAGTGACGGCGATGGGGATAATGATGACCCCAGGGGGACAGGAATGCTTCAATGAGCGAAGGCCTCGTTGTTAATCTTCAAAGACGTAATCCGCTTTCTGATACTTTCTAGACATTGAGCTCTTTGAAATCGTATCCCAGTTGTTTAATTGTCGAGCTTGTTTATACAGTGGACTAAATATGGCGCGCTGCCCTTTAAATGTTAGGCATTGAGGGAGATGTCAAATCTCATCTGATTGTAGGAGCTGATTGACAATGAGAAATTATGAAAGCAGCTGTGGATGTTACTGGAGATGATAAAAAAAATAAAAACTTGATTTAAAGGGGATTTTCATTTGCCATAAATATCAATTCTTTTTCACCTGGTGTAAATGCCCCTGTTCTCCTGAATCCGGCGATGTTTTTCTTTTGTTCCTGCGCCTCTCCATTCCGGAGTTATGGCCCCCTTTTCCCTGCATGTAAATGTAGTCTTGTTCCCATGTGGGCGTTGTCTTGATAGCCACGCCCACTTAGTCTAAATGAGACACTGGAGAAGATGTGGCCATATCTCAGGAACGGATTGGCATAAAAACAAAAGAAAAACATCGCCGGGTTCAGGAGAACAGCAGCATTTATATCAGATAAAGACGACCCGAGGTGGATAAGGATCCTTTAATGAGCGAAGGCCTCTTTTTTAATCTTCAAAGATGTAATCCACTTTTTGATACTTTCTAGACGTATTGCTCTTCGAAATCGTATCCCAGTTGTGTAATAGTCGATTTTGTTTATACAGTTTACTAAATATGGTGCGTTGCCCTTTAAATGTTAGGCATTGAGGAAGATGTCAAATCTCATCTGTTCAGCCATATATCTGATTGTAGGAGCTGATCAACAATGAGAAATTATGAAAGCAGCTTTGGGTGATGCTGGAGATGATAAAAAAAATAAAAACTTGATTTAAAGGGGATTTTCATTTGCCATAAATATAAATTATTTTTTCACCTGGTGTAAATGCCCCTGTTCTCCTGAATCCGGCGCTGTTTTTCTTTTGTTCCTGCGCCTCTCCATTCCGGAGTTATGGCCCTCTTTTCCCTGTATGTAAATATAGTCTTGTTCCCTTGTGGGTGTGGTTCTGTTCTCTGTGGGTGTCTTCTTCATAGCCACGCCCACTTAGCCTACATTTATATACAGGGAAGATGTGGCCATATCTCAGGAACGGAGAGGCTCAGACACAAAAGGAAAACATCATTGGATTCAGGAGAACAGCGGCATTTATATCCGATAACGACGACCTAAGGAGGATAAGTTAAACTTCACTGAATAAAGGCCCTGTTCTTAATCTTCAAAGACGTAATCTGCTTGCTGATACTTTCTAAGCGTTTTGCTCTCTTTGATATTGGATCTGAGTTGTACAGTTATCGAGCTTGTTTACACAGTGGACTAAATGTGGTGCACTGCCCCTTTAAATGTTAGCCATTAAGGGAGATGTCACCTTTTAGACTCAAATCTCAGTTGTGCTGTCATGTATGTGATTGTAGGAGCTCATTGACTGTCCATTGTTAGAGAAAAATGAGAAATTATGAAATTAACTCTGGATGTTACTGGAAATGATAAAAGAATGGCTAAAAGTTGATTTAAAGGGGTTTTTTCACTTGCTATAAATAAGTAGTGTTTTCACCCGGTGTAAATGTTGCTGTTCTCCTGAATCCGGCGCTGTTTTCCATTCGTTCCTGTGCCTCTCAGTCCCTGAGTTATGGCCTCCTTTTCCCTGTATGTAAATGTAGTCTTGTGGGCGTGGCTCTGAACTTGGGGTGTTGCCTTGATAGCCACACCCACTTAGAGACTAGATTTCTATACAGAAAAGAGAAGGCCATATCTTGGGAACAGAAAGGCGCAGGAAGAAAAGAAAAACATCGCTGGATTCAGGAAAACAGCGGATTTTTACATAGATCAGTATACAAGGTTATGACTACGTACAGGTTCCCTTAAAACCATTTCAATTAAAATTTAGTCTAAAGTCAACTGCAGCCTTCAAGATGTGAGATGTGCATATGAATGGTTGATAACAGGAGACAATAGCTTTCATTACTACATAAGACAAAGTATCTTTAATGTTACTTTCTCTTTAAGGATCCACTGTGGTTTTGTGTCCTGTGGATTCCTCCTCTTTCCAGGCTTTCTTCTGTGGTCTCTTTTAAAAAAAGCCACGTCCTCACACATGGAGGATGGTGGGGGGGGGTGTGATATGTACAAACAAGAGCTGGGTATGGGGGGGTGGGAATCTGTACAGCTGGGAGAGGAGGGGACACAGGGAGATCTGACCGGATCACCCCCTGGGGATCTCCAGTGTGTGTGTCCGACCCCAGTGGTGGCCTTGATCCCGCAGTGTACTCGCATCCTCTTCTACAGGGCTGATTTACTCCTGTTTTATTACAGTGTCAGTCTTCACTTATTTCTAGAATTCTATTCATAACGCAGGAGTCTGGGAAAACTGAGAGTGAACTCAGCATCATCCAATAATACTGCTCCATGTGACCTATATACTGCTGTATCCTGAGTGAACGTCACATGGGCCGCAATCGGGATACTCCAGGGAAAAGAAAGGAAGTTTTGTTCTACAAACTGTGACTTTGATATCAGCCGAAAAAAGGAGTCAGTCCTCTACAAAAGAAAATACATATACAGAGGAAGCAGGGGGCAGTATTATAGTAGTTATATTCTTGTATATAGGAGCAGTATTATAGTAGTTATATTCTTGTATATAGGAGCAGTATTATAGTAGTTATATTCTTGTATATAGGGGCAGTATTATAGTAGTTATATTCTTGTATATAGGAGAAGTATTATAGTAGTTATATTCTTGTATATAGGGGCAGTATTATAGTAGTTATATTCTTGTATATAGGGGCAGTATTATAGTAGTTATATTCTTGTATATAGGGCAGTATTATAGTAGTTATATTCTTGTATATAGGGGCAGTATTATAGTAGTTATATTCTTGTATATAGGAGAAGTATTATAGTAGTTATATTCTTGTATATAGGGGCAGTATTATAGTAGTTATATTCTTGTATATAGGGGCAGTATTATAGTAGTTATATTCTTGTATATAGGGCAGTATTATAGTAGTTATATTCTTGTATATAGGGGCAGTATTATAGTAGTTATATTCTTGTACATAGGAGCAGTATTATAGTAGTTATATTCTTGTATATAGGGGCAGTATTATAGTAGTTATATTCTTGTATATAGGGGCAGTATTATAGTAGTTATATTCTTGTATATAGGGCAGTATTATAGTAGTTATATTCTTGTATATAGGAGCAGTATTATAGTAGTTATATTCTTGTATATAGGAGCAGTATTATAGTAGTTATATTCTTGTAATAGGGGCAGTATTATAGTAGTTATATTCTTGTACATAGGAGCAGTATTATAGTAGTTATATTCTTGTATATAGGGGCAGTATTATAGTAGTTATATTCTTGTATATAGGGGCAGTATTATAGTAGTTATATTCTTGTATATAGGGGCAGTATTATAGTAGTTATATTCTTGTATATAGGGCAGTATTATAGTAGTTATATTCTTGTATATAGGGGCAGTATTATAGTAGTTATATTCTTGTATATAGGGCAGTATTATAGTAGTTATATTCTTGTAATAGGGGCAGTATTATAGTAGTTATATTCTTGTATATAGGGGCAGTATTATAGTAGTTATATTCTTGTATATAGGGGCAGTATTATAGTAGTTATATTCTTGTACATAGGAGCAGTATTATAGTAGTTATATCTTGTTATATAGGCATATTTAGTATTATATCTGTAATGGGCAGTATTATAGTAGTTATATTCTTGTATATAGGGGCAGTATTATAGTAGTTATATTCTTGTATATAGGGGCAGTATTATAGATAGCTTATATTCTGTATATAGGGGCAGTATTATAGTAGTTATATTCTTGTACTATGGGGCAGTATTATAGTAGTTATATTCTTGTACATAGGGGCAGTATTATAGTAGTTATATTCTTGTATATAGGGGCAGTATTATAGTAGTTATATTCTTGTATATAGGGGCAGTATTATAGTAGTTATATTCTTGTACATAGGGGCAGTATTATAGTAGTTATATTCTTGTAATAGGAGCAGTATTATAGTAGTTATATTCTTGTATATAGGAGCAGTATTATAGTAGTTATATTCTTGTATATAGGGGCAGTATTATAGTAGTTAATTCTTGTATATAGGGGCAGTATTATAGTATTTATATTCTTGTATATAGGGCAGTATTATAGTAGTTATATTCTTGTATATAGGAGCAGTATTATAGTAGTTATATTCTTGTATATAGGGCAGTATTATAGTAGTTATATTCTTGTATATAGGGGCAGTATTATAGTAGTTATATTCTTGTACATAGGGGCAGTATTATAGTAGTTATATTCTTGTATATAGGAGCTGTATTATAGTATTTATATTCTTGTATATAGAGCAGTATTATAGTAGTTATATTCTTGTATATAGGGGCAGTATTATAGTAGTTATATTCTTGTATATAGGGGCAGTATTATAGTAGTTATATTCTTGTAATAGGAGCAGTATTATAGTAGTTATATTCTTGTATATAGGGGCAGTATTATAGTAGTTATATTCTTGTATATAGGGCAGTATTATAGTAGTTATATTCTTGTATATAGGGGCAGTATTATAGTAGTTATATTCTTGTATATAGGAGCAGTATTATAGTAGTTATATTCTTGTATATAGGGCAGTATTATAGTAGTTATATTCTTGTATATAGGAGCAGTATTATAGTAGTTATATTCTTGTATATAGGGGCAGTATTATAGTAGTTATATTCTTGTATATAGGAGCAGTATTATAGTAATTATATTCTTGTAATAGGGGCAGTATTATAGTAGTTATATTCTTGTATATAGGAGCAGTATTATAGTAGTTATATTCTTGTATATAGGAGCAGTATTATAGTAGTTATATTCTTGTATATAGGGGCTGTATTATAGTAGTTATATTCCTTTGTAATAGGGGCAGTATTATAGTAGTTATATTCTTGTACATAGGAGCAGTATTATAGTAGTTATATTCTTGTATATAGGGGCAGTATTATAGTAGTTATATTCTTGTATATAGGGGCAGTATTATAGTAGTTATATTCTTGTATATAGGAGCAGTATTATAGTAGTTATATTCTTGTATATAGGAGCAGTATTATAGTAGTTATATTCTTGTATATAGGAGCAGTATTATAGTAGTTATATTCTTGTATATAGGGGCAGTATTATAGTAGTTATATTCTTGTATATAGGGGCAGTATTATAGTAGTTATATTCCTGTATATAGGGGCAGTATTATAGTAGTTATATTCTTGTACATAGGAGCAGTATTATAGTAGTTATATTCTTGTATATAGGGGCAGTATTATAGTAGTTATATTCTTGTATATAGGGGCAGTATTATAGTAGTTATATTCTTGTATATAGGGGCAGTATTATAGTAGTTATATTTACATGTTATGTTCTGTAGCTGGTAATTATAGGAATTATCTGGCGGTTTTCTTTGTCCTTGTCCTCAGTATTGGTTGTTCTGTCTGTGCTCGGTTGATCCGGTAGATTTGTTGTGGGATCAGTCGGGATCAGCGCTCCGGAGTGGTGACGCCTCTGTCCGGTTATAGTAATGATCTCTCAGGATTTGTCACTTTCTCTCTTCTGTATCTTTCTCCAGTATTAATAATCTCGTGGTCTTTCTGTAGTTGCAGATGATCGGGTCTCGGCTCAGGGTTTTCATTATGTCTTTCCTGTGTCCCTGTGACCCTTCCTCTCGCTGATCGTTCCCCAGTTTCCTCCTCTGGTTGCGCCGGTTCTGAGAACAGAAGGAATAAAACTAATGACTATAATAATAAAATGCAGGATTATACACCGGGCCGAGGGAGGAGCGAGGCAGCGCCCACCGCACACCCAGGACCAGTGTGAAGTGTACTTTATAGAGGAGCTTAGCCTGGGGCGCCCCCTTGTGGAGATTTTCCTGGGGCACCCCTTGTGGTTGAGCCAAACCCGGGGCGCCCCCTTGTGGTTGAGCTTAACCCGGGGCACCCCCTTGTGGTTGAGCTTAGCCCGAGGCGCCCCCCTTGTGGTTGAGCTTAACCCGGGGCGCCCCCTTGTGGTTGAGCTTAGCCCGAGGCGCCCCCCTTGTGGTTGAGCTTAACCCGGGGCGCCCCTTGTGATTGAGCTTAGCCCAGGGTACCCCCTTGTGGTTGAGCTTAGCCTGGGGCGCCCCCATGTAGTTGAGCTTAGCCCAGGGTGCCCCTTGTGGTTGAGCTTAGCCCAGGGCACCCCCTTGTGGTTGAGCTTGGGCCCAGGGTACACCTTTGTGGTTGAGCTTAGCCCGGGGCGCCCCCATGTGGTTGAGCTTAGCCCGGGGCGCACCCAATGTAGTTAATGCTTACACCGGGGAGCCCCCTTGTGGCGGAGCTTGGCCGGGGGCCCCTTGTGGCGGAGCTTGGCCCGGGGCGCCCCCTTGTGAGGAGTTTGGCCGGGGCACCCCCATTGTGGCGGAGCTTGGCCCGGGGCGCCCCCTTGTGGTGGAGCTTGGCCGGGGCCCCCCTTGTGGTGGGATGGGCTTGGCCCGGGGCGCCCCCTTGTGGCGGAGCTTGGCTCGGGGCACTCCCTTGTGGCGGAGCTTGGCCCGGGGCGCCCCCTTGTGGCGGAGTTAGAGGATGTGACTCTTCCCTGCTGCGGTGTATAAATATGGTGCAGGTTGCTGATTCTCTGTCGTCATCTCTTTTCCTGACCCTTCGGTCTCCTTCCGTTGCAGTCACTTCCCCCGTTATTCCGTTTCGCCCCAGGACTCTCGTTCTTCAGTTGTCGGACTTCCTTTATAGAGATGACACACACTGTTCTTTGCATATTGTCTTGTATTTCTATGATTGGCATTCAGCTGCAGTACCAGACACAGCCTGGAGACCAGAGAGGCGCTATCTGTAGACGAAATCTATGTTAAGGCTATCATCTCCTTTTAATTTTGCACTGTCCCTTTAAAGCAGCCTGCGATTGTCAGACAACCTTATCATAGTCCTGATATAGCCGCTGCGTCGTCCTACCGCGCTGGGAATAATCACCGCCTTGTGCTCGGCGCG
The DNA here is from genome assembly GCA_033576535.1 of Allobates femoralis. Classification (NCBI taxonomy): domain Eukaryota; kingdom Metazoa; phylum Chordata; class Amphibia; order Anura; family Aromobatidae; genus Allobates; species Allobates femoralis. Next base: position 614,084,762 of record JARQOC010000004.1, on the reverse strand, counting down.
GAGCTTTGTTTTCAGTCACATTGGTATTCCAGGGAGGATGAAGAGGAGAGATCTCATCCGGACCCCGACAGTCCAAACTCCCGACCCCCGGCGTCCACATAGGAGGGAGGGAGCGACGTGGGAACCCGAGCGTGGTGAGTGACCAAAGAGGATCCAGGGAGACCGGGGGGGTGATCAGCGCCAAGAGGATCCAGGGGGTGTGACAGCGCCAAAGAGGATCCAGGGAGACTGGGGGGGGGTGACCAGCACCGAAGAGGATCCAGGGAGACGGGGGGTGACCAGCACCGAAGAGGATCCAGGAAGACCGGGGGGGTGACCAGCACCGGAGAGGATCCAGGGAGACCGGGGGTGGGACCACACCGAAGAGGATCCAGGAAGACCGGGGGGGGTGACGAGACACCGAAGAGGATCCGGGGTGGTGACCAGCCACCGAATAGAATCCAGGAAGCCGGGGGGGGGGTGTGACCAGCGCCAAAGACCATCCAGGGAGACCGGGGGGGGTGACCTGCACTAAGAGGATCTGAGGGTTGACCAGCTACGAGAGGATCAGGGGTGTGATCAGCATCGAAGAGGATCCGGGGGTTGAGCAGCACCGAAAGAGGATCCGAGGGACGGGACCCGCATGGGGTGACACTGGCGGGCACGCCGTTCACGGTCGACGATGGAGCTCGGGGGCCTAGAGCCGTCACTGGCGACCTGTGCACAGCTGCGGGCGGCCCGTCACTGGGCGACCTGTGCACAGCTGCGGGCGGCCCCTTCACTGGGCGACCTGTGCACAGCTGCGGGCGGCCCCGTCACTGGGCGACCTGTGCACAGCTGCGGGCGGCCCCGTCACTGGGCGACCTGTGCACAGCTGCGGGCGGCCCCGTCACTGGGCGACCTGTGCACAGCTGCGGGCGGCCCCGTCACTGGGCGACCTGTGCACAGCTGCGGGCGGCCCCGTCACTGGGCGACCTGTGCACAGCTGCGGGCGGCCCGTCACTGGGCGACCTGTGCACAGCTGCGGGCGGCCCCGTCACTGGGCGACCTGTGCACAGCTGCGGGCGGCTCCGTCACTGGGCGACCTGTGCACAGCTGCGGGCGTGCTCCGTCACTGGGCGACCTGTGCACAGCTGCGGGCGGCCCGTCACTGGGCGACCTGTGCACAGCTGCGGGCGGCTCCGTCACTGGGCGACCTGTGCACAGCTGCGGGCTGCTCCGTCACTGGGCGACCTGTGCACAGCTGCGGGCGGCCCCGTCACTGGGCGACCTGTGCACAGCTGCGGGCTGCTCCTCACTGAGCGACCTGTGCACAGCTGCGGGCTGGCTCCGTCACTGAGCGACCTGTGCACAGCTGCGGGCGGCCCCGTCACTGAGCGACCTGTGCACAGCTGCGGGCGGCCCCGTCACTGAGCGACCTGTGCACAGCTGCGGGCGGCCCCGTCACTGAGCGACCTGTGCACAGCTGCGGGCGGCCCCGTCACTGAGCGACCTGTGCACAGCTGCGGGCGGCCCCGTCACTGGGCGACCTGTGCACAGCTGCGGGCGGCCCCGTCACTGGGCGACCTGTGCACAGCTGCGGGCGGCCCGTCACTGGGCGACCTGTGCACAGCTGCGGGCGGCCCGTCACTGGGCGACCTGTGCACAGCTGCGGGCGGCCCCGTCACTGGGCGACCTGTGCACAGCTGCGGGCGGCTCCGTCACTGGGCGACCTGTGCACAGCTGCGGGCTGCTCCGTCACTGGGCGACCTGTGCACAGCTGCGGGCGGCCCCGTCACTGGGCGACCTGTGCACAGCTGCGGGCGGCCCGTCACTGGGCGACCTGTGCACAGCTGCGGGCTGCTCCGTCACTGGGCGACCTGTGCACAGCTGCGGGCGGCCCGTCACTGGGCGACCTGTGCACAGCTGCGGGCGGCCCGTCACTGGGCGACCTGTGCACAGCTGCGGGCGGCCCCGTCACTGGCGCGACCTGTGCACAGCTGCGGGCGGCCCGTCACTGGGCGACCTGTGCACAGCTGCGGGCGGCCCCGTCACTGGCGGACCTGTGCACAGCTGCGGGCGGCCCGTCACTGGCGACCTGTGCACAGCTGCGGGCGGGCCCGTCACTGGCGCCTGTGCACAGCTGCGGGCGGCCCCGTCACTGGGCGACCTGTGCACAGCTGCGGGCGGCCCGTCACTGGGCGACTGTGCACAGCTGCGGGCGGCCCGCTCACTGAATCGGCGCCGTCTGTGGCACAGCTGCGGGCGGCCCCGTCACTGGGCGACCTGTGCACAGCTGCGGGCGGCCCGTCACTGGGCGACCTGTGCACAGCTGCGGGCGGCCCCGTCACTGGGCGACCTGTGCACAGCTGCGGGCGGCCCCGTCACTGGGCGACCTGTGCACAGTGCTGCGGGCCTGGGCCCGTCACTGGGGTCACTGGGCGACCTGTGCACAGCTGCGGGCGGCCCCGTCACTGGGACTGGCACCTGACCTACTGGCTGTGCACAGCTGCGGGCGGCCCGTCACTGGCGACCTGTGCACAGCTGCGGGCGGCCGTCACTGCGCTGTGCACAGCTGCGGGCTGCCCGTCACTGGCGACCTTTGCACAGCTGCGGGCTGGCCCGTCACTGAGCGACCTGTGCACAGCTGCGGCGGCTCCCGCTTCACTCGGGCGCCACCTGCTGTGCACGCTGCGGGCGGCTCCTGGTGCCCACACACCTCAGCCAGGGCGGAAAATAGCAGATTACTGCCATATGGTGCACGGGGTGGGCTCTGCGCCAACTGAAGGGTCCTGTACAACTAAAGGGACAATAACCACTAGACTTTCTCCACCTTGCCTACCCCTTTTTCCCCTTCACTCAGCTTCGCCCTCATCCTTTTCTTCTTTTTTAATTCTTCTTTACTGCTTTCTCCTTCTTTCCCCCCCATCTGATTTCCTCATCCTCCCGTCCTCCTTCCCTCATCCCCCTGTCTGATATCCTCGGCCTCCCGTCCTCTCTTCCTCCATCCCCCTATCTGATTCCTCGGCCTCCCGTCCTCTCCTTCCTCCATCCCCCTGTCTGATATCCTCGGCCTCCCGTCCTCTCTTCCTCCATCCCCCCTATCTGATATCCCGGCCTCCCGTCCTCTCTTCCTCCATCCCCCTGTCTGATATCCTCGGCCTCCCGTCCTCTCTTCCTCCATTCCTCCTGTCTGATATCCTCGGCCTCCCGTCCTCTCTTCCTCCATTCCCCTGTCTGATATCCTCAGCCTCCCGTCCTCTCTTCCTCCATTCCTCCTGTCTGATATCCTCAGCCTCCCGTCCTCTCTTCCTCCATTCCCCTGTCTGATATCCTCAGCCTCCCGTCCTCTCTTCCTCCATCCCCCCGTCTGATATCCTCAGCCTCCCGTTCCTCTCTTCCTCTCATCCCCCCGTCTGATATCCTCAGCCTCCCGTCCTCTCTTCCTCCATCCCCCCGTCTGATATCCTCAGCCTCCCGTCCTCTCTTCCTCCATCCCCCCCGTCTGATATCCTCAGCCTCCCGTCCTCTCTTCCTCCATCCCCCCGTCTGATATCCTCAGCCTCCCGTCCTCTCTTCCTCCATCCCCCCTGTCTGATATCCTCAGCCTCCCGTCCTCTCTTCCTCCATCCCCCCCCGTCTGATATCCTCAGCCTCCCGTCCTCTCTTCCTCCATCCCCCCTGTCTGATATCCTCAGCCTCCCGTCCTCTCTCCTCCATCCCCCCTGTCTGATATCCTCAGCCTCCCGTCCTCTCTTCCTCCATCCCCCCTGTCTGATATCCTCAGCCTCCCGTCCTCTCTTCCTCCATCCCCCTGTCTGATATCCTCAGCCTCCCGTCCTCTCTTCCTCCATCTCCCCTGTCTGATATCCTCAGCCTCCCGTCCTCTCTTCCTCCATCCCCCCTGTCTGATATCCTCAGCCTCCCGTCCTCTCTTCCTCCTCTCCCCTGTCTGATATCCTCAGCCTCCGTCCTCTCTTCCTCCATCCCCCCTATCTGATATCCTCAGCCTCCCGTCCTCTCTTCCTCCATCCCCCTATCTGATATCCCTCAGCCTCCAGTCCTCTCTTCCTCCATCCCCCCTATCTGATATCCTCGGCCTCCCGTCCTCTCTTCCTCCATCCCCCTATCTGATTCCTCGATTCCTCCTCGTCCTCCTTCCTCCATCCCCCCTATCTGATATCCTCGGCCTCCCGTCCTCTCTTCCTCCATCCCCCTGTCTGATATCCTCGCCTCCCGTCCTCTCTTCCTCCTTCCCCCTGTCTGATATCCTCGGCCTCCCGTCCTCTCTTCCTCCATCCCCCTGTCTGATATCCTCGGCCTCCCGTCCTCTCTTCCTCCATCCCCCCTATCTGATATCCTCAGCCTCCCGTCCTCTCTTCCTCCTTCCCCCCTGTCTGATATCCTCGGCCTCCCGTCCTCTCTTCCTCCATCCCCCTGTCTGATTTCCTCATCCTCCCGTCCTCTCTTCCTCCATCCCCCCTATCTGATATCCCGGCCTCCCGTCCTCTCTTCCTCCATCCCCCTGTCTGATATCCTCGCCTCCCGTCCTCTCCTCCTCTCCCCCCTGTCTGATATCCTCGGCCTCCCGTCCTCTCTTCCTCCATCCCCTGTCTGATATCCTCGGCCTCCCGTCCTCTCTTCCTCCATTCCCCTGTCTGATATCCTCGGCCTCCCGTCCTCTCTTCCTCCATTCCTCCTGTCTGATATCCTCAGCCTCCCGTCCTCTCTTCCTCCATTCCCCCTGTCTGATATCCTCAGCCTCCCGTCCTCTCTTCCTCCATCCCCCCGTCTGATATCCTCAGCCTCCCGTCCTCTTCTCTCCATTCCCCCTGTCTGATATCCTCAGCCTCCGTCCTCTCTTCCTCCATCCCCCCTTCTGATATCCTCAGCCTCCCGTCCTCTCTTCCTCCATCCCCCCTGTCTGATATCCTCAGCCTCCCGTCCTCTCTTCCTCCATCCCCCCTGTCTGATATCCTCAGCCTCCCGTCCTCTCTTCCTCCATCCCCCCTGTCTGATATCCTCAGCCTCCTGTCCTCTCTTCCTCCATCCCCCCTGTCTGATATCCTCAGCCTCCCGTCCTCTCTTCTCCATCCCCCCTGTCTGATATCCTCAGCCTCCCGTCCTCTCTTCCTCCATCCCCCCTGTCTGATATCCTCAGCCTCCCGTTCCTCTCTTCCTCCATCTCCCCTGTCTGATATCCTCAGCCTCCCGTCCTCTCTTCCTCCATCCCCCCGTCTGATATCCTCAGCCTCCCGTCCTCTCTTCCTCCATCCCCCTGTTTGATATCCTCGCCTCCCGTCCTCTCTTCCTCCATCCCCCCTATCTGATATCCTCAGCCTCCTCCTCTCTTCCTCCATCCCCCTTCTGATATCCTCGCCTCCCGTCCTCTCTTCCTCCATCCCCCTATCTGATATCCTCAGCCTCCTTCTCATCCCCTCGTTCCTCGCTCCTCCCCCCCACTCTGATATCCTCAGCCTCCCGTCCTCTCTCCTCCATCCCCCCGTCTGATTTCCTCAGGTCCTCCCGCTCCCATCCGTGATTCTGTTCCTCTTCATCCCCCCTATTGATATCCTCGGCCTCTCTTCCTCCATCCCCCCTGTCTGATATCCTCGTCCTCTATCTTTTTCTGCGCTCGTTATTTCCAGACCCGCTGTCAGTGATACGTTGCAGTGAGCTCTTCTGGTTTCGGTCGCCCCCAGCACCCGGCGTTCTCGTACCATCCCTTAATCTCATAATGAAATCTCTGCGCTCATGTGACGGGTTTTACTGGTTTCCGATTATCTTTTTCTTCCCCTTTAATGTAACGTTTGCCCCGGAGCGTCGTCTCGGCGGCCGGTAATGTCTCACTCCGGGGGGGAGAGAGTCCGATCTGTGTAATGAAGCGCTCAGACATAATTTGAGGTCTGGTGCTCGTGATCTGCACAGTTCTGTCCCCGGAGGGCGGTCGGCCAAGTCTACGCTTCTCTTTCTAATGTAGTGAATAAAGGCTCCATTGTGCGGGAGACCTTAACCCATGTCTGGTCCCTTGGGGTCAATGTGACCCCAATCTGATTGTGTAAAGCCGTGTGTGCCGTGCGCCCCCTCACCTGCTCCGGTGTTCTCCCTTTCAGGTTACCGGCCCTTTAAGATATGAACTTATTCTATTCCCATTATTTAATGGTTTTTACGTTTCGATCTTTAACCCTTTCTAGTACAGGCACAGTTGCGTTCACCCAATCACTTTGATGCTGAAAATACGTATATTTTTGCCTCCTCCCTGTTGCTTTTATGCAGTCAGTGTCGCACCCATCAATAAATCCTCTGGGTGTGAGCACTCGCACGTGCCGCCATGTAAAGGGGATCTGACTGTTGTTTTAGCAGCGCAATAATCTGGTAGAGCTTTACGAGTCCTTTAAATTGAGGCGTCCGCTGTATCTAAGCGACCTCCCATCCCTGAGATACTTTACATAGAAGACTGAGTGATCGGCTCCGATCAGCGATCATCACTGGTAGAGCTGCTGCCATCTGTGGTGGGAAGTGGTACTGCAAGGACTTGTATAATGTAATGTATGTACACAGTGACTGCACCAGCAGAATAGTGAGTGCAGCTCTGGAGTATAATACAGGAGGTAACTCACGATCAGTAATGTAATGTATGTACACAGTGACTGCACCAGCAGAATAGTGAGTGCAGCTCTGGAGTATAATACAGGAGGTAACTCAGGATCAGTAATGTAATGTATGTACACAGTGACTGCACCAGCAGAATAGTGAGTGCAGCTCTGGAGGATAATACAGGAGGTAACTCAGGATCAGTAATGTAATGTATGTACATAGTGACTGCACCAGCAGAATAGTGAGTGCAGCTCTGGGGTATAATACAGGAGGTAACTCAGGATCAGTAATGTAATGTATGTACACAGTGACTGCAGCAGCAGAATAGTGAGTGCAGCTCTGGAGTATAATACAGGAGGTAACTCAGGATCAGTAATGTAATGTGTGTACACAGTGACTCCACCAGCAGAATAGTGAGTGCAGCTCTGGAGTATAATACAGGAGGTAACTCAGGATCAGTAATGTAATGTATGTACACAGTGACTGCACCAGCAGAATAGTGAGTGCAGCTCTGGAGTATAATACAGGAGGTAACTCAGGATCAGTAATGTAATGTATGTACACAGTGACTGCACCAGCAGAATAGTGAGTGCAGCTCTGGAGGATAATACAGGAGGTAACTCAGGATCAGTAATGTAATGTATGTACACAGGGACTGCACCAGCAGAATAGTGAGTGCAGCTCTGGAGTATAATACAGGAGGTAACTCAGGATCAGTAATGTAATGTATGTACACAGTGACTGCACCCGCCGAATAGTGAGTGCAGCTCTGGGGTATAATACAGGAGGTAACTCAGGATCAGTAATGTAATGTATGTACACAGTGACTGCACCAGCAGAATAGTGAGTGCAGCTCTGGAGTATAATACAGGAGGTAACTCAGGATCAGTAATGTAATGTATGTACACAGTGACTGCACCAGCAGAATAGTGAGTGCAGCTCTGGAGTATAATACAGGAGGTAACTCAGGATCAGTAATGTAATGTATGTACACAGTGACTGCACCAGCAGAATAGTGAGTGCAGCTCTGGAGTATAATACAGGAGGTGACTCAGGATCAGTAATGTAATGTATGTACACAGTGACTGCACCAGCAGAATAGTGAGTGCAGCTCTGGAGGATAATACAGGAGGTAACTCAGGATCAGTAATGTAATGTATGTACACAGTGATTGCACCAGCAGAATAGTGAGTGCAGCTCTGGAGTATAATACAGGAGGTAACTCAGGATCAGTAATGTAATGTATGTACACAGTGACTGCACCAGCAGAATAGTGAGTGCAGCTCTGGAGTATAATACAGGAGGTAACTCAGGATCAGTAATGTAATGTATGTACACAGTGACTGCACCAGCAAAATAGTGAGTGCAGCTCTGGAGTATAATACAGGAGGTAACTCAGGATCAGTAATGTAATGTATGTACACAGTGACTGCACCAGCAAAATAGTGAGTGCAGCTCTGGAGTATAGTACACAGTATGATCCCTCAGTTGGGGTTTCCTCTCCTCCGTCCTCCTTACATCCTTCTTTCTTTCCTTACAAGGTTATATTTGTGCTTCATCTTGATCTTAATCCAAACACAGTAGTGAAGGCCCCTGGAGACGGAGGGTGTCGGTTCGGTGTTATCTGGTGGAGGACTTGTCCATCCTGATCTCTCTGGTTCATGTAATGGCGGCTCTGGTCTTCATGTCTGACCCTTCTCTTCCAGGACTGACCGCCGGCTGCAGGATGATGACAGACGCCAGTGACATGTTAGCCGCCGCCTTGGAGCAGATGGACGGTATCATCGCCGGTGAGTGCCCCGGAGCTCTGGGGTGGGGGGTTATTAGGGTGCCTGGTATTTAGGGGGAGCAGGTGGTGTCACGTGGTGCGGGGACAGCTGCTGCGGATATTGGGCGCCCAGGAGCTAATTCTGATTTTTACAACAGAGAAAACTGCACCGAGGTCACGGGACAAACGCTTAAATAGCAACACCGCAAAGATCCCGGGGGATGGGACACAGTGCCGAACCCTCAGATGGGAGAGGACAGAGGATCAGCCCCTGGGTGTCACCACCGGCCTCTATACACCCTATAGACTGATAACAGAGAGCAATAGACCGTCCTCCGTTGTGTGAGGTATAGACTGTCCTCAGTATGTGAGGAATAGACCGTCCTCAGTATGTGAGGAATAGACCGTCCTCAGTGTGTGAGGAATAGACCGTCCTCAGTATGTGAGGAATAGACCGTCCTCAGTATGTGAGGAATAGACCGTCCTCAGTATGTGAGGAATAGACCGTCCTCAGTATGTGAGGAATAGACCGTCCTCAGTGTGTGAGGAATAGACCGTCCTCAGTATGTGAGGAATAGACCGTCCTTAGTTGTGAGGAATAGACCGTCCTCAGTATGTGAGGAATAGACCGTCCTCAGTATGTGAGGTATAGACCGTCCTCAGTGTGTGAGGAATAGACCGTCCTCAGTGTGTGAGGTATAGACCGTCCTCAGTGTGTGAGGTGTAGACCGTCCTCAGTGTGTGAGGAATAGACCGTCCTCAGTGTGTGAGGAATAGACCGTCCTCAGTGTGTGAGGTATAGACCGTCCTCAGTGTGTGAGGAATAGACCGTCCTCAGTGTGTGAGGAATAGACCGTCCTCAGTGTGTGAGGAATAGACCGTCCTCAGTGTGTGAGGAATAGACCGTCCTCAGTGTGTGAGGAATAGACCGTCCTCAGTGTGTGAGGTATAGACCGTCCTCAGTGTGTGAGGTATAGACCGTCCTCAGTGTGTGAGGAATAGACCGTCCTCAGTGTGTGAGGAATAGACCGTCCTCAGTGTGTGAGGTATAGACCGTCCTCAGTGTGTGAGGTATAGACCGTCCTCAGTGTGTGAGGAATAGACCGTCCTCAGTGTGTGAGGAATAGACCGTCCTCAGTGTGTGAGGAATAGACCGTCCTCAGTGTGTGAGGTATAGACCGTCCTCAGTGTGTGAGGTGTAGACCGTCCTCAGTGTGTGAGGGGTAGACCGTCCTCAGTGTGTGAGGTATAGACCGTCCTCAGTGTGTGAGGAATAGACCGTCCTCAGTGTGTGAGGAATAGACCGTCCTCAGTGTGTGAGGAATAGACCGTCCTCAGTGTGTGAGGAATAGACCGTCCTCAGTGTGTGAGGAATAGACCGTCCTCAGTGTGTGAGGAATAGACCGTCCTCAGTGTGTGAGGAATAGACCGTCCTCAGTGTGTGAGGTATAGACCGTCCTCAGTGTGTGAGGTATAGACCGTCCTCAGTGTGTGAGGTATAGACCGTCCTCAGTGTGTGAGGAATAGACCGTCCTCAGTGTGTGAGGAATAGACCGTCCTCAGTGTGTGAGGATAGACCGTCCTCAGTGTGTGAGGAATAGACCGTCCTCAGTGTGTGAGGTATAGACCGTCCTCAGTGTGTGAGGAATAGACCGTCCTCAGTGTGTGAGGTATAGACCGTCTTCAGTGTGTGAGGAATAGACCGTCCTCAGTGTGTGAGGAATAGACCGTCCTCAGTGTGTGAGGAATAGACCGTCCTCAGTGTGTGAGGAGTAGACCGTCCTCAGTGTGTGAGGTGTAGACCGTCCTCAGTGTGTGAGGTGATAGACCGTCCTCAGTGTGTGAGGAGTAGACCGTCCTCAGTGTGTGAGGAATAGACCGTCCTCAGTGTGTGAGGAATAGACCGTCCTCAGTGTGTGAGGAGTAGACCGTCCTCAGTGTGTGAGGAGTAGACCGTCCTCAGTGTGTGAGGTGTAGACCGTCCTCAGTGTGTGAGGTGTAGACCGTCCTCAGTGTGTGAGGTGTAGACCGTCCTCAGTGTGTGAGGAATAGACCGTCCTCAGTGTGTGAGGAGTAGACCGTCCTCAGTGTGTGAGGAGTAGACCGTCCTCAGTGTGTGGAGGAGTAGACCGTCCTCAGTGTGTGAGGAGTAGACCGTCCTCAGTGTGTGAGGAGTAGACCGTCCTCAGTGTGTGAGGATAGACCGTCCTCAGTGTGTGAGGAGTAGACCGTCCTCAGTGTGTGAGGAATAGACCGTCCTCAGTGTGTGAGGTATAGACCGTCCTCAGTGTGTGAGGAATAGACCGTCCTCAGTGTGTGAGGAATAGACCGTCCTCAGTGTGTGAGTGTAGACCGTCCTCAGTGTGTGAGGTGTAGACCGTCCTCAGTGTGTGAGGTATAGACCGTCCTCAGTGTGTGAGGAGTAGACCGTCCTCAGTGTGTGAGGAGTAGACCGTCCTCAGTGTGTGAGGAGTAGACCGTCCTCAGTGTGTGAGGAGTAGACCGTCCTCAGTGTGTGAGGAGTAGACCGTCCTCAGTGTGTGAGGAGTAGACCGTCCTCAGTGTGTGAGGAGTAGACCGTCCTCAGTGTGTGAGGATAGACCGTCCTCAGTGTGTGAGGAGTAGACCGTCCTCAGTGTGTGAGGTGTAGACCGTCCTCAGTGTGTGAGGAATAGACCGTCCTCAGTGTGTGAGGTGTAGACCGTCCTCAGTGTGTGAGGAATAGACTGTCCTCAGTGTGTGAGGAATAGACCGTCCTCAGTGTGTGAGGAATAGACCGTCCTCAGTGTGTGAGGAATAGACCGTCCTCAGTGTGTGAGGAATAGACCGTCCTCAGTGTGTGAGGAATAGACCGTCCTCAGTGTGTGAGGAATAGACCGTCCTCCGTGTGTGAGGAATAGACCGTCCTCAGTGTGTGAGGAATAGACCGTCCTCAGTGTGTGAGGAATAGACTGTCCTCAGTGTGTGAGGTATAGACCGTCCTCAGTGTGTGAGGAGTAGACCGTCCTCAGTGTGTGAGGAATAGACCGTCCTCAGTGTGTGAGGAATAGACCGTCCTCAGTGTGTGAGGTATAGACCGTTCTCAGTGTGTGAGGTATAGACCGTCCTCCTCTCATAGCTGATAACAGAGAACAATGCATTGCTTTCACCTGCACAGCACAATTGGGGATCAGACAATCTATTGTTCCCTGTTATCAGCCACACAGAGCTGAGGAGGACAGACTCTCTGTTATCAGCCACACAGAGCTGAGGAGGACAGACTCTCTGTTATCAGCCACACAGAGCTGAGGAGGGCAGACTCTCTGTTATCAGCCACACAGAGCTGAGGAGGGCAGACTCTCTGTTATCAGCCACATAGAGCTGAGGAGGGCAGACTCTCTGTTATCAGCCACACAGAGCTGAGGAGGGCAGACTCTGTTATCAGCCATCTCGGGCAGACTTTACATTCTTTATATACATTACATCTGAGTTGTGTTGTTCCCTGGTATCAGCCGGTCTCCTCTTTTCACTATATGTCGGGTTTATATGTTGTCCATTCTGGTGGCTGATACCAGGGAACAGTAGATCGCAGTGTTACTACATTCCAGCCTGAACTGGCTGATACCAGAGAACATTAGCTTGTACCGTCCTTTTAATTCCTTCTTCGCAGGCTCCAAGGCTCTGGAATACTCTAACGGGCTGTTTGACTGCCAGTCGCCGACCTCGCCCTTCATGGGCGGCCTGCGGGTGCTGCACCTGATCGAGGACCTGCGGGGGATGCTGGAGATGATGGACACCGAGGAGCGGGACGGGCTGCGCTGCCAGGTGCCCGACTCCACCGCTGAGCTGCTGGCCGAGTGGCTGCACTGCCAGATGGTGGTAAGTGATCCCCGTACCCCCCTAAATGCTCTCCTGGATCCCACAGCAGCACAGAGGATTTCAGGAGATGTGTGTGATCTAATCAGCAGCACAGAGGATTTCAGTAGATGTGTGTGATCTAATCAGCAGCACAGAGGATTTCAGTAGATGTGTGTGTCATCTAATCAGCAGCACAGAGGATTTCAGTAGATGTGTTTGTCATCTAATCAGCAGCACAGAGGATTTCAGGAGATGTGTGTGATCTAGTCAGCAGCACAGAGGATTTCAGGAGATGTGTGTGATCCAGTTGCTGCGAGTAAAATAGAGATATGACTGTGATAAATCTTTGGATCGCTGATCGCAGATTTGAGAATTTGTTACTAAATCAAGCGATCAGCGATCAGCAAACTGCTGCATATCTGTGTGTGACACCGCGATAACCATGTGGATAATGATTTCACCCATTGACCACAATGAACAGGGACCGATCGCTGGATTGTGCAGACGATGTCAGCTCGCAACATTGCACGATATCTGCACGTGTGACAACTCCCCAGCGATGTCCATCAGATGTCCTCAGCGAGCTCCCGAGATCTTTAGAGATCTCCCAGCGATATCTCTGCGTGTAACGTTACCTTTAGTCTGATGGAAGTAGTGAACTGCAGTGGGCGAGGACCGCACCTGAGAAAGCCAAGGACCCTGATGTCAGGAGGGTGACCCGGGTGAGAGAATGATCCACTGCAGCACAGAGGATTTCAGGATTGGTGTGCTAGGACACAATGTTCAGTCCCTGTGATGATGGACCACATGTGGCTGCGTTATGACCCCTGTATAGGAGAAGCGGCGATTATTCACAGCTGCACAGAGTGTTTCAGGAGACGTGTTATTCTCTATGTGATCAGATTCTTCCCCCTCCAGAGTCTGTGTGTCCTGAGATAATCTTCACATCTTATCTGGCGCTCAGACAGGCAGCGGCACGTCGTCCCCCGTCCTGGCGGAATCTGAAGATTCCTGCGCTCTCACGTTTTTTCTCCAATTAGCGCCTCCTAATTATCACATTATCTTTCCGCTGACACTGGACTGTCTCCTCTCCGAGTCGGATCTGTGCTGGTCAGGAATCCCGCCAATCTATGATCCCACCGATCTGTGATCCTGCTGATCTGTGGCCCCGCCAATCTGTGGTCCCGCTGATCTGTGGTCCCGCCAATCTGTAGTCCCACTGATCCTGTGATCCCACTGATCCTGTGATCCCACTGATCCTGTGATCCCACTGATCCTGTGATCCCACTGATCCTGTGGTCCTGCCGATCTGTGGTCCTGCTGATCGACGTCGCTTTGTGATTTCCTGTCTATAAACACCCCTCCTCCACATCTTGATTTATGGAAATCATCCAGAACGGTCAAACCATTTACAGCACTGATATATAGTGTTACATGGCAGCCGTTTAAATGGATATGGCCGCCTCTAAAGCCTTAGGGCCACAATTCTGATAGGGGCCCCTCAGTGCCAGTACCCGTCGAGCGTGGACAGTGGAGGAGATGGTGACTTCATAAGTATCCTCTGAGTATATATCTGTTTTGGCTGTTAGGTTCGCTAAATATGATTGGTTGAAAATGGGAAGAGGGTGGATCGGGCTCTGCATGGGCGGGGCAAAGACTAGGCCTGCCTTTAAAAAAATCTTACGAACATCTGGAAGGGTTTTGATAAAAGGGCATCTCAGAAACTAAATGATACAAAGCCCATACATTTAGGGGCGCAGGGACTGATTTTAGAGGGGAGTGGCTTGTAAGTCGCGCTCTGAAAGGGCGTGGCTAAGAATATACAATTGCATGGGTTGACTTAAAAAACACATCTAGGAGATTTCGAAAAAGGGGCACCTCACTGAGGACACAAACCTCTGTAGATGGAGCCCTAAAATCCAATTGTGCAATCAAGGGGCAGGCACTAGCCTTCAAGGGGTATGGCTTGTTAATTGCGTTCTGCAGGGGCGGGGCTAAGAATATGCAATTGCCTGGATTGTCTTTAAAAAAAATTATATCTGGAATACTGCGAAAAGGGGGCATCTCACATGAAAACCTCTGTAGATGGATCCTAAAATCCAATCATCCAATTAAGGGGCAGAGACTAGTCTTAGAGGGGAGTGGCTTGTTAATTATGCTCTGCAGGGGCGGGCTTAAGAGTAGACAACGGCCTATGGTTGGCTTTAAAAAAAAAAAAAAAAACAATTATATCTGGGAGACTGCTGAAAAAGGGGCATCTTCCTGATGACTCCAAACCACCATGGGTGAACACTGGCATCCAGTATGCAATAAAGGGGCAGAGACTAATCTTAGATGAGTGGATTGCTAATCTCGCTCTGCAGGGTGGGACTTAAGGCAACTGCCTAGGTTGGTTTTGCAAAAAATTATATATATATTTGAGTGACTCCCGGTCTCACTGATGACACCAAGCCTCCATGGATTTAGTCCTGGCATCCTATCGGCAATCCTAGGGGCAGTGACTTGTCTTAGAGGGGAGCGGTTTGTTAATCATGCTCCGCAGGGGCGGGGCAAAGAGTAACTAAACTTTCTAGGTTTGCTTAAAAAATGAAAAGTTTTACCTGTGAATAAGGGGCATCTTACTGATGACACCAAACCTCAATGTATGGAGCTCTGGCATTGAATTATGCAATCAAGGGCGAAGGCTAGTCTTAAAAGGGTGTGGCTTGTTTAAAGGGGGTGGGTTTGAAGTTAAAAAAAAGTCAAAACACTTCAATTGAAGTTTGCAAATGTTTAGCAATCGGAGGTGACTGTGGGTGAATGGATGACCCAGTGAGGGCAGGAAGCTACTTCTGTGCCCCATCACATGAAGCCTCTTCCATGGTTCCTGGCTCTTCTACCTTATCTGTATGATACTATGGTCCAGGTTGTCTTGAGAAGGTCCCAGGTTCCTTGGGCGCCGCTTATCTCCATTTAAAGGGCCAGTCACCTCTGACAATAGACGCCTCATGCTCTTCAGAAGTTCATTGTCAGGTTGAGTGTTTTATGATCTCCTGCTTTGTGTTTGATGGAGATGAGTCACAAAGGTCTTGTTAATGAATGGTGTCAGGGAGAAGAGGTAGATGTGAGGGACACTATAATCTCAGAGCTGAGCGTCTGCGGAGGCAGCATCGTCGCGGGACAGACATCGTCCGGTGTCAGCTGAGCGTCTGCCGGGAGAGCAGCATCGTCCGCCGGGAGGACAGCATCGTCCGGTGTCAGCTGAGTGTCTACCGGGAGGACAGCATCGTCCAGGTGTCAGCTGAGCGTCTGCCGGGAGGACAGCATCGTCCGTGTCATGAGCGTCTGCCGGGAGAGCAGCATCATCCGGTGTCAGCTGAGGTCTGCCGGGAGGACAGCATCGTCCGGTGTCAGTGAGGCTGCGGAGAGCAGCATCGTCCTGCCGGGAGAGACAGCATCGTCCGGTGTCAGCTGAGGTCTCCCGGGAGAGCAGCATCGTCCGGTGTCAGCTGAGGGGTCTGCCGGGAGAGCAGCATCGATCCGGTGTCAGCTGAGGTCTCCGGGAGGACAGCATCGTCCGGTGTCAGCTGAGGTCTGCCGGGAGACAGCATCGTCTGGTGTCAGCTGAGTGGTCTGCCGGGAGGACAGCATCGTCCGGTGTCAGCTGAGTGTCTGCCGGGAGAGCAGCATCGTCCGGTGTCAGCTGAGTGTCTGCCGGGAGGAGCAGCATCGTCCGGTGTCAGCTGAGCGTCTCCGGGAGGACAGCATCGTCCGGTGTCAGCTGAGTGTCTGCCGGGAGGACAGCATCGTCCGGTGTCAGCTGAGCGTCTGCCGGGAGGACAGCATCGTCCGGTGTCAGCTGAGCGTCTGCCGGGAGGACAGCATCGTCCGGTGTCAGCTGAGGTCTGCCGGGAGAGCAGCATCGTCGTGTCACTGAGGTCGCCGGGAGGACAGCATCGTCCGGTGTCAGCTGAGCGTCTGCCGGGAGGACGCATCGTCCGGTGTCAGCTGAGCGTCTGCCGGAGGAGCAGCATCGTCCGGTGTCAGCTGAGCGTCTGCCGGGAGGACAGCATCGTCCGGTGTCAGCTGAGCGTCTGCCGGGAGGACAGCATCGTCCGGTGTCGCTGAGGTCTGCCGGGAGGACAGCATCGTCCGGTGTCAGCTGAGCGTCTGCCGGGAGGACAGCATCGTCCGGTGTCAGCTGAGCGTCTGCGGGAGAGCAGCATCGTCCGGTGTCAGCTGAGGTCTGCCGGAGGACAGCATCGTCCGGTGTCAGCTGAGTGTCTGCCGGGAGGAGCAGCATCGTCCGGTGTCAGCTGAGTGTCTGCCGGGAGGACAGCATCGTCCGGTGTCAGCTGAGTGTCTGCCGGGGAGGACAGCATCGTCCGGTGTCAGCTGAGTGTCTGCCGGGAGGACAGCATCGTCCGGTGTCAGCTGAGTGTCTGCCGGGAGGACAGCATCGTCCGGTGTCAGCTGAGTGTCTGCCGGGAGGACAGCATCGTCCGGTGTCAGCTGAGTGTCTACCGGGAGGACAGCATCGTCCGGTGTCAGCTGAGTGTCTGCCGGGAGGACAGCATCGTCCGGTGTCAGCTGAGCGTCTGCCGGGAGGACAGCATCGTCCGGTGTCATGCTGAGCGTCTGCCGGGAGGACAGCATCGTCCGGTGTCTGCTGAGCGTCTGCCGGGAGGACTGCATCGTCCGGTGTCAGCTGAGCGTCTGCCGGGAGGACAGCATCGTCCGGTGTCAGCTGAGCTTCTCGCATGTCTGCGGCGACAACGCAGATCCTGCTGATGTCTGGAGACTCCAGCGCTACTTTATCATCAGAACACAAGGCCCCTTTAAGATGTTGGCCCTGGTGGACTGCAACTTTTTGAATCATTTGTGGCAGGACGGACTTTCTTATTTCGGAACAACAGTATCTGGCTTTCTAACCCCTGGGCACAGCACCATCAGGCTTTCTAACCCCTGGGCACAGCACCATCAGACCTTCTAACCCCTGGGCACAGCACCTTTCGGACTTTCCTACCCCTGGGCACAGCCCATTGGACTTTCTAACCCCTGGGCACACCCCATCGACTTTCTACCCCTGGGCACAGCACCATCTTTCCCCTGCCACACCGTTTGGGATCTTCCCGTGGACACCCTTGGGACGTGGATCACTGGACAGCATTGTGTACTTTCTCCCCATGGCATGGGTTGTCCATTTGGACTTCTAACTCTGTTCTTAAGCTTCTTTTTCCTGTCAGTTTCACCTCTTGTGGTCTTTGTTTTTTGTGCCCTTAAGACAGTTTTGACCATAATCTGATGCGTGTTTCCATAATGCTTGTTGTTCTATTTGAATCTTCTCAGCATTTTTATTTTTCGTTTAGCCCATCCCAATATTTTTCCACCTTTTTCACCCCCTGACCCCACTCATACCCACCACCCCCGTTGCCCTCTAATTTTGCTCATTGACACATTGATTGTGTTATTTCCGGGTGACGGCACGTTGTGTTGTGTGTGATTGCGGCGGAGCTGACAGATGGGAATGATCCAGATCTGGCGATCGGTCCTGGCCGGGTTTCTGCTGAGCTCGGCGGGTATCTCGCGGCTCCGTCGTGACGTTTTAATGGACTCCAGAGCCCCCGTGGCTTCTGTTCACGTCCTTGACATGTTTATTCTATTTTTTTTGGTCTTTCTCTTGCGGCCAAATAAAACTTCAACATAAGTGTTTCTTATTTATGATATCCAACGCCAAGTATAGCACCGCGTTGCGCAAACATCTTGATGTGATGGATGGCCGAGTGTACAGCGCCCCTGATGCTGGTTATACAGCGCCCCTGATGCACATACAGTGCCCCCTATTCTACACATTATAGCGCCCCCAATTTGCGTATACAGCCCCCCGATGCTGAATATACAGCACCTCCTGCCGCTGGGTATACAGCATTCCCAATTCTACTATACATCACCCCCGACTCTATACATACAGCGCACCCCCCCATCCCTGATGCTGGGGAGGGCGCCCTTCCCCTGACGCTGGGGACGCGGCTCCCCCCCCCTGATGCTGGGGATGCGGCGCCCCCCCCCCTGACGCTGGGTGACGCGGCGCCCCCCCCGATGCTGGGAGCGGCGCCCCCCCCCCCTGACGCTGGGGACGCGGCGCCCCCCCCTGCGCTGGTGACGCGGCGCCCCCCCCTGAGCTGGTGACGCGGCGCCCCCCCTGACGCTGGGACGCGGCGCCCCCCCCTGACGCTGGGACGCGGCGCCCCCCCCCTGACGCTGGGACGCGGCGCCCCCCCCCCTGAGCTGGACGCGGCGCCCCACCGGCCCCCCCCTGAGCTGGGACGCGGCGCCCCCCCTCCTGACGCTGGGACGCGGCGCCCCCCTCCTGACGCTGGTGACGCGGCCCCCCCTTCCTGACGCTGGGACGCGGCGCCCCCCCTTCCTGACTGCTGGTGACGCGGCGCCCCCCTCCTGAGCTGGGGACGCGGCGCCCCCCTTCCTGACGCTGGGACGCGGGCCCCCCCTGATGCTGGTGACGGGCGGGGCCCCCCTGACGCTGGGGATGGGCTGCGCCCCCCCCCCCTGACGCTGGGGACGCGGTGCCCCCCCTGACGCTGGATATACAGTCACTTTTTAAATGGATTATTTTGTCTTGGTTGTGTTTATTGCTGTGTGACGAGCAGGAGATCACAGGCCGCGGCGGGGCCCTCACTTTTATCTTCTCCCCCATAAAGGCGACCACTATCTGTTTATTGGCTTCACGTGCTCGGTCACACCCTGCAGCTCCACCGTCTTATTATAGGCATCACTGTACATTATATGACGAGCTGCTCTCCGCCCTCACAACATTCAGCTGTGACCCAGAATCAAAACTGGGGAGAAAAGAAACTGGAGCTGTTTCCTGTAGCGACCAATCAAAACCTGCTCTCATTCTTCAGAGACCCTCTAAAAAATGAAAGAAGAGATCTCATTGGTTGCTGGGGCAACTGTTCCTCTTGTCAGTGTTTGTCAGGTTTCTGCTTTCATTTAACAAAGGCCTTTGAGGCTGATTGGTCGGTAGGAGTATGTGCTCCAATCAGATTGCCTCTTTAATGTTACACAGGGTGTTTGATAAATGAGAGCCGATATCTGATTGGTTGCTACAGGCAACACTCATTTATGGTAAACAAAAATGGCCGCCACACTGGTTGCTATGGGCAACTACTCCATTTTTATTTTTATCTCAGTACCTGGAATACAGAGAGGAGCCGGGGACGAGCCAATGAGGAGACACCGCCGACCTGAAGAAAGGGAGGGTCAATGATTAATAATATTTATAAATGAATATTCTTATTATTAATCATTAGGTCGGCGGTGTCTCCTCATTGGCTCCTCTCTATATCCCAGGTGACAGTTGTGTCCGGATATAATAAGTCTCCTCACTCTTTGCGGTCAAATCTGCTGATAACAGAGAACAATAATGAAGACATTGCGGTGTACTGTCTCTTTAAGTAATCTGTGTGCCAGGTGGCAGCGCGACAGCCCTGGTGTATTTGTATATGACACGACCAACCTGTCCCTGGTTAATGATTGCCCCGCCGGGCGCTGCCGCCTCCCCATACACCATGTGTGGCCATGGTATTAACCCCTTAATGACCTGTATATAGTCACAGATCATGTGCAGGGTGTATACGGACACTGCAGTGATCAGGCCATCGCAGTGCCAGGGCTTGGTGTTTTGTAGTATGGATTAGTGATGAGCGGGCACTGCCATGTATGAGAGCTCAGTGCCCGAATTGAGCAGGTCAGATGCTGGGACGGGCGCGAATCAAGAGTGTCCCATTGACTTCCATTATCGCTCCGAGTGTCCAACCTGCTCTCCTACGTGGCAGTGCCCGCTCTCATACATGGCAGTGCCCGCTCTCATACATGGCAGTGCCCGCTCTCCTACATGGCAGTGCCCGCTCTCATACATGGCAGTGCCCGCTCTCATACATGGCAGTGCCCGCTCTCATACATGGCAGTGCCCGCTCTCCTACATGGCAGTGCCCGCTCTCCTACATGGCAGTGCCCGCTCTCCTACACGGCAGTGCCCGCTCTCATACACGGCAGTGCCCGCTCTCATACACGGCAGTGCCCGCTCTCCTACATGGCAGTGCCCGCTCTCATACACGGCAGTGCCCGCTCTCCTACATGGCAGTGCCCGCTCTCATACACGGCAGTGCCCGCTCTCCTACATGGCAGTGCCCGCTCTCCTACATGGCAGTGCCCGCTCCTCACTCATTGTGAATGACACCGTTCACTTTATTATATAATGTTCTGAATTAAGTTTATATATACGACATTGTGCTGCAAAATACCGAGTCTTTCTGCTCTCTGTCCCTTGTCCTCCTGTCTCAGTCTTGCTTCTCTCTGTCTCTTGTCCTCCTGTCTGTCAGTCTTGCTTCTCTCTGTCTCTTGTCCTCCTGTCTCAGTCTTGTTCTCTCTGTCTCTTGTCCTCCTGTCTCAGTCTTGCTTCTCTCTGTCTCTTGTCCTCCTGTCTGTCAGTCTTGTTCTCTCTGTCTCTTGTCCTCCTGTCTGTCAGTCTTGTTCTCTCTGTCTCTTGTCCTCCTGTCTGTCAGTCTTGCTTCTCTCTGTCTCTTGTCCTCCTGTCAGTCTTGCTTCTCTCTGTCTCTTGTCCTCCTGTCTGTCAGTCTTGCTTCTCTCTGTCTCTTGTCCTCCTGTCTGTCAGTCTTGTTCTCTCTGTCTCTTGTCCTCCTGTCTCAGTCTTGTTCTCTCTGTCTCTTGTCCGCCTGTCTCAGTCTTGTTCTCTCTGTCTCTTGTCCTCCTGTCTCAGTCTTGTTCTCTCTGTCTCTTGTCCTCCTGTCTGTCAGTCTTGCTTCTCTCTGTCCCTTGTCCTCCTGTCTGTCAGTCTTGCTTCTCTCTGTCTCTTGTCCTCCTGTCTCAGTCTTGTTCTCTCTGTCTCTTGTCCTCCTGTCTCAGTCTTGTTCTCTCTGTCTCTTGTCCTCCTGTCTGTCAGTCTTGCTTCTCTCTGTCCCTTGTCCTCCTGTCTGTCAGTCTTGCTTCTCTCTGTCTCTTGTCCTCCTGTCTCAGTCTTGCTTCTCTCTGTCCCTTGTCCTCCTGTTTGTCAGTCTTGTTCTCTCTGTCTCTTGTCCTCCTGTCTGTCAGTCTTGTTCTCTCTGTCTCTTGTCCTCCTGTCTCAGTCTTGTTCTCTCTGTCTCTTGTCCGCCTGTCTGTCAGTCTTGTTCTCTCTGTCTCTTGTCCTCCTTTCTGTCAGTCTTTCTTCTCTCTGTCTCTTGTCCTCCTGTCTCAGTCTTGTTCTCTCTGTCTCTTGTCCTCCTGTCTCAGTCTTGCTTCTCTCTGTCTCTTGTCCTCCTGTCTGTCAGTCTTGTTCTCTCTGTCCCTTGTCCTCCTGTCTGTCAGTCTTGTTCTCTCTGTCTCTTGTCCTCCTGTCTCAGTCTTGTTCTCTCTGTCTCTTGTCCTCCTGTCTCAGTCTTGTCTCTCTTGCTTGTCTCCTGTCGTCAGTCTTGTTCTCTCTCCTGTCCTCTGTCTCAGTCTTGCTTCTCTGTCTCTCTCCTGTCTGTCGTCTTGTCTCTCGTCCCTGTCCTCCTGTCTCAGTCTTGTTCTCTCTGTCTCTTGTCCTCCTGTCTGTCAGTCTTGTTCTCTCTGTCCCTTGTCCTCCTGTCTGTCAGTCTTGTTCTCTCTGTCTCTTGTCCTCCTTTTCTGTCAGTCTTGTCTCTCTGTCCCTGTCCTCTTTTCTCAGTCTTTCCTGTCTCTTGTCCCTGTTCTTCTCTTGTCCTCTTGTCCTCCTGTCTGTCAGTCTTGTTCTCTCTGTCCTTGTCCTCCTGTCTCAGTCTTGTTCTCTCTGTCTCTTGTCCTCTGTCTCAGTCTTGCTTCTCTCTGTCTCTTGTCCTCCTGTCTGTCAGTCTTGCTTCTCTCTGTCTCTTGTCCTCCTGTCTGTCAGTCTTGCTTCTCTCTGTCTCTTGTCCTCCTGTCTGTCAGTCTTGCTTCTCTCTGTCTCTTGTCCTCCTGTCTGTCAGTCTTGCTTCTCTCTGTCTCTTGTCCTCCTGTCTGTCAGTCTCGCTTCCCTTTCTTCAGATCGCTTATTGAGCTGTAATACGGCTTTTTTCCATCGTGCAATCGTACTCCTTTTCTTATGGGACATTATTGTCTGTAATTGAGAGTATATAGAACCCCACACAATGAGTATACAGCTGAGGTCAGCCTGAACAACAACCCTGGCACATCATATAAACTGACCAATCAGAACTCTCCTGTTAATGACCAATGGGAAAATAGAAGCTGAGCTCTGATTGGTTACTCTAGGTCTAGGCCAACTGATAAATATCCAGGCCAACTGTCAGAACAGCCAAGTCAGTAACATGGACCCGGACATACAGACAGTAAGTAAGGGTTATTTTTTGGCAAATAACTAATGTGTGGGGTGAAAATATCCCCTCAAATCACAGAGATAAACGTTCCCGAGTCACACGAGGCGTCTGCAAAATATCATGATTGCGGATGCAATAGATTCCATTAGCGCAGGCACACACTTGACAAGTACCCCCACTAACCCCCACTGACCCCCACTGACCCCCACTGACCCCGACTGACCCCAGGTGGTCTTTGATTGAAGCGAGTCCTCCCACTTTCTATAAAAATTATAAAGATGGAGGCTTAGCTAAGTCCAGAGAAGGAGTGGCATTGTAGGACAGGACCCATCAGACCTAAGGTCACCTTGCCGCGGTTGATGGGCAAACAGGTATTGGCCAATATTTGTACTAAGAACCTTACTATACAAAGATAAAATATCCCAAAAAAAAATCAAAAATTGAGTTTTTTTGAAAAAACGCATGTTTTTTATAATTTTGCTCAATTGCATAGGTGTTTTACTTCAATCTGTCTATATATATATATAATTTTCTGTGTGTATATATATATATATATAATGTATACACTTTTTTATTATTTCTTCTGCCCGTTATCTGGTAAATTATGTGTTAAAGTAAAACGTGTTAAACAAAACTTCAACTCGTCCCACAATGAACGAGTGCGAGGAAGGAAAACTGAAAAAAGGTCAGGTCTCTGGGAAGTAAAAGGGGGAAAAATGACAGAGAAAAGTAGAAAGTGACAGTGAAGGGTTAAAGACTTAAAGGGGCGGCTGGGAGTCTTTGTCTACATTCCTGTCTGCTGTCCCCTGCAGGTTAATGGGCACATCACCGCCACCAGTGACATCTACCAGGAGCGCCTGTCTCGCCTGGAGAATGACAAGGAGTCTCTAGTGCTGCAGGTATGGCGGCTCTTAAAGGGCCAGCGTCCACTTTTCCTGATAGCCGGCATACATCATTATTGACGCGGTATTTTGCAGGTGAGCGTGCTGACCGATCAGGTGGAAGCACAAGGGGAGAAAATCCGAGACCTTGAGTTCTGCCTGGAAGAACATAGAGACAAGCTGAATGCGACCGAGGAGATGTTACAGCAGGTGAGAGGGCGCCCCCCGGAGAACGGGCAGATGAGGCACTACATTAATTACACAACACACATTCATCTGGAAGAGATTATGGACACAACAAATGCAGAAGCTGCAGCTGCATGTAGATAGGACAACCGGTGACCTAGAAAACTTACACTGAACTGTGAGACAAGATAAGGAGTCCTGTATTATACTCCAGAGCTGCACTCACTATTCTGCTGGTGCAGTCACTGTGTACATACATTACATTACTGATCCTGAGTTACCTCCTGCATTATACTCCAGAGCTGCACTCACTATTCTGCTGGTGCAGTCACTGTGTACATACATTACATTACTGATCCTGAGTTACCTCCTGTATTATACTCCAGAGCTGCACTCACTATTCTGCTGGTGCAGTCACTGTGTACATACATTACATTACTGATCCTGAGTTACCTCCTGTATTATACTCCAGAGCTGCACTCACTATTCTGCTGGTGCAGTCACTGTGTACATACATTACATTACTGATCCTGAGTTAACTCCTGTATTATTCTCCAGAGCTGCACTCACTATTCTGCTGGTGCAGTCACTGTGTACATACATTACATTACTGATCCTGAGTTACCTCCTGTATTATACTCCAGAGCTGCACTCACTATTCTGCTGGTGCAGTCACTGTGTACATACATTACATTACTGATCCTGAGTTACCTCCTGTATTATCCTCCAGAGCTGCACTCACTATTCTGCTGGTGCCGTCACTGTGTACATACATTACATTACTGATCCTGAGTCACCTCCTGTATTATACCCCAGAGCTGCACTCACTATTCTGCTGGTGCAGTCACTGTGTACATACATTACATTACTGATCCTGAGTTACCTCCTGTATTATCCTCCAGAGCTGCACTCACTATTCTCCTGGTGCAGTCACTGTGTACATACATTACATTACTGATCCTGAGTTACCTCCTGTATTATACTCCAGAGCTGCACTCACTATTCTGCTGGTGCAGTCACTGTGTACATACATTACATTACTGATCCTGAGTTACCTCCTGTATTATACTCCAGAGCTGCACTCACTATTCTGCTGGTGCAGTCACTGTGTACATACATTACATTACTGATCCTGAGTTACCTCCTGTATTATACTCCAGAGCTGCACTCACTATTCTGCTGGTGCAGTCACTGTGTACATACATTACATTACTGATCCTGAGTTACCTCCTGTATTATACTCCAGAGCTGCACTCACTATTCTGCTGGTGCAGTCACTGTGTACACACATTACATTACTGATCCTGAGTTACCTCCTGTATTATACTCCAGAGCTGCACTCACTATTCTGCTGGTGCAGTCACTGTGTACATACATTACATTACTGATCCTGAGTTACCTCCTGTATTATACTCCAGAGCTGCACTCACTATTCTGCTGGTGCAGTCACTGTGTACATACATTACATTACTGATCCTGAGTTACCTCCTGTATTATCCTCCAGAGCTGCACTCACTATTCTGCTGGTGCAGTCACTGTGTACATACATTACATTACTGACCCTGAGTTACCTCCTTCCTGTATTATACTCCAGAGCTGCACTCACTATTCCTCATACATGACTTTTCTTCTCTTTGTCAGGAACTGATAAGTCGGACATCGTTGGAAACACAGAAGCTGGACCTGATGGCTGAGATTTCCACTCTGAAGCTGAAGTTGACAGCGGTGGAAACAGACAGGGGCAACTTTGAGGAGCGATACAAGGACACAGAGGTGAGGGGAGCAGTGAGGACTTGCTGGGAGTTGTAGTCATATCATAGCAGTATAGGAGCCAGGTTGTTGTCCCCAGCTTTCTCCTCTGCCCTCAATTCTCCTCCTCCTGACTCTTTCTCCTCCTCCTCCTGACTTTCTTCTCCTCCTCCTCCTGACTTTATTCTCCTCCTCCTCCTGACTTTCTCTCTCCTCCTCCTCCTCTCTGACTTTCTTCTCCTCCTCCTCCTCCTGACTTTATTCTCCTCCTCCTCCTGACTTTCTTTCCTCCTCCTCCTCCTCCTCCTGACTTTCTTCTCCTCCTCCTCCTGACTTTCTTCTCCTCCTCCTCCTGACTTTCTCTCCTCCTCCTTCCTGACTTTCTTCTCCTCCTCCTCCTGACTTTCTCCTCCTCCTCCTCCTCTCTCCTGACTTTCTTCTCCTCCTCCTCCTGACTTTCTTCTCCTCCTCCTCCTGACTTTCTTCTCCTCCTCCTCCTGACTTTCTTCTCCTCCTCCTCCTCCTCCTGACTTTCTTCTCCTCCTCCTCCTCCTGACTTTCTTCTCCTCCTCCTCCTCCTGACTTTCTTCTCCTCCTCCTCCTCCTGACTTTCTTCCTCCTCCTCCTCCTGACTTTCTTCTCCTCCTCCTCCTCCTCCTGACTTTCTTCTCCTCCTCCTCCTCCTCCTGACTTTCTTCTCCTCCTCCTCCTGACTTTCTTCTCCTCCTCCTCCTCGACTTTCTTCTCCTCCTCCTCCTCCTGACTTTCTTCTCCTCCTCCTCCTCCTGACTTTCTTCTCCTCCTCCTCCTCCTGACTTTCTTCTCCTCCTCCTCCTCCTCCTCCTCCTCCTGACTTTCTTCTCCTCCTCCTCCTGACTTTCTTCTCCTCCTCCTCCTGACTTTCTTCTCCTCCTCCTCCTCCTGACTTTCTTCTCCTCTCCTCCTGACTTCTCCTCCTGCTCCTCCTGACTCTTTCGTCTCCCTCCTCCTCCTGACTCTTTCGTCTCCTCCTCCTCCTGACTCTTTCTTCTCCTCCTCCTCCTCCTGACTCTTTCTTCTCCTCCTCCTCCTGACTCTTTCTCTTCCTCCTCCTCCTTGACTCTTTCTTCTCCTTCTCCTCCTGACTCTTTTCTCCTCCACTCCTGACTCTTTCTCCTCCTCCTCCTCCTCTCTGACTCTTGCTCCTCTCTCCTCCTCCTCCTCTTGACTCTTGCTCCTTCTCTCCTCCCTCTCCTCTTGCTTCTTTGACTCTTCTCCTTCTCTCCTCCTCCTCTTGACTCTTGCTCCTTCTCCTCTCCCTCCTCTTGACTCTTGCTCCTTCTCCTCCTCCTCCTCTTGACTCTTGCTCCTTTGCCTCCTCCTCCTCTTGACTCTTGCTCCTTCTCCTCCTCCTCCTCTTGACTCTTGCTCCTTCTCCTCCTCCTCCTCTTGACTCTTGCTCCTTCTCCTCCTCCTTTTGACTCTTGCTCCTTCTCCTCTCCTTTTCGACTCTTGCTCTTTCTCCTCCTCCTTTTGACTCTTGCTCCATTCCTCCTCCTCCTTTTGACTCTTGCTCTTTCTCCTCCTTCCTCCTCTTCTTCTCCCTTTTGACACTTGCTCTTTCTCCTCCTTTTGACTTTTGTTCTTTCTCCTCCTCCTTTTGACTCTTGCTCTTCCTCCTCCTCCTCTTGACTCTTGCTCCTTCTCCTCCTCCTCTTTGACTCTTGCTCCTTCTCCTCCTCCTCTTGACTCTTGCTCCTTCTCCTCCTCCTTTTGACTCTTGCTCCTTCTCCTCCTCCTTTTGACTCTTGCTCTTTCTCCTCCTCCTTTTGACTCTTGCTCCTATCTCCTCCTCCTCCTTTTGACTCTTGCTCTTTCTCCTCCTTCTCCTCCTCCTCCTTTTGACTCTTGCTCTTTCTCCTCCTTTTGACTTTTGTTCTTTCTCTCTCCTTTTTGACTCTTGCTCTTCCTCCTCCTCCTTTTGACTCTTGCTCTTCCTCCTCCTCCTCCTCCTTTTGACTCCTGCTCTTTCTCCTCTCCTCCTCCTTCTCCTTTTGACTCTGGCTCTTTCTCCCTCCTTTTGACTTTTGTTCTTTCTCCTCCTCCTTTTGACTCTTGCTCCTTCTCCTCCTCCTTTTGACTCCTGCTCTTTCTCCTTCTCCTCCTTCTCCTTTTGACTCTTGCTCTTTCTCCTCCTTTTGACTTTTGTTCTTTCTCCTCCTCCTTTTGACTCTTGCTCTTCCTCCTCCTCCTTTTGACTCTTGCTCTTCCTCCTCCTCGCTTCCTCCAGTCTCTACATAATGTGATAGCGGAGTTGAGGCTACAGATGGAGAAGCTGGAGGTGGAGTTGGCGTTATTTCAAGAGAAGCGGTCGCAGTACGGTGACCAAGAGGTGACTGCGCTCGGTCAGCCGGGGTGCGGGGTGTGACATGACTCCCCTGCATGGTGCACTGTGTGTGTGGCGCTAACCTCTCAGCTGCTGGGGTTCTGCCCAAATAGTGCCCCACGATGCCCCATACATCTGCTCTACGGCCCTGAATGGACTCCTGACATCAAGCCTGATCTTTCATTTCTTCGCTGATACATTGTAGCAAACGATCAACACTAGAATGTAAGGACAGAGCAGGAAGGGAGCGAACAAAACTCTTGACATTGTAACAAACCCTCAGCTGTGAGGTCAGTTTCTGGGTAAAAGTAAAACCCCGATGCAGTGCCATAGGATAGGAGCGCAGCTCTGAAGTGCCCTACATTGAGAAATAGTGCACGTACAACGCTTCATTAACTGAGGGGCAGCGCTGACACACTGCAGCAGATCTTCCCCTGTACAGTGTGTGGTGTTAGAAGGTGACTGCACGGCAGAAGGAGCTGCATGATGTAACCGGACTAATGTGAGCTGAGCGGGAGGATGCTGGGAGTTGTAGTCCCGCAGGATGTTGGTAGTCACTGACGTCTTTCCTTCTCTTTAGGGTTTGGTTCAGGAGATGAATGAACTGCGGCTGCGAGTGGTGGAAATGGAGAACGAGCGCGGACAGTACGAGAAGAAGCTGAAGTCCACCAAGGTATCCAGCAGGGGGCACCGCTGTGCACAGGGCATAATGGGTACATGGGGGTGGGGGGTTGACATCTCCCAGAATTCGGCCTATCACCAGAGATCAGCGGTGGCATCATTGAGACGACCGCCTATCACCAGAGATCAGCGGTGACACCACTGAGACGACCACCTATCACCAGAGATCAGCGGTGGCATCACTGAGACAACACGCCTATTCACCAAGATCAGCGGTGACACCACTGAGATGACCGCCTATCACCAGAGATCAGCGGTGACACCACTGAGATGACCGCCCATCACCAGAGATCAGTGGTGACTTCACTGAGACGACCGCCTATCACCAGAGATCAGCGGCAACATCACTGAGACGACCGCCTATCACCAGAGATCAGCGGTGACATCACTGAGACGACCCCCTATCACCAGAGATCAGCGGTGACATCACTGAGACGACCGCCTATCACCAGAGATCAGCGGTGACATCACTGAGACGACCGCCTATCACCGGAGATCAGCGGCGACATCACTGAGACGACCGCCTATCACCAGAGATCAGCGGCGACATCACTGAGACGTCCGCCTATCACCAGAGATCAGCGGTGACATCACTGAGACGACCGCCTATCACCAGAGATCAGCGGTGACATCACTGAGACGACCGCCTATCACCAGAGATCAGCGGTGACATCACTGATAGTGCCGCCCTTAGTATTGTGACAGGCAGGGTGTGGCGGTATGTTTGTGTGTGGCCTGAACCTCGCATTGTGCCCAGCTTCTCTCTATTCTCTCTCTGTTATCAGTCTTTAATGGCAAAGCTTTCTAGTATGAAAATCAAGGTGGGTCAGACGCACTATGAAAAGCAGCGGGTGGAGCACAAATACCAAACGTTAAAGGTGCGGTAATATTCCCCTCCGGTCCCCCGGTTTTGTGACTTTGCCGTGTTCTCATCTCAGCATGATCGATTGTGCAGTGACGCCTGAGTTCCTGATGGTGGCGCTACCATTTCCCTTCCTGCTTATTTCTTTGGGGTGGTGTCCCTTTACCTATTGTGTGACATCATTCAATCATTGTCCTCGGCATGCTGAATATTTACAAGTGCTTCCCCTTTAAATAGGTGTAACCCATGGCAACGGAATGTTCGGAAATTGATACATTGAGATGAGTGATGGAGGAAGTATCTAACTGCTCCTCTTTCCTGGCATCCAATAGACGGGCAGGGAATATGGGGGGCAGTGTTGGGTCAGTTCTATCCATCCACCACTAGTTGGCGCCTGTCGTACCTCGTTTTGCTGCTTACGGACCCTTTTGTATGTGGTTTTTTGGCCTGTGATTGTGTGTGCCGTGATGCATGTTTTCAATAACATTTGGACTAAAAATGAATGGTCCTCATATCCAGAAAATAGGGGGCGCTGTTGTACTCCCCCATCATAAAGGGCCAGAAA
This sequence comes from Allobates femoralis, assembly GCA_033576535.1. Taxonomy (NCBI): domain Eukaryota; kingdom Metazoa; phylum Chordata; class Amphibia; order Anura; family Aromobatidae; genus Allobates; species Allobates femoralis. Next base: position 614,054,979 of record JARQOC010000004.1, on the reverse strand, counting down.
CAGCACTGGTAAATAAGTGCAGCTTGAACCCCTCCTGTCTGAGTCACATGATATCTTGACGTCTGAGGGCATGTTTTGTTTTGTTTTTTTTACCCTTTTTGTACCAATATTGGGTTATTTTCCTCCTATCTATCCAGAGCTGTAATCCTAATTCTGCTTGGGAGTACACCGCACTTCGTAGCTCCGCCCCTCCTCTATCAGCAGAGCTCACATCATTCACTGCTCTTCAAGGGCCAATAACAAGCAGAATTCTGAGTTCAGCTTCGGATGAGAACAGAGAAGAAAACCTCAAATATCGCAGCAAAATTAATCCAAATGTACTAATTTCCATAAGTTTTGATTTGATGTTTTTTTAAAAAACAATTTGTGGGGAATGTTCTTGTGACTCTTGATCGATTTTCAGGATGAACTCGCCATGTTGAAGGAAGAACTGGAGCTGAAAGATGCGGATATTAGAAAACTGCAAGAGAATGTAGACTCCCCGATCGTGATCGACACTAAAGGGGCCACAGACAGGGGTAAGGGCCACAGAATTATACACCTGGAATCTATTAGCAAAATTTTACATTAGAATACAAAAAAAAGTTTTGTATACAGGAAGCTCCCCCTAGTGGTGGCTGCAGACAGGATCTTATCATGTATCTCTGTATACAGGGAGCTCCCCTAGTGGTGACTGCAGACAGAATCTTATCATGTATCTCTGTATACAGGGAGCTCCCCCTAGTGGTGGCTGCAGACAGGATGTTATCATGTATCTCTGTATACAGGGAGCTCCCCCTAGTGGTGGCTGCAGACAGGATGTTATCATGTATCTCTGTATACAGGGAGCTCCTCCTAGTGGTGACTGCAGACCGAATCTTATCATGTATCTCTGTATACAGGGAGCTCCCCCTAGAGGTGACTGCAGACAGGATCTTATCATGTATCTCTGTATACAGGGAGCTCCCCCTAGTGGTGACTGCAGACAGGATCTTATCATGTATCTCTGTATACAGGGAGCTCCCCCTAGTGGTGGCTGCAGACAGGATCTTATCATGTATCTCTGTATACAGGGAGCTCCCCCTAGTGGTGACTGCAGACAGGATCTTATCATGTATCTCTGTATACAGGAAGCTCCCCCTAGTGGTGGCTGCAGACAATCTTATCATGTATCTCTGTATACAGGGAGCTCCCCCTAGTGGTGGCTGCAGACAGGATCTTATCATGTATCTCTGTATACAGGGAGATCCCCCTAGTGGTGGCTGCAGACAGGATCTTATCATGTATCTCTGTATACAGGGAGCTCCCCCTAGTGTGTGGCTGCAGACAATCTTATCATGTATCTCTGTATACAGGGAGCTCCTCCTAGTGGTGACTGCAGACCGGATCTTATCATGTATCTCTGTATACAGGGAGCTCCCCCTAGTGGTGACTACAGACAGGATCTTATCATGTATCTCTGTATACAGGGAGCTCCCCCTAGTGGTGGCTGCAGACAATCTTATCATGTATCTCTGTATACAGGGAGCTCCCCCTAGTGGTGGCTGCAGACAGGATCTTATCATGTATCTCTGTATACAGGGAGCTCCCCCTAGTGGTGGCTGCAGACAATCTTATCATGTATCTCTGTATACAGGGAGCTCCTCCTAGTGGTGACTGCAGACCGGATCTTATCATGTATCTCTGTATACAGGGAGCTCCCCCTAGTGGTGGCTGCAGACAGGATGTTATCATGTATCTCTGTATACAGGGAGCTCCTCCTAGTGGTGACTGCAGACCGAATCTTATCATGTATCTCTGTATACAGGGAGCTCCCCCTAGTGGTGACTACAGACAGGATCTTATCATGTATCTCTGTATACAGTGAGCTCCCCCTAGTGGTGGCTGCAGACAATCTTATCATGTATCTCTGTATACAGGGAGCTCCCCCTAGAGGTGACTGCAGACAGGATCTTATCATGTATCTCTGTATACAGGGAGCTCCCCATAGTAGTGGCTGCAGACCGGATCTTATCATGTATCTCTGTATACAGGGAGCTCCCCCTAGTGGTGACTACAGACAGGATCTTATCATGTATCTCTGTATACAGGGAGCTCCCCCTAGTGGTGGCTGCAGACAATCTTACCATGTATCTCTGTATACAGGGAGCTCCCCCTAGTGGTGACTGCAGACAGGATCTTATCATGTATCTCTGTATACAGGAGCTCCCCCTAGAGGTGACTGCAGACAGGATCTTATCATGTATCTCTGTATACAGAGAGCTCCCCCTAGTGGTGGCTGAAGACAGAATCTTATCATGTCACCATGTGTCTATGCACAGAATTTGGATTTTTCTTTAAGAAAAACTGTGCTTTTAAAAGTAAGAGCTGTAGAGATTTACAGGAACCAACAAGCTCTAAATGTAAATCAAGAAGTCTGCTTTTTAGTGTGTATGGAAAGTTTCCCTTATTCTGAGGTCAATCGCTGTGAAGGCAAAACAGTCAGGATTGTGTCTCCTGCCCCAAGATTATCATAAAAACCCGAGATGATGGTGTGGGGTACAGTGAATTCATGGAACTGAGATATTTCAGGGTGCCGTACATAATATGGTTTATATACAGCTAAGACGCAGTACACAATTGTACATAGGAGCAGTATTATAGTAGTTATATTCTTGTACATAGGGCAGTATTATAGTAGTTATATTCTTGTATATAGGAGCAGTATTATAGTAGTTATATTCTTGTATATAGGGGCAGTATTATAGTAGTTATATTCTTGTATATAGGGGCAGTATTATAGTAGCTATAGTCTTGTATATAGAGGCAGTATTATAGTAGTTATATTCTTGTACATAGGAGCAGTATTATAGTAGTTATATTCTTGTATATAGGAGCAGTATTATAGTAGTTATATTCTTGCATATAGGGGCAGTATTATAGTAGTTATATTCTTGTACATAGGAGCAGTATTATAGTAGTTATATTCTTGTATATAGGAGCAGTATTATAGTAGTTTATATTCTTGTATATAGGGACAGTATTATAGTAGTTATATTCTTGTATATAGGGGCAGTATTATAGTAGTTATATTCTTGTATATAGAGGGCAGTATTATAGTAGTTATATTCTTGTACATAGGAGCAGTATTATTATAGTAGTTATATTCTTGTACATAGGGGCAGTATTATAGTAGTTATATTCTTGTATATAGGGCAGTATTATAGTAGTTATATTCTTGTATATAGGAGCAGTATTATAATAGTTATATTCTTGTACATAGGAGCAGTATTATAGTAGTTATATTCTTGTATATAGGGGCAGTATTATAGTAGTTATATTCTTGTATATAGGAGCAGTATTATAGTAGTTATATTCTTGTACATAGGAGCAGTATTATAGTAGTTATATTCTTGTATATAGGAGCAGTATTATAATAGTTATATTCTTGTACATAGGAGCAGTATTATAGTAGTTATATTCTTGTATATAGGGGCAGTATTATAGTAGTTATATTCTTGTATATAGGAGCAGTATTATAGTAGTTATATTCTTGTATATAGGGGCAGTATTATAGTAGTTATATTCTTGTATACAGGAGCAGTATTATAGTAGTTATATTCTTGTATATAGGAGCAGAATTATAGTAGTTATATTCTTGTATATAGGAGCAGTATTATAGTAGTTATATTCTTGTATATAAGGAGCAGTATTATAGTAGTTATATTCTTGTACATAGGGGCAGTATTATAGTAGTTATATTCTTGTATATAGGAGCAGTATTATAGTAGTTATATTCTTGTATATAGGAGCAGTATTATAGTAGTTATATTCTTGTATATAGGGGCAGTATTATAGTAGTTATATTCTTGTACATAGGGGCAGTATTATAGTAGTTATATTCTTGTATATAGGGGCAGTATTATAGTAGTTATATTCTTGTATATAGGGGCAGTATTATAGTAGTTATATTCTTGTATATAGGGGCAGTATTATAGTAGTTATATTCTTGTACATAGGGGCAGTATTATAGTAGTTATATTCTTGTATATAGGGGCAGTATTATAGTAGTTATATTCTTGTATACAGGAGCAGTATTATAGTAGTTATATTCTTGTATATAGGAGCAGTATTATAATAGTTATATTCTTGTATATAGGGGCAGAATTATAGTAGTTATATTCTTGTATATAGGAGCAGTATTATAGTAGTTATATTCTTGTATATAGGAGCAGTATTATAGTAGTTATATTCTTGTATATAGGAGCAGTATTATAGTAATTTTATATTCTTGTATATAGGGGCAGTATTATAGTAGTTATATTCTTGTATATAGGAACAGTATTATAGTAGTTATATTCTTGTATATAGGGGCAGTATTATAGTAGTTATATTCTTGTACATAGGAGCAGCATTATAGTAGTTATATTCTTGTACATAGAGGCAGTATTATAGTAGTTATATTCTTGTATATAGGAGCAGTATTATAGTAGTTATATTCTTGTATATAGGAGCAGTATTATAGTAGTTATATTCTTGTATATAGGAGCAGTATTATAGTAGTTATATTCTTGTATATAGGAGCAGTATTATAGTATTATATTCTTGTATATAGGAGTAGTATTATAGTAGTTATATTCTTGTATATAGGAGCAGTATTATAGTAGTTATATTCTTGTATATAGGAGCAGTATTATAGTAGTTATATTCTTGTATATAGGAACAGTATTATAGCAGTTATATTCTTGTACATAGGGCAGTATTATAGTAGTTATATTCTTGTACATAGGGGCAGTATTATAGTAGTTATATTCTTGTATATAGGAGCAGTATTATAGTAGTTATATTCTTGTATATAGGAGCAGTATTATAGTAGTTATATTCTTGTATATAGGGGCAGTATTATAGTAGTTATATTCTTATACATAGGGGCAGTATTATAGTAGTTATATTCTTGTATATAGGGGCAGTATTATAGTAGTTATATTCTTGTACATAGGAGCAGTATTATAGTAGTTATATTCTTGTATATAGGGCAGTATTATAGTAGTTATATTCTTGTATATAGGAGACTAGTATATAGTAGTATTAATATTCTTGTATATAGGAGCAGTATTATAGTAGTTTATATTCTTGTACATAGGGCAGTATTATAGTAGTTATATTCCTGTATATAGAGCAGTATTATAGAGTTTATATTCTTGTATATAGGAGCAGTATTATAGTAGTTATATTCTGTATATATAGGAGCAGTATTATAGTAGTTATATTCTTGTACATAGGGGCAGTATTATAGTAGTTATATTCTTGTACATAGGGCAGTATTATAGTAGTTATATTCTGTATATTAGGAGCAGTATTATAGTAGTTATATTCTTGTTCATAGGAGCAGCATTATATAGTAGTTATATTCTTGTATATAGGAGCAGTATTATAGTAGTTATATTCTTGTACATAGGAGCAGTATTATAGTAGTTATATTCTTGTATATAGAGGCAGTATTATAGTAGTTATATTCTTGTACATAGGGGCAGTATTATAGTAGTTATATTCTTGTATATAGGAGCAGTATTATAGTAGCTATATTCTTGTATATAGGAGCAGTATTATAGTAGTTATATTCTTGTATATAGGAGCAGTATGATAGTAGTTATATTCTTGTATATAGGGGCAGTATTATAGTAGTTATATTCTTGTATATAGGGGCAGTATTATAGTAGTTATATTCTTGTATATAGGGGCAGTATTATAGTAGTTATATTCTTGTATATAGGGGCAGTATTATAGTAGTTATATTCTTGTATATAGGTGCAGTATTATAGTGGTTATATTCTTGTATATAGAGGCAGTATTATAGTAGTTATATTCTTGTATATAGGAGCAGTATTACAGTTGTTATTCTTGTATGTTGGGGCGGTGTGTTAGTGAATATACAATCTGTGCTTTTTCCGGTGATTACAGACATGTCTATTATTACTGGCCAGGTTCCTGGTGTTGGGTAGTTTTTCTGTTCTCCTCCTGCGTTTGTTCTCTTGCTCGGTGCTGAGGTTTTGTTGCACTTTGTGCTGATCGCAGGTGTTTCTTGGAGAATTTACCATCTAATTACATCGTCTGTTTCTGTCTCAGTAATGTTTTTGGTCTTTTTATGGGAATTTCAGAGAGAAGGGTGGGGGTGTCTTTGGGGTTGGTGACCACAGTTTTCAGTACAGCGGTTCATGAACTCCTCGGCTGGACGTCTTCTGCTTTCAGTACTGATAGGAGGAATCTTCTTAAGGTACCGTCACACGCGGCAATTTTGCAAGCAATTTCACTGGCAATTTGCTGGTTGCAGTGAAATCATGGATACATGGTTCTGTTTTGTTGCCGTGTAGAAATGGAACCATGTATCCATGATTTCACTGCAACCAGCAAATTGCCAGTGAAATTGCTTGCAAAATTGCCGCATGTGACGGTACCTTTAGAGATCTCCCAAGATTAGAAAGATCCATCTTCTTCCTTCCTTGAGCAGCGCCTCTTCTGTGCACAGGTGATCGTTAAGAGCTGCTCCTTTGACGTGTGCAGTGCAGTGCAGTACCTCTCTCTGCCTGTACACAAAAGTGGCGCTGTTCTAAAGCCAGGCAGCCATGTTTTGTTTCTTTAGCGCCTTTATCGCAGACAGTTTTTCTTATCTGAAATTATTCATTTTTCTGCACAGATGAATCTCTAAAAAAGACCCTGAATCAAAAAAGTAAGATCTCTTCGCCGGTCGCTGACTGTCCGCACGTGTCCTCACGTCGCTCAGCATTTCTGTACCGTGCTTTATAAATGCCTGTACGCAGCTGAGTGTCTGTCTCAGTGTGTCAGTAAAGACAAAAATGCATTTCCCCCATTAATCACTTAATTAAATCCATTAAGTATGTAAAGACGGCTCCTGTGTGTGTGGATGTGAGATAACTGGCTGCAGCAGGAGCCTCCCCCCACTGATAAGCTCCACCCACTCTGCACAATTTTGATTTTTTTTTGCTCTAATAGTTTGTCACAATGTGTTGGTGAATGAGCAGCCATATTGATTGTCTGCAGTGTTAAATGGATCCCTGATGGGGTTTCTCTGTTTCCTTCAGATACGGAAGTGCAGAAGATGAAGAAGGCTGTGGAATCGCTAATGGCTGCCAATGAGGAGAAGGTAGGAGCTGCTTTATACATCCCATCCGGGCTCTCTACCACCCCCTGCCGCCTAACTGCAGCTTTATACATACTGTCCGGGCTCTGTGCTGCCCCCTGCTGCCTAACTGCAGCTTTATACATCCCATCCGGGCTCTGTGCTGCCCCCTGCTGCCTAACTGCAGCTTTATACATCCCATCCGGGCTCTGTGCTGCCCCCTGCTGCCTAACTGCAGCTTTATACATCCCGTCCGGGGTCTGTGCTGCCCCCTGCTGCCTAACTGCAGCTTTATACATACTATCCGGGCTCTGTGCTGCCCCCTGCTGCCTAACTGCAGCTTTATACATCCCGTCCGGGCTCTGTGCTGCCTCCTGCTGCCTAACTGCAGCTTTATACATCCCGTCCGGGGTCTGTGCTGCCCCCTGCTGCCTAACTGCAGCTTTATATATACTGTCCGGGCTCTGTGCTGCCTCCTGCTGCCTAACTGCAGCTTTATACATCCCATCCGGGCTCTCTACCACCCCCTGCCGCCTAACTGCAGCTTTATACATACTGTCCGGGCTCTGTGCTGCCTCCTGCTGCCTAACTGCAGCTTTATACATCCCGTCCGGGGTCTGTGCTGCCCCCTGCTGCCTAACTGCAGCTTTATATATACTGTCCGGGCTCTGTGCTGCCTCCTGCTGCCTAACTGCAGCTTTATACATCCCATCCGGGCTCTGTGCTGCCCCCTGCTGCCTAACTGCAGCTTTATACATCCCGTCCGGGCTCTGTGCTGCCCCCTGCCGCCTAACTGCAGCTTTATACATCCCATCCGGGCTCTGTGCTGCCCCCTGCTGCCTAACTGCAGCTTTATACATACTATCCGGGCTCTGTGCTGCCCCCTGCTGCCTAACTGCAGCTTTATACATCCCATCCGGGCTCTGTGCTGCCCCTGCTGCTTAACTGCAGCTTTATACATCCCATCCAGGCTCTGTGCTGCCCCCTGCTACCTAACTGCAGCTTTATACATCCCATCCAGGCTCTGTGCTGCCCCCTGCTGCCTAACTGCAGCTTTATACATCCCATCCAGGCTCTGTGCTGCCCCCTACTGCCTAACTGCAGCATTATACATACTATCCGGGTTCTGTGCTGCCCCCTGCTGCCTAACTGCAGCTTTATACATCCCATCCGGGCTCTGTGCTGCCCCCTGCTGCCTAACTGCAGCTTTATACATCCCATCCGGGCTCTGTGCTGCCCCCTGCTGCCTAACTGCAGCTTTATACATCTCATCCGGGCTCTGTGCTGCCCCCTGCTGCCTAACTGCAGCTTTATACATCCCATCCGGGCTCTGTGCTGCCCCCTGCTGCCTAACTGCAGCTTTATACATCCCATCCGGGCTCTGTGCTGCCCCCTGCTGCCTAACTGCCGCTTTATACATACTATCCGGGCTCTGTGCTGCCCCCTGCTGCCTAACTGCAGCATTATACATACTATCCGGGCTCTGTGCTGCCCCCTGCTGCCTAACTGCAGCTTTATACATACTATCCGGGCTCTGTGCTGCCCCCTGCTGCCTAACTGCAGCTTTATACATCCCATCGGGGCTCTCTGCTGCCTCACTGCAGCTGTATACATACCATCCGGGATGTCTGTGGCCCCATTAGGGCCCAATTATTGAGCCTCCATCTTCTATGGATGCAATGACGTCATCAATGCTTCGACCACAGTCTGGTTTATCCTCTGATATGTCAATGCAGCAAATCTGCAGCTCCGAAGTTACAAAACACAGAGCCCCGATAATGTTGTGTCTAGACTGCAGGACCTGCCACTTATAAAAGGAAAGAACAACAAATTAGAAATAAGCGCTGTCCCTTTAAGACTCCATATTAGCACCTTGGTGCAATACTTTTCCAGACACCTCTAAATCTGTGTAATCTGTGCAGGACCGAAAGATTGAAGAGCTCAGGCAGTCGCTGAACAGGTACAAGAAGGTGCAGGACATGGTGGTGATGGCGCACGGTAAGACAGGTGCGGACGGCTCTCGCTCTAGTTTTGGTGATTCAGAGTCACAGGAAAGTGAGAGCGGGACAAGAAAAGCATGAGGGGGGGGGGGCAGATGGGGGGGGGCCAAAATGAAAGCATGGGAGGGGTCAGAACAAAAGAGTGAAGGTGGGACTGGAAGTGAAGCATGGGAGGTGCCAGGGGGAAAGTGAGGGTGGGGCCAGAAGTAGGGCATGGGTGGGGCCAAAATTAAAGCATGGGTGGGGCTAGGGGGAAATTGGTAGGACCAGAAGTAAAGCATGGGAGGTGCTAAGGGTGGGAAGTGTTGGTGGGACACAAAATAAAGCGTGGGTAAGGGTGGAGCCAAAATTAAAGCATGGGAGGTGCCAGGAGGAAAGCGAGGGTGGGACTGGAAGTAAAGCATGGGCAGGGCCAGGGTGAGGGTGGAGTCAAAATGAAAGTGTGGGTGGGATCAGGACAGAAGCGTGAGTAATGCGAGAGGAGGAAGTGAGGGTGGGAGTGGAAGTAAAGCATGGGAGGTGCCATGGGGGAAGTGAGGGTGAAATGAAAATGAAATGAGTATTATTGATGATGGAGGGGTGAAGGTGTCGGGGGCCCATACTGGGACTTTCCCCTCCATCAGACCATGCCTGAGTGTCAGCTCTTCTCCTCTGCTCTTCGTTGACTCCTCGTCTCCTCCGTTCTCAGGTAAAGACGTGGAAAGTGACGACTCCGTCATCTCCGGATCCAACTCTCTGGTGTTTGACTCCATCGCATTAAGTGACGCTGACAAGTCCCCGTCCCCACTGCCGTTATCACTGTCCCCCAGCCCGGAGGAGGCCACCACAACGGTAATGAGGCCGAGCAAAGGTCCCAGCAGCACAGAGGATTTCAGGAAAGGAGTGTTCTGATCTCCCTATATAATATGTAATGCTTTTCTTTCATTCAGCCCATGTTAGAGATGCACACGAGCATCCTGCAGGTCACCATCCCCTCGTTCACCTCCACGTCACCGAAACAGACGGAAGTGTCAAAGATCTCCGCAAAAGAGGCGCCGGCATCACCAGACACCAGGTAAATCCGGTCTGTCCATCTGTCTGTACCAGGGACAGGCTCATTACAGGAGACAGATCCGATACACTGTAACAAACCCTCCATCGTCGCACATCCAGCACAGACCCCACTCCCCCAATCATCAGTAATAACCTCCAACAGCAATCACCAGACCGAGCGACATCTGCACAAAGAGAAGAAACAAAGGTTGTTTTTGTTTTGCAGTGAAGAAAAGACGATGAACTTATCTACAGACGTCAGATACGAAGACACAACGATGTAAGAGACCGTAGGGATATAACCGCTGTAATACTGCCCCTATATACAAGAATATAACTACTATAATACTGCCCCTATATACAAGAATATAACTACTATAATACTGCCCCTATATACAAGAATATAACTACTATAATACTGCTCCTATATACAAGAATATAACTACTATAATACTGCCCCTATGTACAAGAATATAACTACTATAATACTGCCCCTATATACAAGAATATAACTACTATAATACTGCTCCTATGTACAAGAATATAACTACTATAATACTGCCCCTATGTACAGGAATATAACTACTATAATACTGCCCCTATATACAAGAATATAACTACTATAATACTGCTCCTATATACAAGAATACAACTACTATAATACTGCTCCTATATACAAGAATATAACTACTATAATACTGCTCCTATATACAAGAATATAACTACTATAATACTGCCCCTATGTACTAGAATATAACTACTATAATATTGCCCCTATATACAAGAATATAACTACTATAATACTGCCCCTATATACAAGAATATAACTACTATAATATTGCCCCTATATACAAGAATATAACTACTATAATACTGCCCCTATGTACTAGAATATAACTACTATAATACTGCCCCTATATACAAGAATATAACTACTATAATACTGCCCCTATGTACAAGAATATAACTACTATAATACTGCCCCTATATACAAGAATATAACTACTATAATACTGCTCCTATATACAAGAATATAACTACTATAATACTGCTCCTATATACAAGAATACAACTACTATAATACTGCTCCTATATACAAGAATACAACTACTATAATACTGCCCCTATATACAAGAATATAACTACTATAATACTGCCCCTATGTACAAGAATATAACTACTATAATACTGCCTCTATGTACAAGAATATAACTACTATAATACTGCCCCTATGTACAAGAATATAACTATAATACTGCTCCTATATACAAGAATATAACTACTATAATACTGCCCCTATATACAAGAATATAACTACTATAATACTGCCTCTATGTACAAGAATATAACTACTATAATACTGCCCCTATATACAAGAATATAACTACTATAATACTGCTCCTATGTACAAGAATATAACTACTATAATACTGCCCCTATGTACAAGAATATAACTACTATAATACTGCTCCTATATACAAGAATATAACTACTATAATACTGCCCCTATGTACAAGAATATAACTACTATAATACTGCCCCTATATACAAGAATATAACTACTATAATACTGCTCCTATATACAAGAATATAACTACTATAATACTGCCCCTATATACAAGAATATAACTACTATAATACTGCCCTATATACAAGAATATAACTACTATAATACTGCCCCTATGTACAGGAATATAACTACTATAATACTGCTCCTATGTACAAGAATATAACTACTATAATAATGCTCCTATGTACAAGAATATAACTACTATAATACTGCTCCTATATACAAGAATATAACTACTATAATACTGCCCCTATGTACAAGAATATAACTACTATAATACTGCCCCCTATATACAAGAATATAACTACTATAATACTGCTCCTATGTACAAGAATATAACTACTATAATACTGCTCCTATGTACAAGAATATAACTACTATAATACTGCTCCTATATACAAGAATATAACTACTATAATACTGCTCCTATGTACAAGAATATAACTACTATAATACTGCCCCTATATACAAGAATATAACTACTATAATACTGCTCCTATATACAAGAATATAACTACTATAATACTGCTCCTATATACAAGAATATAACTACTATAATACTGCCCCTATATACAAGAATATAACTACTATAATACTGCCCCTATATACAAGAATATAACTACTATAATACTGTTCCTATATACAGGAATATAACTACTATAATACTGCTCCTATGTACAAGAATATAACTACTATAATACTGCCCCTATATACAAGAATATAACTACTATAATACTGTTCCTATATACAAGAATATAACTACTATAATACTGCTCCTATATACAAGAATATAACTACTATAATACTGCCCCTATGTACAAGAATATAACTACTATAATACTGCCCTATAGAGCTGTATATTCGGTGTCTCTCTTTATCTTCACCGTTCAGTTTCTGCCTCATCTTAGATATCGGGGACAGATCCCTGCAGGGGGGATCCTGTGGATCTGCTGCTGAGATCATCGCACTGTGACAGCGCACAGTTTTAACTCTTTAGATCCTGCAGGTTCTTGTTTCCCAGTAGTTATCGCCCGGGGTGTGATGAGATCATTCACATATATGAATCATATGAAAGTTTCTGGAGATATGTGATGTGTTGGGGCAGGCAGAGGTGGCTGATAGCAGGGAACAATAGACGCCCGTGTGAAGGACAGACGTCTGCTCTGGGGATCAGCGGCGTCCTCCACTCGGTGTAACGCTGATCTCTTTGGTTCAGGTCTCCTCCTGTGAAGAAGTCGAGCAGCTTAGACAACTTAAAGAAGACACCGGAGCGGGTGAGTGACGTCTCCGCGGAGCGAGGAGGGTAATGAGGAGCTGCCGCAGTAATTACAGCCTCCCAGGGATGAGAGATATAAATACCGCCTGGTAGTGAGCGCTCTGTCATTATGTGCCCGAAACTCCACAGCCCAGAACACTCGCTGTCTCCCCCCCTTCCCCCCTGTTAACCATTTGCTGGCTATAATTTCCATGTGATCCACTAGTCGGCCGGGTCCTCCTCCGCCATCTCCCCGCTGGCCGGCCGGGCCCTCCTCCGCCGTGTTCCCGCTGGCCTGCCGGGCCCTCCTCCGCCGTGTTCCCGCTGGCCGGCCGGGCCCTCCTCCGCCGTCTCCCCGCTGGCTGGCCGGGCCCTCCTCCGCCGTCTCCCCGCTGGCCAGCCGGGCCCTCCTCCGCCGTCTCCCCGCTGGCCGGCCGGGCCCTCCTCCGCTGTCTCCCCGCTGGCCGGCCGGGCCCTCCTCCGCCGTCTCCCCGCTGGCCGGCCGGGCCCTCCTCCGCCGTCTCCCCGCTGGCCGGCCGGGCCCTCCTCCGCCGTCTCCCCGCTGGCCGGCCGGGCCCTCCTCCGCCGTCTCCCCGCTGGCCGGCCGGGCCCTCCTCCGCCGTCTCCCCGCTGGCCGGCCGGGCCCTCCTCCGCCGTCTCCCCGCTGGCCGGCCGGGCCCTCCTCCGCCGTCTCCCCGCTGGCCGGCCGGGCCCTCCTCCCTATGTTGTGTAATACTGCAGTTTTCACTGTGGCCTCTAGATGTCAGCAAAGCAAATGTTCACTTCCTGTTTGAACATCTCACTTTTAAGCCTGCTGCAAAGAGTGAAGTTGTCAGTAGAATCGGGAGGTCACTTGACGATGTCTCTGTTCTGTTCGCGCGGCCTATATTACTCTCCATTAATTCATATTCTAATTATTAACCCATAGAAACCAGCGTCTGAACCTGGAAAGTTTGAGACTCTGCCGCCCAGACCCCCGGCACACGGAGTCACTGGGGAAGACGAGGCGTTCGGCACCCGCAAGGCGAGATCCTCATTTGGCCGAGGATTCTTCAAGCTGAAAAATTCCAACAAGAAGAGTGGGAGCTCCCCGAACCTAGGTAAGACGCCTCCGCGGGCCCCCATCCGGACCCCAGACAGGAGGTGGGGCTAACGTGCCTGGAGCAGTGGGGGAGGGGTCCTACTGTCCCTTTTAAATGTCATCCTTTGATGACATATGATAATCCTCTTGTGTACAGTGTGCATTTTAGGACATGGTCATATATCAGTCAAACAAGAGATATACTCTGGCGCTGTTGGATCCAGCCCCTGGGGCTTTGATGCTGTGGGATCCAGCCGCTGGGGCTCTGGTGCTGTGGGATCCAGCCGCTGGGGCTCTGGTGCCATGGGATCCTGCCGTTGGGGCTCTGGTGCCGTGAGATCCTGCCGTTGGGGCTCTGGTGCCGTGGGATCCAGCCGCTGGGGCTCTGGTGCTGTGGGATCCAGCCGCTGGGGCTCTGGTGCCGTCGGATCCAGCCGCTGGGGCTCTGGTGCCGTGGGATCCAGCTGCTGGGGCTCTGGTGCTGTGGGATCCAGCCGCTGGGGCTCTGGTGCTGTGGGATCCAGCCGCTGGGGCTCTGGCGCCGTGGGATCCAGCCGCTGGGGCTCTGGTGCCGTGGGATCCTGCCGCTGGGGCTCTGGTGCCGTGGGATCCTGCCGCTGGGGCTCTGGTGCCGTGGGATCCTGCCGCTGGGGCTCTGGTGCCGTGGGATCCTGCCGCTGGGGCTCTGGTGCCGTGGGATCTAGCCGCTGGGGCTCTGGTGCCGTGGGATCCAGCCGCTGGGGCTCTGGTGCCGTGGGATCCAGCACTGCTAGTCTGTCTGTGAGTGGTTGCGGCGCCCCCTGTCTGCTCACTTTCTCTGTCTCCTTATTTCAAGGGGGCTCTGTATTTTGTGTCTCTCGCTCCCCCTGCTGTTCTCTTTCAGTATATTAAATGTCTCTCTGCACATTCTCTATCCCTGACCTACGTTTGATTTTCTACGTTTAATGGGACCCTGAAGATCGCAGTCGGAGTGCGAGCGCCCCCACTTTAGGTACAGTAAAAGCTGCATGTCCATCCCAAACCCCCATCCACGGCGTGCTGTGCTCCCATCATCCTCTAACATCACCTTGTGCCGCCTCGCTAAACAACATAGGACCCCCACATAGTAATACCCCTCCTATGTGCCCCCATCTACTAATGTGTGTCCTCAGCTACTGGTGACTCCGCCATTATCTGGCGCCATCTGGTGGTCACAGCACCTCATTGCAAAAATACAAATTTCATCTATTTAATCAAATATTTTTATATAATTCAAATAATAATGTGTAGTAGCGCGGTCACACTGTGCATCAGTCGTAATGTGTGTGTGTTAGTGTTATAGTGTGTAGTGTAACAATGTGTAGGTTATAAGTATACATTAAAGGGGAACCTGACCCCTCCAAATCACCCCCAACCCTATGAATATCTGTCCCTGCACCCTCAGATCCTTCTCCTTTGGGATCGCACAGGGAACATCTTATTCAGGGAGAAGAAGTCGCAGAATTGTAAGTGTGTAATGGGCTTTTTGTTAATGTTACCCCACTCATTATTTACACAAAAGAACCGCTAGAAAGGATGAGGGTGCAGGGACAGGTATTCATAGGGCTGGGGGTGATTTGGAGGGGTCAGGTTCCCTTTAATATGCAATTAACCTTTAAAAAAAGCTTATGTTGTAGGGACACTAGATCTGAATTCTTATAAGTCTTAACCTTATCTTCATTTGCTCTACTTCTCTCTATCAGCCATTAGCAAAAGGGGAAACCCTTGAAAACGCCTGACCTATTGTGCGTCTATGTATATGCTGAGTGTACGTCTGTATATGCTGGGTGTGCGTCCTATGTATATATGCTGGCTGTACATCCTATGTGTATGCTGGCTGTACATCCTATGTGTATGCTGGCTGTACATCCTATGTGTATGCTGGCTGTGTGTCCTGTGTGTATGCTGGGTGTGTGTCCTGTGTATATGCTGGCTGTGTGTCCTGTGTGTATGCTGGGTGTGTGTCCTGTGTATATGCTGGGTGTGTGTCCTGTGTATATGCTGGCTGTGTGTCCTGTGTGTATGCTGGCTGTGTGTCCTGTGTGTATGCTGGCTGTGTGTCCTGTGTATATGCTGGCTGTGTGTCCTGTGTGTATGCTGGGTGTGTGTCCTGTGTATATGCTGGCTGTGTGTCCTGTGTGTATGCTGGCTGTGTGTCCTGTGTATATGCTGGCTGTGTGTCCTGTGTGTATGCTGGCTGTGTGTCCTGTGTGTATGCTGGCTGTGCGTCCTGTGTGTATGCTGGCTGTGCGTCTGTATATATGCTGGGTGTGTGTCCTGTGTATATGCTGGCTGTGTGTCCTGTGTATATATGCTGGCTGTGTGTCCTGTGTACATGCTGGGTGTGTGTCCTGTGTATATGCTGGCTGTGTGTCCTGTGTATATGCTGGCTGTACATCCTATGTGTATGCTGGCTGTGTGTCCTGTGTATATGCTGGCTGTGTGTCCTGTGTATATGCTTTCTGTGTGTCCTGTGTATATGCTGGCTGTACATCCTATGTGTATGCTGGCTGTATGTCCTATGTGTATGCTGGCTGTGCGTCTGTATATATGCTGGGTTTGTCCTGTGTATATGCTGGCTGTACATCCTATGTGTATGCTGGCTGTGTGTCCTGTGTATATATGCTGGCTGTGTGTCCTGTGTACATGCTGGGTGTGTGTCCTGTGTATATGCTGGCTGTGTGTCCTGTGTATATGCTGGCTGTACATCCTATGTGTATGCTGGCTGTGTGTCCTGTGTATATGCTGGCTGTGTGTCCTGTGTATATGCTGACTGTGTGTCCTGTGTATATGCTGACTGTGTGTCCTGTGTATATGCTGGCTGTGTGTCCTGTGTATATGCTGGCTGTACATCCTATGTGTATGCTGGCTGTATGTCCTATGTGTATGCTGGCTGTGCGTCTGTATATATGCTGGGTTTGTCCTGTGTATATGCTGGCTGTACATCCTATGTGTGTATGCTGGCTGTATGTCCTAATGTATGCTGGCTGTGCGTCTGTATATATGCTGGGTTTGTCCTGTGTATATGCTGGCTGTACATCCTATGTGTATGCTGGCTGTACATCCTATGTGTATGCTGGCTGTACATCCTATGTGTATGCTGGCTGTACATCCTATGTGTATGCTGGCTGTACATCCTATGTGTATGCTGACTGTACATCCTATGTGTATGCTGGCTGTACATCCTATGTGTATGCTGGCTGTACATCCTATGTGTATGCTGGCTGTACATCCTATGTGTATGCTGGCTGTACGTCCTATGTGTATGCTGGCTGTACGTCCTATGTGTATGCTGGCTGTACGTCCTATGTGTATGCTGGCTGTACGTCCTTTGTGTATCCTGGCTGTGTGTCCTGTGTATATGCTGACTGTGTGTCCTGTGTATATGCTGACTGTGTGTCCTGTGTATATGCTGACTGTGTGTCCTGTGTATATGCTGACTGTGTGTCCTGTGTATATGCTGGGTGTGTGTCCTGTGTGTATGCTGGATGTGTGTCCTGTGTGTATGCTGGATGTGTGTCCTGTGTATATGTAATAGTGCTGTGTGTCCTGTGTATATATGCTGACTGTGTGTCCTGTGTATATGCTGACTGTGTCGGTCCTGTGTATATGCTGGCTGTGTGTCCTGTGTATATGCTGGGTGTGTTCCTTGTGTATGCTGGATGTGTGTCCTGTGTGTATGCTGGACTGTGTGTCCTGTGTATATGCTGGCTGGTGTTCCTATGTGTATATGCTGGCTGTATGTCCTGTGTGTATGCTGGCTGTGCGTCTGTGTATATATGGCTGGAGTCTTTTGTCCTGTGTATATGCTGGCTGTTGTGTCCTGTGTTATGCTGGCTGTTGTGTCTGTGGTATAATGCTGGCTGTGTGTCCTGTGTATATGCTGGCTGTCATCCTGTGTATGCTGGCTGTGTGTCCTGTGTATATATGCTGGCTGTGTGTCTGTATATATGGCTGGCTGTGTGTCTGTATGTATGTGTTGCTGCTGTGTGTCCTGTGTATATGCTGGCTGTGTGTCCTGTGTATATGCTGGCTGTGTGTCCTGTGTGTATGCTGGCTGTGTGTCCTGTGTATATGCTGGCTGTTCCTTGTGTATGCTGGCTGTGTGTCCTGTGTATATGCTGGGTGTGTGTCCTGTTATGCTGGCTGTGTGTCCTGTGTATATGCTGGCTGTGTGTCCTGTGTATATATGCTGGCTGTGTGTCCTGTGTATATGCTGGCTGTGTGTCCTGTGTATATGCTGGCTGTGTGTCCTGTGTATATTGCTGACTGTGTGTCCTGTGTATATTCTGACTGTGTGTCCTGTGTATATGCTGGCTGTGTGTCCTGTGTATATGCTGGCTGTGTGTCCTGTGTATATATGCTGGGTGTGTGTCCTGTGTGTATGCTGGCTGTGTGTCCTGTGTATATATGCTGGCTGTGTGTCCTGTGTGTATATGCTGGCTGTGTGTCCTGTGTTATGCTGGGTGTGTGTCCTGTGTATATGCCGGCTGTGTGTCCTGTGTATATGCTGGCTGTGTGTCCTGTGTATATGCTGACTTGTGTCCTGTGTATATGCTGGGTGTGTGTCCTGTGTGTATGCTGGATGTGTGTCCTGTGTGTATGCTGATGTTGTGTCCTGTGTATATGCTGGCTGTGTGTCCTGTGTGTATGCTGACTGTGTGTCCTGTGTATATATGCTGGCTGTGTGTCCTGTGTTATGCTGGCTGTGTGTCCTGTGTGTATGCTGGTGTGTGTTATGTATTTCCGGGTGTGTTTTCTTGTATATATATGCTGGCTGTGTGTCCTGTGTGTATGCTGGCTGTGTGTCCTGTGTATATGCTGGAGTGTGTCCTGTGTATATGCTGGCTGTGTGTCCTGTGTATATGCTGGCTGTGTGTCCTGTGTATATGCTGGCTGTGTGTCCTGTGTATATGCTGGCTGTGTGTCCTGTGTGTATGCTGGCTGTGTGTCCTGTGTATATGCCGGCTGTGTGTCCTGTGTATATGCCTGGCTGTGTGTCCTGTGTATATGCTGGCTGTGTGTCCTGTGTATATGCTGGCTGTGTGTCCTGTGTATATGCTGACTATGTGTCCTGTGTATATGCTGGCTGTGTGTCCTGTGTATATGCTGGGTGTGTGTCCTGTGTGTATGCTGGATGTGTGTCCTGTGTGTATGCTGGATGTGTGTCCGTGTATATGCCGGCTGTGTGTCCTGTGTATATGCTGGCTGTGTGTCCTGTGTATATGCTGGCTGTGTGTCCTGTGTATATGCTGACTATGTTGTCCTGTGTATATGCTGGGTGTGTGTCCTGTGTGTATGCTGGATGTGTGTCCTGTGTGTATGCTGGATGTGTGTCCTGTGTATATGCTGGCTGTGTGTCCTGTGTTATGCTGGCTGTGTGTCCTGTGTATATATGCTGGCTGTGTGTCCTGTGTGTATGCTGGGTGTTTATGTATTTCCCGGGTGTTTATCTGTGTTATATATGCTGGCTGTGTGTCCTGTGTGTATATGCTGGCTGTGTGTCCTGTGTATATGCTGGCTGTGTGTCCTGTGTGTATATGCTGGCTGTGTGTCCTGTGTATATATGCTGGCTGTGTGTCCTGTGTATATGCTGGCTGTGTGTCCTGTGTATATGCTGGCTGTGTGTCCTGTGTATATGCTGGCTGTGTGTCCTGTGTATATGCTGGCTGTGTGTCCTGTGTATATGCTGGCTGTGTGTCCTGTGTATATGCTGGCTGTGTGTCCTGTGTATATGCTGGCTGTGTGTCCTGTGTATATGCTGGCTGTGTGTCCTGTGTATATGCTGGGAGTGTATATATAATTATACTTTGTGTGTATAGGTATAATGTATATATATAGTGTATTTCTGATACCTTCCTCATCGTGTCCCTTGTTGATCGTCCTCAGTTCCTCATCTGATACTTGTTATGTCACTGACCGCCTTCGCCTTTAATCCTGCTGCTGCTTATACTCCAGAGCTGCACTCATACTTCTGCTGAGCTCAGATATTGGGGTATTTTCTGCTGAACATTTTGGGAGATTTAAAAATAATAATAATTTTTGTTTACAACCTGAATCTCCCAGAATGGATCAGAGCAAGATCCCAATATCTGCTGTGTATAGATAAGAGGACGACAGAATAGAGGAGCAGATCATGGAGGATATCAGGGGCTCAGAGTCACTGAGGGGGGTCAGGCGGTCCTGCTCGCCCCCTCTGGCCTGATGCCGGGTGACTGCAGCGCCCTCTTGTGGGGTCATTAATAACACAGGTAAATGTTACAACAGACACAGAGAAGGGCTCAGCCGACCACCTGGACCTGGCGGTGTCTCCTCGATCACCGGACAGCGGAGGCGTCCACAGCTCCCCGTCCTCCCCGGACACAAGGAAGAAGCCGCGCGGGATTAAGAAGTTATTTGGGAGGTGAGAACGCGCCCATCCTCCCTCCCTCCTCTGGGGGGGAGTCGGCCTTTCTCCTCCCCTTGTTGCCCCCCAGGTGTGACTGGTTCTGTATTTGCCCCCTTCAGGCTGAGGAGGAGTCAGTCCACCACCCTGAACCAGGAGGACGACCTTCCGGAGGAAGAGTTTCAGCGTGGCGGCACCCGGTCCACCGCCGGGCCGAGGCTGGGCTGGTCCCGGGACCTGGGCCATGCTCCTGGGTTTGTATCAGTTGAATGAGGGGTTGTTACATGAAGCAGCGCCCCCTGTCAGCAGGCTGCAGCCTAGCACTGTTTACTGTGGTGGAGCTGCGCTGCAGTACTATCTGCTTCCTATAGGGGCAGATAATGAATGCTCCACCCCTTGTGACTTCCTGTAAGATGCAAGCCCAGCCCCCTGTGAGGTCATAGTCAAAATATTAAAGCTCCGCCTTTATGACTCCTTGTAGGACTACAGGTTCAAGCTCCGCCCCTGTATTGATTCTGTGAGCCTGCTGATTGGCGGTGCTGCCTTATGGGGGCTGGAGAGTTGTTTGGGGCGCTGTATAGCGGTGTAATAACCCCTCCCCTCCCCGCAGTGATCTGGACACGCCGTTTGCCAAGTGGACGAAGGAGCAGGTGTGCGGGTGGCTGCGGGAGCAGGGGCTCGGCGGGTACGTCAGCGGCTGTAAGCAATGGATCGTGTCCGGGCAGACGCTGCTGCACGCCTCCCAGCAGGACCTGGAGAAGGTGAGGGGGCCGGGGACATGGGGGGCTCACCCCAGGGGTGTCTTGCATCCGGACCATCTCCTGGGGGTCTTGCCTTGTGGCCCCCTGGCCTCACCCTATTTCTCCCATAGGAGCTGGGCATTAAACAGCCGCTGCACCGCAAGAAGCTCCAGCTGGCCCTGCAGTCACTGGGCTCCGAGGACGACAGCAACTACGGCAAGCTGGACTACAAGTGGGTGACAAGTAAGTGCCCCGCAGCACAGAGGAGTTCAGTGTCACTGACAGGTACAGCAGCACAGAGGATTTCAGTGTCACTGACAGGTACAGCAGCACAGAGGAGTTCAGAGTGTCATTAACAGCAGCACAGAGGGTTTCAGTGTCACTGACAGGTACAGCAGCACAGAGGGTTTCAGTGTCACTGACAGGTACAGCAGCACAGAGGGTTTCAGTGTCACTGACAGGTACAGCAGCACAGAGGGTTTCAGTGTCACTGACAGGTACAGCAGCACAGAGGGTTTCAGTGTCACTGACTGGTACAGCAGCACAGAGGATTTCAGAGTGTCATTAACACAGCACAGGGTATATCAAGAGAGTGGACTTGTTCCTGTGTGAGCTCACTGACCATTACATCATGGGAGGAATGGGGGGTGTTCAAAGCAGCACAGAGGATTTCAGCATCTTACTGACAGGTACATGATGGAAGGGGCAGGGTGCTCTCCGCAGCACAGAGGATTTCAGCACATGCTTGCTTCCTCTGCAGGGTGGCTGGATGACATCGGCCTTCCTCAGTACAAGACGCAGTTTGATGAAGCGAAGCTGGACGGTCGGATGCTCCATTATATGACTGTGGTAAGTCACCTGACCCTGCGCCGGTCTGATTGTCAGCTCTTCTGACCGGCCCTCAGGAGCCGGAATAAACCGTATTCTCACAGGGAGATGCTGAAGATCGCTGATCTCCTCGGGGGTGTGGTCTGGTGTCAATCACTTGTCTTGTGGGTGTGGTTGTCATCTGTCCATCATTTTTTGTGTGTGGCCCCTTTAAATTTCACACTTTTTACATTTCTTTCCTCCTCAGGACGATTTACTTTCTCTGAAGGTGGTCAGCGTCCTCCATCACCTGAGTATAAAGCGCGCCATCCAGGTGCTGAGGATCAACAGCTTCGAGCCCAACTGCCTGCGCAGGAGACCGTCCGAGGAGGTGACCGCCAACGTGACGCCCTCCGAGGTGGCTCAGTGGACCAATCACCGGGTGATGGAGTGGCTGCGATCCGTGGACCTGGCGGAGTATGCCCCCAACCTGAGGGGAGCGGTGTACACGGGGGGCTGATGGTGAGCTGATGGCCGTCCTCCCTACTCACGTCCTCCCTACCGACGCCCTCCTACTCGCTGGCCGCCCTCCTCCTCCCTACTGACGCCCTCCTCGCTGGCTGCCCTCCTCCTCGCTGGCCGCCCTCCTCCTCGCTGGCCGCCCTCCTCCTCGCCGGCCGCCCTCCTCCTCGCTACTGACGCCCTCCTCCTCGCCGGCCGCCCTCCTCCTCGCTACTGACGCCCTCCTCCTCGCTGGCCGCCCTCCTCCTCGCTACTGACGCCCTCCTCCTCGCTGGCCGCCCTCCTCCTCGCTACTGACGCCCTCCTCCTCGCTGGCCGCCCTCCTCCTCGCTACTGACGCCCTCCTCCTCGCTGGCCGCCCTCCTCCTCGCTACTGACGCCCTCCTCCTCGCTGGCCGCCCTCCTCCTCGCTACTGACGCCCTCCTCCTCGCTGGCCGCCCTCCTCCTCGCTACTGATGCCCTCCTCCTCGCCGGCCGCCCTCCTCCTCGCCGGCCGCCCTCCTCCTCGCTACTGATGCCCTCCTCCTCGCCGGCCGCCCTCCTCCTCGCTGACCGCCCTCCTCCTCCTCGCCGGCCGCCCTCCTCCTCGCTGACCGCCCTCCTCCTCCTCCGCCGGCCGCCCTCCTCCTCGCCGGCCGCCCTCCTCCTCGCCGGCCGCCCTCCTCCTCGCCGGCCGCCCTCCTCCTCGCTACTGATGCCCTCCTCCTCGCCCGGCCGCCCTCCTCCTCGCCGGCCGCCCTCCTCCTCGCCGGCCGCCCTCCTCCTCGCCGGCCGCCCTCCTCCTCGCCGGCCGCCCTCCTCCTCGCCGGCCGCCCTCCTCCTCGCCAACCTCCTCCCTTCTGCAGTCACATGTCCCAGATTCTCACCCTGAGAGCTAACAGGAACGCAGCAGTCTCATTGTTGCCCCCTGGTGGTCAACAGTGGATTCACACCCTATATAATCAATACGATCATTGTCATTGATCATGGAATAAAAAAAAATTCCCAGTTTATTTTTTTTGCATTCCAGGTCCTGGAGCCGCGATTTAATGTGGAGACGATGGCTCAGCTCCTCAACATCCCACCGAACAAGACGCTCCTCCGGCGGCACCTGGCCACACACTTCAATCTACTGGTCGGTCAACAGGCACAGCAGCAAAAGCAGGAGGCGCTGTCCTCCCCGGAGTACATGCTGCTGACCGCCACCGCCAAGGTCAAGGTGAGGAGTGACAACATACAGCATCCTAAGGCTGAGCATCTCCCACAAGGGCCAATGGGCCATTATGCCACTTTTGCCACAAATTTACAATAATACGTACAGACACTTAAAAAAAATGTTTTTCCTTTAAAGCCACGAAAATTAGCGTTTACTAATTTTGGAACCCTCCGAAAGAAGAAGCAAGAAGAGAACGAGGAGTATGTCTGCCCCATGGAGCTCGGGCAATCATCCGCAGACAGCATCATCAAGCCCTTCCGAGCCGGACTGGACCTCAGGATGTTAGATGACGAGGACCTGGACAGGCTAGAACAGGTATAATACTGCCCCCTATATACAAGAATATAACTACTATAATACTGCCCCTATATACAAGAATATAACTACTATAATACTGCCCCTATATACAAGAATATAACTACTATAATACTGCCCCTATATACAAGAATATAACTACTATAATACTGCCCCTATATACAAGAATATAACTACTATAATACTGCCCCTATATACAAGAATATAACTACTATAATACTGCCCCTATGTACAAGAATATAACTACTATAATACTGCCCCTATATACAAGAATATAACTACTATAATACTGCCTCTATATACAAGAATATAACTACTATAATACTGCCCTATATACAAGAATATAACTACTATAATACTGCCCTATATACAAGAATATAACTACTATAATACTGCTCCCTATATACAAGAATATAACTACTATAATACTGCTCCTATATACAAGAATATAACTACTATAATACTGCCCCTATATACAAGAATATAACTACTATAATACTGCCCCTATGTACAAGAATATAACTACTATAATATGCCTATAACAGAATATAATTACTATAATACTTATAAGAATAACTCTAAAATCCATGTACAAGAATATAACTACTATAATACTGCCCCTATATACAAGAATATAACTACTATAATACTGCTCCTATATACAAGAATATAACTACTATAATACTGCTCCTATATACAAGAATATAACTACTATAATACTGCTCCTATATACAAGAATATAACTACTATAATACTGCTCCTATATACAAGAATATAACTACTATAATACTGCTCCTATATACAAGAATATAACTACTATAATACTGCTCCTATATACAAGAATATAACTACTATAATACTGCTCCTATATACAAGAATATATATAACTACTATAATACTGCTCCTATATACAAGAATATAACTACTATAATACTGCCCCTATATACAAGAATATAACTACTATAATACTGCTCCTATGTACAAGAATATAACTACTATAATACTGCCCCTATATACAAGAATATATAAGTACTATAATACTGCCCCTATATACAAGAATATAACTACTATAATACTGCCCCTATATACAAGAATATAACTACTATAATACTGCCCCTATGTACAAGAATATAACTACTATAATACTCCTATATACAAGAATATATCTACTATAATACTGCTCCTATATACAAGAATATAACTACTATAATACTGCTCCTATATACAAGAATATAGCTACTATAATACTGCTCCTATGTACAAGAATATAACTACTATAATACTGCTCCTATGTACAAGAATATAACTACTATAATACTGCCCCTATGTACAAGAATATAACTACTATAACACTGCCCCTATATACAAGAATATTACTACTATAATACTGCTCCTATATACAAGAATATAACTACTATAATACTGCCCCTATGTACAAGAATATAACTACTATAATACTGCCCCTATGTACAGGAATATAACTACTATAATACTGCCCCTATATACAAGAATATAACTACTATAATACTGCCCCTATATACAAGAATATAACTACTATAATACTGCTCCTATGTACAAGAATATAACTACTATAATACTGCTCCTATGTACAAGAATATAACTACTATAATACTGCCCCTATGTACAAGAATATAACTACTATAACACTGCCCTATATACAAGAATATTACTACTATAATACTGCTCCTATATACAAGAATATAACTACTATAATACTGCCCCTATGTACAAGAATATAACTACTATAATACTGCCCCTATGTACAGGAATATAACTACTATAATACTGCCCCTATATACAAGAATATAACTACTATAATACTGCCCCTATATACAAGAATATAACTACTATAATACTGTCCCTATATACAAGAATATAACTACTATAATACTGCCCCTATATACAAGAATATAACTACTATAATACTGCTCCTATATACAAGAATATAACTACTATAATACTGCTCCTATATACAAGAATATAACTACTATAATACTGCCACTATATACAAGAATATAACTACTATAATACTGCCCCTATATACAAGAATATAACTACTATAATACTGCCCCCTCTGGTGACGTTGTGGTCTTTCTCTGTAGATGGAGGACTCGGAGGGGACGGTGCGGCAGATCGGAGCGTTCTCTGAAGGCATCAATAACCTGACAGTAAGCCTTGTTCCTTGGATGTGACACTTGCAGTATTTCCCCTCCGGAGCTGCGCTCGCTCACCCTGTACTTTTGTCTCTCTCCCTCAGCACATGCTGAAAGAAGACGACATGTTCCGGGATTATTCTGCCCGATCCCCCAGCACCAGCATGACAGATGAGGACTCCACCGTGTGACGTGCTCCGGACGCCATCTTTATTGTGTCTCTTACGAATTTATAAACTTTATATCTGCGTCACTGTTTTTACGCTCAGTGTTTGGGGGGGGAGGGGAGGGGGAGAGTATGTGCCTTTAAAAGTGAGACTAAAAATGACCAGAGGTTGTGGATAGTACGAGGGTTGAATGAAAAGTAATGCCTCCGCCTTTATAACTCCTCAGCTGATGGTAGCACTGGTATGTGGCAGGTACTGGACTGTTCAGTACACTCTCCTCTACAGTTCCACTTGGTGGGAAGACTCAGCAATGAGCAGTTGGGTTTTTATATTGTTATAATGTAAAGAATGGACCCTGCGCAGACATTTATGGTGATTGTGTTGATGGGAGCACTGTGCGTCGTTGGGTCAGAAAGTGTAAAGACGATGAAGCGGGAACGTCTGTCAAAGATCCGGACGTCCTGTGAGAGCGACCACCGAGCGAAACATGCAGACGGGGGACGGACTGATCCAGGGCCATCGATGTATCACAGAGAAATGGCAAGAAGAATCGGCATTTGACAAGAACGTGTGCGTCACATTATTGGTTATCGGAATGTCGGTGCACGATGGCTCCCCCGATGCTGACGATATGAAAGCGGCCAGGGCTGTGGAGTCAGTAACCAAACTGCTGACTCTTCAATTTCCCTGAATCCGACTCCACCAAAATGGACTCTGACTCCACAGGCCTGGTATGCAGTCGCTAAGCCAAACCTCTGGGACTCCTCAGTTTTCCCCTGAATTCCGGACTCCTCAGTTTTTCCCTGAATCTTGGACTCCTCAGTTTTTCCCTGAATCTTGGACTCCTCAGTTTTTCCCTGAATCTTGGACTCCTCAGTTTTTCCCTGAATCTTGGACTCCTCAGTTTTCCCCTGAATCTTGGACTCCTCAGTGTTCCCCTGAATTCCGGACTCCTCAGTTTTTCCCCTGAATTCCGGACTCCTCAGTTTTTCCCCTGAATTCCGGACTCCTCAGTTTTTCCCCTGAATTCCGGACTCCTCAGTTTTTCCCCTGAATTAAGGGCTTTTCAGTTTTTCCCTGAATTCCTCAGTTTTTCCCTGAATCCGGCCGTAGTCCTCTGTTTTCCTGAGTCCGTGCTCCGGTGTCCTTGAATCCGGACTCCTCAGTTTCCCTGATCTCTGGGGATGTCACTTACATTGGATGAAGAAGGTGAGAAGCAGAGTGTCGACTACCTCCATGACGGCTTCAGAAAACTTGGCAGAAGTGTACACAAATGTCATGTGATCATGTGGAAAAGTGAATATCAGTAATTAAGGAGTATATCTACGTATGATGTATTAAAATATTCCCATCAAAACCCAAGTTACGAAGGTGGAGGCGTTACTTTTCATTCAATTATTTTATGGCAGCACCCTCTAGTGGCTGTCGGGGGAAGTGCACCTAGCAGAGCCAAATTTTGCAATGACTGCCATAATGAGTTTTTTAAAGACAGAGCTTTTTTATTTTATGCTATATCCCCTATTTTCCACTCTTCCGATACTGCATCCAAGCCCTATTGTTATAATTGAGCTGCAATACCACAAGCGACCACTGGGAGGAGCGTAGAGCTGTAAGTACATAACACTGATCCTTTCTTGCCCTCCTGTGGCTGCCTCTGGTATTACAACTCAGTTTCAGATGTTTGTAGTTGTTATATAGTCGGTGACTAATCACATTTTTCTGGCAGCACCCTCTAGTGGCTGCCAGGGGAGGTTCACAAAGCAGTGCCACATCTTGAGGCTCAGCCATAATTAATTAATTTTTTTTAAAGACATCTCTTTTTATTTAATGCTGTATCCCCCCCTTTCCACTCTTTTCTTTGTGGCTGTATCCAATCATGCATCTAAGCCCGAATATTAAAATTATTAATTATATAGTCAGTGACTAATCAGATATTTATTCAGCGCCCTCTAGTGGCTGCGAGGGGAAGTGCACCGAGCAGTGCCAAATACAATGAGTGCTTCATCTTGAGGCACAGCCATAATTAATGAATTTTATTTAATGCTGTATCCCCCTTTCCACTCTCTTTACTTGCGGCTGTATCAGATGCTGCATCTAAACCCAAATATTAAAATCAAGCCGTAATACCGTAAGTGACCACTGGGAGGAGCGTAGAGCTGTAAGTACATAAATCAGATCCTTCCTCGCCCTCCTGTGGTGGCCTCTGGTATTGCAGCTCCGTCTCAATTGCTTGTAATACCAGACACAACCACACGGCTAAGAGTGGCGCTGTTTTGATTAGTTTTAAACCCTTTTACGGCTGGAACATTTTTGATACTCACAGTTTAAGGCGCTGTTGTTACTTTTTATAAAAAAAAAATAAATAAAGTTTTCTATTTAAAGCAGAAAAAAACATTTTTTATGATAAACCATAGCTCTAGTTTTCTATAGCAGTGTTTCCAGTTTACGTGCCAGCTGGGTTCTGGAGGGGGCGGGGCTGTGCCTACGGAAGGTTCCGGGTTACCGTCAGTGTTTCGGGAGAGATATACAACATTCTGGAGTCGCCCTGGTAACTCCCAGCAGGGGGCGCCTGAGTTACTGCGGATGGCTTGTTTTTAATCTTTTTTTTGTTCTTATTTAAAGGGGCAGCGCTCTTGTTTTTAATGTAGGTTCCATTTAAAGGGCCGGCAGCCGCCTGTGTGGACTGTGCGGGCGGCTGCGTCTTCTGCTGATATTTATGCTTCTTGTTTTGTGTTAATTTATGATGATCGTGGGGGGGGGTGCAGGACGCGGGGTTGACAGGGGGGGGAGCCTGTGGAGCGAGGCGCGGCCCCCGGAGGTGGTTATAACACTATAAAGTGACGGTATAAGTCCCAGAGCGCGGATGTTATCGTGTCCGTCTATATATGTGATGTAATAAAAGCTTATGTTTAACAAGAAGGCGTCTGCGTGTTACACCTGTTTGCTTTATCTACTGTTCTCTGTTATCAGCCGATTCTGATTAAAACACGACGATCTCCTGCTTCATACATACTTATGTGGCTGCAGTACCCCATGTGACCTGGGGACAGGAGGGGGCGCTGTGGATGCAGGCAGAGAATGAGGGAGATGACGGTCACGTGACTTCAGCGCTATTTTTAGTGATTCCTGCTGATCATTTGCATAAGTTTTGACTCCTTGTCCAGGAATGACCCGGAATAATGGCTGCTCCTGCTTCACTGTACGACGATCGGGGACCTCCCACAATATTATCATTATTTATATAGTCCATGGTGCTTTACATGAATATCAGTGCACTGGTCAGCTGAAATCCTCTGTGCTGCTGGAGGACCCTGCTCCTCCCATACAATATACACAGGTCTCCTGAAATCCTCTGTGCTGCTGGAGGACTCTGCTTCTCCCATAGACTATACAGAGCTCTCCTGAAATCCTCTGTGCTGCTGGAGGACCCTGCTCCTCCCATAGAACATACAGAGGTCTCCTGAAATCCTCTGTGCTGCTGGAGGACCCTGCTCCTCCCATAGAATATACAGAGGTCTCCTGAAATCCTCTGTGCTGCTGGAGGACCCTGCTCCTCCCATAGAATATACAGAGGTCTCCTGAAATCCTCTGTGCTGCTGGAAGACCCTGCTCCTCCCATAGAATATACAGAGCTCTCCTGAAATCCTCTGTGCTGCTGGAGGACCCTGCTCCTCCCATAGAATATACAGAGCTCTCCTGAAATCCTATGTGCTGCTGGAGGACCCCGATCCTCCCATAGAATATATAGAGCTCTCCTGAAATCCTCTGTGCTGCTGGAGGACCCTGCTCCTCCCATAGAATATACAGAGCTCTCCTGAAATCCTCTGTGCTGCTGGAGGACCCTGCTCCTCCCATAGAATATACAGAGCTCTCCTGAAATCCTATGTGCTGCTGGAGGACCCCGATCCTCCCATAGAATATATAGAGCTCTCCTGAAATCCTCTGTGCTGCTGGAGGACCCCGCTTCTCCCATAGAATATACAGAGCTCTCCTGAAATCCTCTGTGGTGCTGGAGGACCCTGCTCCTCCCTTAGAATATACAGAGATCTCCTGAAATCCTCTGTGCTGCTGAGGACCCTGCTCCTCCCATAGAATATGCAGAGTTCTCCTGAAATCCTCTGTGCTGCTGGAGGATCCTGCTCCTCCCATAGAACATACAGAGCTCTCCTGAAATCCTCTGTGCTGCTGGAGGACCCTGCACCTCCCATACAATATATAGAGCTCTCCTGAAATCCTCTGTGCTGCTGGAGGACCCTGCACCTCCCATAGAATATATAGAGCTCTCCTGAAATCCTCTGTGCTCCTGTGCGCATACTTAGATACACCCTGGGGGCTATAAAAATTTAAACCAGCGTCTTTCATTCGAGGTGGGGACATATATATTTGAGAGAACTCCAGATGTTTGATGATATAGAAGGGCGTGTAGATATTTGCAGCCCGTTGTGTTTTTGCTCTGAAGTCTCGGTATCACCACTAATTCATTAATTCAAAACCTATTTTAGGGGAATATAGATCCTTAGAAACAGCGCCTCCTTGTCTTTCAGGTTTGCTATTGCATCTCCATTGAAGTGACTGGGCTAGAGTTGCAGTACCACACACGACCTGTGCACACCTGGTGGCGCTGTTTCTATTACATTTTCTAACCCTTCAGGTTGTGTTTGGTATTATAACTCCATTTAAGCGACTAGACCAGAGCTGCAGTACCATACACAACCTGTGCACACCTGGTGGCGCTGTTTCTATTAATTTAATAACCCTTCAGGTTGTGTTTGGTATTACATATACATTGAAGTGACTGGGCAGGAGCTGCAGTACCGCACACGACCTGTGCACACCTGGTGGCGCTGTTTCTATTAATTTAATAACCCTTCAGGTTGTGTTTGGTATTACATATATACAGTGAAGTGACTGGGCCAGAGCTGCAGTACCATACACGGCCTGTGCACACCTGGTGGCGCTGTTTCTATTAGATTTTCTAACCCTTCAGGTTGTGTTTGGTATTATATATACAGTGAAGTGACTGGGCCAGAGCTGCAGTACCATACACGACCTGTGCACACCTGGTGGCGCTGTTTCTATTAGATTTTCTAACCCTTCAGGTTGTGTTTGGTATTACATATATACAGTGAAGTGACTGGGCCGGAGCTGCAGTACCATACACGACCTGTGCACACCTGGTGGTGCTGTTTCTATTAGGTTTTCTAACCCTTCAGGTTGTGTTTGGTATTATATATACAGTGAAGTGACTGGGCCGGAGCTGCAGTACCATACACGGCCTGTGCACACCTGGTGGCGCTGTTTCTATTAGATTTTCTAACCCTTCAGGTTGTGTTTGGTATTACATATACATTGAAGTGACTGGGCCAGAGCTGCAGTACCATACACGACCTGTGCACACCTGGTGGTGCTGTTTCTATTAGATTTTCTAACCCTTCAGGTTGTGTTTGGTATTACATATATACAGTGAAGTGACTGGGCCGGAGCTGCAGTACCATACACGACCTGTGCACACCTGGTGGTGCTGTTTCTATTAGGTTTTCTAACTCTTCAGGTTGTGTTTGGTATTATATATACAGTGAAGTGACTGGGCCAGAGCTGCAGTACCATACACGACCTGTGCACACCTGGTGGTGCTGTTTCTATTAGATTTTCTAACCCTTCAGGTTGTGTTTGGTATTACATATACATTGAAGTGACTGGGCCAGAGCTGCAGTACCATACACGACCTGTGCACACCTGGTGGTGCTGTTTCTATTAGATTTTCTAACCCTTCAGGTTGTGTTTGGTATTATATATACAGTGAAGTGACTGGGCCGGAGCTGCAGTACCATACACGACCTGTGCACACCTGGTGGCGCTGTTTCTATTAGATTTTCTAACCCTTCAGGTTGTGTTTGGTATTACATATACATTGAAGTGACTGGGCCAGAGCTGCAGTACCATACACGACCTGTGCACACCTGGTGGCGCTGTTTCTATTAGATTTTCTAACCCTTCAGGTTGTGTTTGGTATTATATATATAACAGTGAAGTGACTGGGCCGGAGCTGCAGTACCATACACGACCTGTGCACACCTGGTGGTGCTGTTTCTATTAGATTTTCTAACCCTTCAGGTTGTGTTTGGTATTACATATACATTGAAGTGACTGGGCCAGAGCTGCAGTACCATACACGACCTGTGCACACCTGGTGGTGCTGTTTCTATTAGGTTTTCTAACCCTTCAGGTTGTGTTTGGTATTATATATATACAGTGAAGTGACTGGGCCGGAGCTGCAGTACCATACACGACCTGTGCACACCTGGTGGTGCTGTTTCTATTAGATTTTCTAACCCTTCAGGTTGTGTTTGGTATTACATATACATTGAAGTGACTGGGCCAGAGCTGCAGTACCATACACGACCTGTGCACACCTGGTGGCGCTGTTTCTATTAGATTTTCTAACCCTTCAGGTTGTGTTTGGTATTACATATATACAGTGAAGTGACTGGCCCATAGCTGCAGTACCGCACACGGCCTGTGCACACCTGGTGGCGCTGTTTCTATTAGATTTTCTAACCCTTCAGGTTGTGTTTGGTATTATATATACACTAGCTGGGTGCCCGATGCAGATGCATCGGGATTCTAGAAGAGCGAGTCTCTGACTTGCAATGGCCGCTTTGCGGCCAATGCTTCGTTCGTATCCACATGACCACGCTGACTCGCAGCGCGAGCGGACTCAAAAGGGGCAAAAAACCAATTTGTGATTATATAATAGATAATAGATTGAAGTGACTTGGCTGGAGCTGCAGTACCACACATGACCTGTGCAGACCTGGTGGCGCTGTTTCTATTAATTTAATAACCCTTCAGGTTGTGTTTGGTATTACATATACACATTGAAGTGACTGGGCAGTACCGCACACGGCCTGTGCACACCTGGTGGCGCTGTTTCTATTAGCTTTTCTCAGCCTTTAGCTTGGACTTTGCTCCGGTGTGACGACCGCCCCTTTAAGTTTCCCCGTGTGAAAGTTGTCGGTCTGGTTCCGGCAGGTGCAGCGGGCGGTGCAGCTCCCTCCCCCCCGCTGTGTCTTGTCCCGTTGGCAGTCACCGCCCGCCAGGTTCACAGCTGCTGCCGCTGGTTCCTCGGATGTGACCATGGGTCAGTCGTCCTCCGGTCCGGTGATCGTCTCTCCCCCGGAGAAGGCGGACATCGTGTGTGAGATCTTCAGCCAGGGAGTGGTGCACGCCGCGCACAAGCTCCGGACTACCTGGGCTTCCAGGACCCTCACGGGAGCCTCCGCCCCACCACCGACACCCTGACCGCGGTCTTCCTCATGGACTTCATCACCTTCTGTGTGGAGAAGGGGGTGGAGGAGCGGATCTCCACCAGTAAGATGACGGAGCAGCAGGCCGCGCTCTTCGGGGTGGACTGGATCTGGACCCTCCTGGCTCCCGACAAGTCGGTGCGGCTCCAGATCGCCGTCCAGGCCCTGCAGATGTCCGACTTCACCGAAGACCACGGCCGAGGGGACCCCGATGTCTTCCACCAGGGGCCCCTGAAGGAGGTCCAGCTCACCGGCCCCTACAAGACGCGCAGCCTCTACGAGAAGCTGGAGGAGTTCTGCCGCCTGGTGGGCGCCGACTGCCTGGGGCTCTTCATGGTGTTCGGGCTACCGCGAAAACCCAAAGACGTTCGCGGGATCTTACTGGAGAGCGTCAGCAAGGAGAAGAAGAAGAGCGGCGCCCCTGGGGAGCGAGCCCTGCGGCAGTACATCCTGGACACCCACACCTTCCTGCCCACACGGGACCTGCTGGAGACATGTATGACCCGGAGGAACGGCCAGAGGAGCCTCGGGAAGGTCTACATCAACTTCTTATAGACCGGCCCGGATAAAATCATGGCTGACAATGGCTAATGACCGGACCGGTCCAACCCATGCCACAGCTGACGACCGGACTGGACATCCCACGTCAACGCTGAGCGGCCCACGTCACGGCTGCCAACCAGACTGGACCATCCCACGTCAACGCTGACGACCGGTCCAACCCATGTCACAGCTGATGACCGGCCCACGTGATGGCTTACAACGACCATCTCGTCCCACACACCATGACTGATGACCGGCCCGTCCGGAGTCACAGCTGACGACCGAACTGGACCATCCCACGTCAGCGCTGACGAGCAGCTTGACCAACGTCACGGATGACCACCAGACTGACCTGCGTCACGGCTTACGACGACCATCTCGTCCCACACCATGACTGACGACCATCTCGTCCCACACCATGACTGACGACCAACCTGTCCTGTGTCACAGCTGATAACCGGACTGGACCATCCCACGTCAGCGCTGACGACCGGCCCAACCATCATCACGCCTCACGACCAGCTCGTCCCGCACCACGGCTGATGACCGTTCCATTCCACCACATGGCTGACGACCATCCTGTCCCACATGACTGCTGATAACTGACCCATCCCACCCCATGGCTGACAACCAACCGCACCAATGTGACTGTTGACAACCATCCCGTCTGACAACAAGCCCTACCAATGTCACAATTGATGACCGTCCCGTCCTGTATCACAGCTGACACTTGGGTTGTTACTCGGATTTTGCAGGATCTCACTTGTTTGTTGTCAGTGTAACAAATGTCACAGTCTGGAGCACACGGGCTCTGCTCACAGAAGATTGACCTGGCTACATTGTAACAAAGCTTCAGCTGTGAAAAATCTAACCTCTTCGGGATGCTGTGCGGACTGAGAATGTGGACGTCTGGAGTTCGGGAAACATTTTGGCACATTGGGTACCGCAATGGGTCCTTCACCACCCCTGCGAAGAAACAGGGACTCCTGCAGCCGCCGTGCTGTACACACCGGGACAGTGGAGTTTGTCTGTGCACCGCTTTATTGCTGGATATACGCTGCACAACTAATGGACGCCACATTCTGACTGCCAGGAAGTGTTGTCATAGGGACACAAATCTATTATCCTGTTACAGCAACTATGTGGAAAGAATCCATCTTCATTCATAGGTCTGATGTGCATTTCCTAGATTATTTTATGTTTTCATAGCTGTTTTATTTAAAAATATATATATATACGTATTAATTTGTTTTACTCATACAGAGCTCCAAATATTTAGATACATGAAGATGTTCTATATTCTTGCAGCAACCACTAGAGGGAGCTCACTACTTACTGTTTAATAAGAAAACGTCTCTGTATACAGGGAGCTCCCCCTAGTGGTGGCTGCAGACAGGATCTTATCATGTATCTCTGTATACAGGGAGCTCCCCCTAGTGGTGACTGCAGACAGGATCTTATCATGTATCTCTGTATACAGGGAGCTCCCCCTAGTGGTGACTGCAGACAGAATCTTATCATGTATCTCTGTATACAGGGAGCTCCCCCTAGTGGTGACTGCAGACAGGATCTTATCATGTATCTCTGTATACAGGGAACTCCCCCTAGTGGTGACTGCAGACAGGATCTTATCATGTATCTCTGTATACAGGGAGCTCCCCCTAGTGGTGACTGCAGACTGAATCTTATCATGTATCTTTGTATACAGGGAGCTCCCCCTAGTGGTAACTGCAGCCAGGATCTTATTGTGGCGCCCCTGCGACCAGGGTGGCCACAGGTAAGAACTGCAGCCAGGCAGATAGACAGTTTGTGCATCAAACACCTTCAAAACACACACCCACAACACCCAACCCGGAGCCCAGGACTCTAGGCAGGCAAGGGGTGGTAAGGTTTAGAGGGAAGTGGGTGGAATGTAGGTCAGGTGACAGACGAGGTACAAAAGGGGGAACGAGGCAGAGTTAGGAAGGAGGCTGAGCTGTAAAGACCAAGAGTAGGACAGAGTGAGAGGTAAAGACAAAGGGACTGATGGTCCTGGGTTTACTGGAGGCGCAGAATCCTGCAAGACACCGTTCCCTGGACTGAAAGCTCCAGAGCTTGGGAGTGGAGGGAAAGGGAAAGAGAGCACAGACGACCGGTAGGAGAGATTCCCCTGACGTACCCGGTAGTCACATGCGAGAGCCTGGTGATCCCTTGTAAGACAGGGACACCCAAGTCTAGGCTGGGACCAGAGTGTCGGCTCTGAGGGGGACTGCAGCTTTACGCCGGATCCCAGACAAACCGATGAGGGACTCTAATTCCAGGGCAGGGTTCCTACCACACAGGCTGGAGGATCAGCAACACCATAGGACCCGGCTTACTGCCCACACACACAGGGAGAAGTCAGAGAAAGGGACCGAGCTGCCGCCATACAACCCACAGGGAAGAACAGATAAGAAACAAGGTGGAAAGGTTACAGAGTAAGTGAAGGGTCTCCGGGAGAGACAGCCCGGCTGCAGAGGGTTCAGAGAGACAGCCCGGCTGCAGAGGGTTCAGAGAGACAGCCCGGCTGCAGAGGGTTCAGAGAGACAGCCCGGCTGCAGAGGGTTCAGAGAGACAGCCCGGCTGCAGAGGGTTCAGAGAGACAGCCCGGCTGCAGAGGGTTCAGAGAGACAGCCCGGCTGCAGAGGGTTCAGAGAGACAGCCCGGCTGCAGAGGGTTCAGAGAGACAGCCCGGCTGCAGAGGGTTCAGAGAGACAGCCCGGCTGCAGAGGGTTCAGAGAGACAGCCCGGCTGCAGAGGGTTCAGAGAGACAGCCCGGCTGCAGAGGGTTCAGAGAGACAGCCCGGCTGCAGAGGGTTCAGAGAGACAGCCCGGAGTTAACTGTGTGAACTGTACCGTGAATTGTTTGAAACTGCACTAAGAACTTGCAAGTAAAACCCGGTGAACCCTGCTCAAGTCTCCTGTGTGTGATTCCCTGCAACAGAACTTTATTTCACCTTTACACCCTGTCAGGAGCAGCCCCGACCCGCGGCGGGCTCATCCATCTAGCTGCAGCATCATCCATCCTCCTGGCCGGAATAGCAGCAGCAGTGGTCCCCTCCCTGACCACAACCCATGGGTGGCGTCACGACAAATCCCTGTAAATATTCCCTTTTACTTGTGGGCTCGGGACACGGTCCAGACCAAGGACTGCTGTGATACCCCGGGTCCGGTACCGAGTATCCTGTCCCAGTGGGCTCCACATTATTATGTATCTTTGTATACAGGGAGCTCCCCCTAGTGGTGGCTGAAGGAATATAGATTAGTGCATTTGGAGCTTTGTATCAGAGAAGCTGGGGCTCACATGTCTTGATGGTGGAATGGATTGCCCTGACGTAGCCGGGTGTACACAGCACAGGGTCATGTGACCTCATTGTTCTACTCATTATAATTGTACGGTGTCTAGTTACATTCTGGCTGATCTCAGAGCACAAATCACTACCGTACTTTAAAGGGATCTGGTTAATGTCATTAGTAATTTCTACTTTTAAAGGGATCCTGGATCTAAGAGTATCTGACTGCTGCTTTGATGACTGTATTCACTCTTACACTCCACCGGGGGCGCTGTGGGAGACTGAAAACATGTAACCATCTCCATAGAGCCGATCCCTGTGATCAGTGTATGGGTCCCTCTGCCTGGTACCATGTTATTAGTATAAATCCCTACCTATGCAATCTATATGGGACCATACTGCCTCCACGGTCCAAGACAAGGGTTAATCCCAGTGGAACCAGAAAGGAAATAGTTGATACTTTGTTTTTAAAGGGCCGCACACCCAATATATCCACTGCAGGTGGAGAGATTTTTTATTGTATTGCTGCCCCCTAGTGGCACATTGTTGTACTGCGCTGCCAATTTTAGGTAATGATGCTAGGGAAAAAAAAGGGGGGGGGGTAAAATTAAAAAGTAGACAAGAGACAGCGATCAAAGTCTTTCCTGCATTTATGTTGAAAGAATAAAAAATACATTGTACACACAAAGGTGAGAAAGCCGCGCGACGCCACCCCGAGGGGATAGTGCAAATAGGAGGGAGGCATTGTGGGTAATAAGCGGGTACAGGCACATTGTGACGGGCGCAGGACCACATTCCTTAGTGTTACATCTAATACTGAGAACATGTGTAGAAGTAGGACTACAACTCCCAGCTGGCGCCATCAATGTCAGCAGTCCAGACTCCGGTCAAGGGTTGATTGACCCAAACATCACCGATACCTTTAAGCCCCCCCTCCCCCCATGTATTGATACAATGGCCGCCCCTGTCACAAGGCCGCCGGGACGTTCCCTCCGCGCTCGGTTATATGATGGCTTCACCCCT
The DNA here is from genome assembly GCA_033576535.1 of Allobates femoralis. NCBI lineage: Eukaryota > Metazoa > Chordata > Amphibia > Anura > Aromobatidae > Allobates > Allobates femoralis. The sequence goes on along the minus strand of JARQOC010000004.1, from coordinate 614,016,437 downwards.
CCTATACATGACGGCCCCCCCTAGTAGGCAAATCTGCGGTCCAGGGGGTAACTCAGCTTGTCCAGGCTGGGGTTGATGGCGTACTGGATCATTGGGGGGGGTCCGCACATCAGGATCAGCACGTCGTCCCCCGGCGGGGGCATGAAGGAGCGGATCATGTCCTCATTCACGAAGCCCTGGCTGTAATCCCAATCTGCAGAGACAAGATTACAGGAGATTATGGCTGGCGCCCTCTGGTGGCCGAGCAGAGAATCACACTAATGGTTTAACTTCCAAAAGTTGACAATCTTTAAAGTGAATCTGATCCGTCCTTCTACAGCTGAAGGTTTGTTACAATGTATAAAGTGGAGGTGACCTCAGTACAGGAGGAGCTGAGGGGATTATCTATAGGGGATGAGACTGGAGCAAAGCCTCAGCTGTACGAAGTATCGGGAAATAAATGCCCCAAGTCATTAAACTGGTGAGAAACTGGTGTGGGATAAACTAACGGTGTCCAGCAAAACTACAAGTCCCAGCAGAAGTGGAGGGCATGCTGGGAGTTGTAGTCCTGCAGGATCCACATCACTGGGGTGGACGTTGTTCTTACTCTCGGGGGCCCGGTCCAGTGTGTACCACAGCTTCAATCTGCTGGAATGGTTGGTCTGGATCTCCTCCAGCTCGTCCCGTAACAGGATGTCCTTCTCTGTCTGAGAAGAGCAAGAAAAGGAAGGTCAGGGACCGCTGCCCCCCCACCCAGTCATGGCAACCCCCTCGAAACCCCCCCACCCAGTCATGGCAACCCCCTCGCCACCCCCACACACAGTCACGGCAACCCCCCTCCCCAGTCATAGCAGCATTCTCCCCCCCCCCCCATGCTCATCATTGTCACTCACATACACGGTGGCGTCGTACACACCTGATTAGCGAACAGCAGGTAGCAGACTGTGCAGTCGTCTTTGTCCTTCATGACGGCGCGGATGAGCTGCAGCATCGGGGTGATCCCTACAGAGAGAAGACAACAAACCATACACTACACGGTGTTCCAAATTATTATGCAAATTGTTTTTTAGTGCCATAGGGGTTTTTTTTTGTCAATGAAACCCATTGATGGGATTGTGTCTGAAGGCCACGTTACACACAAACCTATCTGTCCAACTTCTGACCAACTTGCTGGTTGCAGTGAAATCATGGACACATTGTTCCATTGTACACACCCACAAAATGGAGTAATGTGTCCATGATTTCACTGCAACCAGTAAATTGGTCAGAAGTTGGACAGATAGGTTTGTGTGTAACGTGGCCTTCAGAGTTCTATGGATCACTGAAATCAATCTCAGATCCCTGTGATAATTAGTTTGGCAGGTGAGCCCAATAAAAGGAAAACTGGGTGTTCCACAATATTACACAGGCCACAGTTTTCAAGTAACATGGGAAAGAAAAAGGATGTCTGCTGCCGAAAAGCAACAAATAGTTCAATGCCTTGGACAAGGGATGAAAACATTAGATATTGCACGAAAACTTAAGCGTGATCATCGTTTTGTGAAGAGATTTGTGGCTGATTCTGAGCACAGATGTGTTCATGCAGATAAAGGCAGAATGAGGAAGGTTTCTGCCAGGCAAGTTCATCAGATTGAGAGCAGCTGCTAAAAAGGCCTCACACACCAGCACAGATATGTGAAGCTGCTGGAGCCTCTGGAGACCCTCCAACCTCAAGGTGTAGGATCCTTCAGAGGCTTGCTGTGGGGCATAAACCTACTATTCGGCCTCCCCTAAACAGTGCTCACAAGCAGAAACAGTTGCAGTGGGTCCAGATATACATGAAGACTAATTTTCAAACAGTCTTGTTTACTGAAGACTGCCGAGCAACCCTGGATGGTCCAGATGGATGGAGGAGTGGATGGTTGGTGGATGCCACCATGTCCCAACAAGGCTGCGACGTCAGCAAGGAGGTGAAGGAGTCATGTTTTGGGCTGGAATCATTGGGACACAGCTGGTCGGTCCCTTTAAGGTTCCTGAATGTGTGAAAATTACCTCTGCAACATATATACAGTTTCCAACTGAGAACTTTCTTCCATGGTACAAAAAGGAGAAACAGGAGCAAAATCATCTTCATGCAGGACAATGCCCCATCTCATGCTACAAAGAAAGAATACCTCTGTCATTGGCTGCTATGGGCATAAAAGGAGATAAACTCATGGTGTGGCCACCATCTTCCCCTGACCTCAACCCTATAGAGAACCTGTGGAGTATAATCAAGCAAAAGATCTATGAGGGTGGGAGGCAGTTCACATCAAAACAGCAGCTCTGGGAGGCTATTCTAACATCATGCAAAGAAATACAAGCAGAAACTCTCCAGAAACTCACATCAATGGATGCAAGAATTGTGAAGGTGAGATCAAAGAAGGGTTCCTATGTTACCATGTAACTTGGCCTGTTAGGATGTTTTGGAGTTAAATGTGACCTGTTAATGCTGCAAATTCAACAAATGAGCATTTTCACTTCTTTCAAACAGATCAAATGTTTAGAAACTCTCCTGTGCCTAATAATGTGGAACAGGGGATTTAGAGATAGTTTAATTGTGAAGATTATACTGTTATCATTGGGAGATTTCTTCAATAAAATTTGATGTATCCTCTAACGGTGATGACTTATTACACTGACTGTCATCTGCACCGACCATTGAGGAAAATCAGAGAAAAAGAACATTTGCATAATAATTTGGAACATAGTGTACTAGAGATCCGCGGGGGAGGGTCAGTAAAGGTCTCCTAGTGCGGGGGCTGGACAGTGATATCCAATCAAAGAGTCCAGAGCCGTCCACATTTTGGAGAACATTTATATAGACCCCTCCCCTGAGAGGCCGGGTCAGTAATATTGAGACAAATGGCAGAAGGAACATGATGAGGAGGTGTACCCCGCCCTCCTTCCCCTTATACCTGTCCCCCCTGCGATCATTCCCAGCTGTTTCACCGTCTTGGTGACCGCGGCTGATTTCTTGTCAGGACGAATCTGGAAAACTCCTGAAATAAGAAAAAGAAGAAATGATATCCTGGACACCCCCAACAGAAATTACCCCTCCCCCGCAGCCAACAGACGCTTCCCCCCCTCCCCCACAGCCGGCAGACATTACCCCTCCCGCTGTAGCTCAGCAGTCCACTGGGGCCCCTGAAGTCAATGGTGTCCCCGACCTTCATTGCGTCCAGGTATTGGGACATTTTGCCGCCCTCGGGGAATTTGGGGTGGATGCCTTTAAAATAAATCTGGAAGAAAACAATCAGATTAATGAGGTCTATGATCACCGCCCCCCCCCCGGCCCCAGACCGGGCCCCCGCACCTTCACCACCAGGTCCACGTAGCCCTTATCATCGTCACTGGACACCGGAGTGTACGGCCGCACCACCAGATTACCGTCCACCCGGGCCGACAGGTAGATGTGCTGCCCTGGGAAAAGAGAAGTGACAGACAGGGGTCAAGGGGGCGGGGCCTGAACACCAAATCAGTGACAATGGGGCGGGGCCCGAACCCCAAATTACAAGAATGGGGCAGGGCCTGAATGGCAAAACAATGACAAGGGGGCAGGGCTTGAATGTTAATCCAGTGTCAAGTGGGTGGGACTTGAACACCAAACCAGGGCCAATGGCCAGTGCATGAACTGCAAATGGGGACAAGAGGGAGGGGCCTGAACCAAAAACTCATTAACCCCTAAAAAACAGAATCTGCATCATTCCTACCAATGGGGAGACCCAGGATGTGCTCCGGAGACGGCAGCGCAAAGCGGAAGCGGCGGGTGTCATGGCTGATGACCTGCGAGAAAGCAAGAGGGAGATAATTACACAGATCACCCCGAGCCTCCAGGAGAGAGGGGAGAGCCCAGGAGAGGGGAGCTCACCTCCCTATCTATGAGCCTCAGGGGGTATTTCACATCTGCGCTCTCTAAGGTGATGGCCGGAGGAGGCTTCCCGAAAAACCTCCGGAAGATCACAAAGACGATGTAGAAAGGATAAGAAACGATTCTGCCCAACTGCAAGAGAACAGAGATAAGAGACATCACATATCCTGTATTATACTCCAGAGCTGCACTCACTATTCTGCTGGTGCAGTCACTGTGTACATACATTACATTACTGATCCTGAGTTGCCTCCTGTATTATACTCCAGAGCTGCACTCACTATTCTGCTGGTGCAGTCACTGTGTACATACATTACATTACTGATCCTGAGTTGCCTCCTGTATTATACTCCAGAGCTGCACTCACTATTCTGCTGGTGCAGTCACTGTGTACATACATTACATTACTGATCCTGAGTTGCCTCCTGTATTATACTCCAGAGCTGCACTCACTATTCTGCTGGTGCAGTCACTGTGTACATACATTACATTACTGATCCTGAGTTACCTCCTGTATTATCCTCCAGAGCTGCACTCACTATTCTGCTGGTGCAGTCACTGTGTACATACATTACATTACTGATCCTGAGTTACCTCCTGTATTATCCTCCAGAGCTGCACTCACTATTCTGCTGGTGCAGTCACTGTGTACATACATTACATTACTGATCCTGAGTTACCTCCTGTATTATACTCCAGAGCTGCACTCACTATTCTGCTGGTGCAGTCACTGTGTACATACATTACATTACTGATCCTGATTTACCTCCTGTATTATCCTCCAGAGCTGCACTCACTATTCTGCTGGTGCAGTCACTGTGTACATACATTACATTACTGATCCTGAGTTACCTCCTGTATTATACTCCAGAGCTGCACTCACTATTCTGCTGGTGCAGTCACTGTGTACATACATTACATTACTGACCCTGAGTTACCTCCTGTATTATACTCCAGAGCTGCACTCACTATTCTGCTGGTGCAGTCACTGTGTACATTACATTACTGATCCTGAGTTACCTCTTGTATTATACTCCAGAGCTGCACTCACTATTCTGCTGGTGCAGTCACTGTGTACATACATTACATTACTGATCCTGAGTTACCTCCTGTATTATCCTCCAGAGCTGCACTCACTATTCTGCTGGTGCAGTCACTGTGTACATACATTACATTACTGATCCTGAGTTACCTCCTGTATTATCCTCCAGAGCTGCACTCACTATTCTGCTGGTGCAGTCACTATGTACATACATTACATTACTGATCCTGAGTTACCTCCTGTATTATACTCCAGAACTGCACTCACTATTCTGCTGGTGCAGTCACTGTGTACATACATTACATTACTGATCCTGAGTTACCTCCTGTATTATACTCCAGAGCTGCACTCACTATTCTGCTGGTGCAGTCACTGTGTGCATACATTACATTACTGATCCTGAGTTACCTCCTGTATTATACTCCAGAGCTGCACTCACTATTCTGCTGGTGCAGTCACTGTGTACATACATTACATTACTGATCCTGAGTTACCTCCTGTATTATACTCCAGAGCTGCACTCACTATTCTGCTGGTGCAGTCACTGTGTACATACATTACTGATCCTGAGTTACCTCCTGTATTATACTCCAGAGCTGCACTCACTATTCTGCTGGTGCAGTCACTGTGTACATACATTACTGATCCTGAGTTACCTCCTGTATTATCCTCCAGAGCTGCACTCACTATTCTGCTGGTGCAGTCACTGTGTACATACATTACATTACTGATCCTGAGTTACCTCCTGTATTATACTCCAGAGCTGCACTCACTATTCTGCTGGTGCAGTGTATATATTTTTGGATCTGTCCGCCCCCATATTTCAGCACATAATTCCTCTATGACTCAGCACAGGCCTGACGTCCCCTGAGATGTCACATTCCTCAGTCGGGTCTCTATGTGGAAACCATGAGCTGTCACCTACAGTCCTGCCAGAGGTCGCTCCCCGCATTGGGCACCGCTCAACAGGAAGGGGCAGAATCAGCTTTCACAGAATATCTTATGCCGTTATCTTCAAGATGATTGAACCATCGGAAATATGAAACATTTCCCAACATAGAAAACAGTCAACACTAAAGAGAGATCACAGCGAATTATCAAACTGATCCCACTGACTGCTAGAGGAGTTGTATAAATCTGTATATATTGAGCTCCCTCTAGTGGGGGCTGTATAAATCTGTACGTAGTGAGCTCCCTCTAGTGGGGGCTGTATAAATAGGTATGTAGTGAGCTCCCTCTAGTGGGGGCTGTATAAATCTGTACGTAGTGAGCTCCCTCTAGTGGGGGCTGTATAAATCTGTATGTAGTGAGCTCCCTCTAGTGGGGGCTGTATAAATCTGTATGTAGTGAGCTCCCTCTAGTGGGGGCTGTATAAATCTGTACGTAGTGAGCTCCCTCTAGTGGGGGCTGTATAAATCTGTACGTAGTGAGCTCCCTCTAGTGGGGGCTGTATAAATCTGTACGTAGTGAGCTCCCTCTAGTGATGACTGTATACATCTGTATGTAGTGAGCTCCCTCTAGTGATGACTGTATACATCTGTATGTAGTGAGCTCCCTCTAGTGGTTGCTGTATAAATCTGTATGTAGTGAGCTCCCTCTAGTGGTGGCTGTGTAAGTCCGTACGTAGCGAGCTCCCTCTAGTGGTGGCTGTATTATCTGTACGTAGTGAGCTCCCTCTAGTGGGGGCTGTATAAATCTGTATGTAGTGAGCTCCCTCTAGTGGGGGCTGTATAAATCTGTACGTAGTGAGCTCCCTCTAGTGGGGCTGTATAAATCTGTACGTAGTGAGCTCCCTCTAGTGGTGGCTGTATAAATCTGTACGTAGTGAGCTCCCTCTAGTGGTGGCTGTATAGATCTGTATGCATGTAATGAGCTCCCTCTAGTGGTGGCTGTATAAATCTGTACGTAGTGAGCTCCCTCTAGTGGTGGCTGTATAAATCTGTACGTAGTGAGCTCCCTCTAGTGGTGGCTGTATATAGAGTATCTATATGTAATGAGCTCTCTCTAAGGGCCACGTCACACACACAGATATATGAGCAGATATTGTTTGCAGATCTCTGGTTGCAGTGAAATCATGGACACATTGTTCCATTTTGTGGCTGTGTACAAATGGAGCAATGTGTCCATGATTTCACTTCAACCAGAGATCTGCAAACAATATCTGCTCATATATCTGTGTGTGTGACATGGCCCTGAGGGATACGAGCGCTGCAGATCAGTGACCAGGGGGAATCTGGAATCTCACCCAAAATATTTTTGGTGTAAACAGAAGATAAGTAAGGAGGTGACATCCCCAGGGGCGTGGCCGATCATGTGACATCACTCACATACTACTGTTACCAGCATCCAAGGGGAGTACTGACCTCTCCACTGCCACCACATGGATACACTGGGGGGCAGGGAGGGTGATCCAGGGGGTCAGACCCCACCGGCCTCACTGGATCATCCCTTTAAGGCTACACACCAGACATGATCTCACACAGTCGCCCCTTTAACACTGAGGATACAGGCCACATGCAGCACTACACACAGGTCATGTGACTATTAGAATCCCCCTAGAGGCCGAGGGCAGTATTACAGGGAGCGGCGGCTCCTCTATGGTCACATATATTCAGGAGGCCTGAAATCTTATATTCATGACAAGAGTCCAGTGGGCGGTGCTTAGATAAAGGACCCGCCCCCTCATCCTGCTCCAGGGATTACACCATTTATACTGGAACTGTCAATCAAGCATGAGTGGGTGGAGCAGGGGACAGGCTCAGCACCACCCACTGAGCACAGCCTCATTAGCATAAGGGATTAGTGTATAACCTCCAGGGTCAGGGGCCCCCACCCCCAACCCAACCTTCAGGATCAGGGCCCCCCCCCCCAGCCTCCAGAGTCAGGGGCCCCCAACCCAACCTTCAGGATCAGGGCCCCCCCCAGCCTCCAGAGTCAGGGCCCCCAACCCAACCCAACCTTCAGGATCAGGGCCCCCCCAGCCTCCAGAGTCAGGGCCCCCAACCCAACCCAACCCAACCTTCAGGATCAGGACCCCCCCAGCCTCCAGAGTCAGGGGCCCCCAACCCAACCTTCAGGATCAGGGCCCCCCCAGCCTCCAGAGTCAGGGCCCCCAACCCAACCCAACCCAACCTTCAGGATCAGGACCCCCCCAGCCTCCAGAGTCAGGGGCCCCCAACCCAACCTTCAGGATCAGGGCCCCCCCAGCCTCCAGGGTCAGGGCCCCCAACCCAACCCAACCTTCAGGATCAGGGCCCCCCCAGCCTCCAGAGTCAGGGGCCCCCAACCCAACCCAACCCAACCTTCAGGATCAGGACCCCCCCAGCCTCCAGAGTCAGGGCCCCCAACCCAACCTTCAGGATCAGGGCCCCCCCAGCCTCCAGAGTCAGGGGCCCCCAACCCAACCTTCAGGATCAGGGCCCCCCCAGCCTCCAGGGTCAGGGGCCCCACCCTGATAAGTCCTATCTGGACCCTTGATAATGGGCTGCTGCAGAACCTCTTGGGCCCAGCCCGCAGGCAGCACAGGGCAGTGGTTCCGGGTGGTCACACCCCTCCAGGCCCGAGTCCTCTCTCTCCCGCTGTGTCACCCCCCCGGCCTACCGTGCTGACGTGCGCCCCCATGTGGCCGGTGACCGCGCGGCGCCTCCTCCCCGGAAAGAAACAAAGTAACAACTGAACGTTCTACAGAGGAACGAGGCCGAGATGTCAGCCTGGCCCCGCCCACATAGACGTCATCCCGGCCCCGCCCAGCGAGATGTCAGTATGGCCCCGCCCACCTAGACGGCACCCCGGCCCCGCCCAGCGAGATGTAAGCATGGCCCCGCCCACCTAGACGTCACCCCAGCCCCGCCCAGCGAGATGTTAGCCTGGCCCCGCCCACCCAGACGTTATCTCGGCCCCATCCAGCGACATGTCAGTCTGGCACCGCCCACCTAGACGTCAACCCGGCCCCGCCCAGCGAGATGTCATTCTGGCCCCGCCTACCGTGCTGTGATTCGTTCACCGAGCTGCCAATCATCATCCACCATCTACACTGGCTCCCGCCTACTAGCTTCGCAGTGATTGGCTCTAACAGGTGTCACTCAAGTCCACGCCCTTGTCTCCGCTATAGATGGGCGTGTCCAGGTGGCGCGCAGTGATTGGCTGATCCGGCCGCTCTCATCCGGACACTTTACAGAACTTTTTTCTCCTTCTTTTTGTCAGTGAGCGGAGATCATCATGGCGGCCAGGTGAGGACTACAGCTCCCAGCATGCCCTGCACTCCCTGCACTCACACCCCGCACAGCAGGGAGCGTCTGCTGCTCCTAAAGCGGTGACTGCACTGTACTACAGAGCTCCAGACCTGTCAGAGGGGAGGAGCTGACCCCCCCCCGTCATCAGCCAGACCCCCCCATCATCAGCCTGACCCCCCCATCATCAGCCAGACCCCCCCATCATCAGCCTGACCCCCCCATCATCAGCCAGACCCCCTCATCATCAGCCTGACCCCCTCCATCATCAGCCAGACCCCCCCATCATCAGCCAGACCCCCCCATCATCCCCCAGACCCCCCCATCATCCCCCAGACCCCCCCATCATCAGCCTGACCCCCCCCATCATCAGCCAGACCCCCCCATCATCAGCCAGACCCCCCCATCATCAGCCAGACCCCCCCCCATCATCAGCCAGACCCCCCCATCATCAGCCTGACCCCCCCCATCATCAGCCTGACCCCCCCCATCATCAGCCAGACCCCCCCATCATCAGCCAGACCCCCCCCATCATCAGCCAGACCCTCCCATCATCAGCCAGACCCCCCCCATCATCAGCCTGACCCCCCCATCATCAGCCTGCCCCCCCCATCATCAGCCAGACCCCCCCATCATCAGCCTGACCCCCCCCATCATCAGCCTGACCCCCCCCATCATCAGCCTGACCCCCCCATCATCAGCCTGACCCCCCCCATCATCAGCCCCCCCCATCATCAGTCCCCCCCCCATCATCAGCCGCCCCCCCCATCATCAGCCGCCCCCCCCATCATCAGCCGCCCCCCCCATCATCAGCCGCCCCCCCCATCATCAGCCCGACCCCCCCATCATCAGCCTGACCCCCCCATCATCAGCCCGACCCCCCCCCATCATCAGCCTGACCCCCCCCCATCATCAGCCTGACCCCCCCCCATCATCAGCCTGACCCCCCCCCATCATCAGCCTGACCCCCCCCCCATCATCAGCCTGACCCCCCCCCATCATCAGCCTGACCCCCCCCCATCATCAGCCTGACCCCCCCCCCATCATCAGCCAGACCCCCCCCCATCATCAGCCAGACCCCCCCATCATCAGCCAGACCCCCCCATCATCAGCCAGAACCCCCCATCATCAGCCAGACCCCCCATCATCAGCCTGACCCCCCCCATCATCAGCCAGACCCCCCCATCATCAGCCAGACCCCCCATCATCCCCCAGACCCCCCCATCATCAGCCTGACCCCCCCCATCATCAGCCAGACCCCCCCATCATCAGCCAGACCCCCCCCCATCATCAGCCAGACCCCCCCATCATCAGCCTGACCCCCCCCATCATCAGCCAGACCCCCCCATCATCAGCCAGACCCCCCCCCCCATCATCAGCCAGACCCTCCCATCATCAGCCAGACCCCCCCCCATCATCAGTCAGACCCCCCTATCCATCACCCAGATCCCCCCCCCCCCCCCCTCTATCTCCCAGATTCTTATAATCCAGGGCCAGATTCCGGGCTCTAGTCTTGGCCACTATCAGACCCTTCTCATCACTGAGCGGTGTTGTACTAGTCTCAGGAAACAGGTCCATGCACTCATGAGAAGTTATGAGCCGGCCCTCACCGCACCCCCCCCCCCCCAATGAGAAGGTCTGAGCCGGCCCTCACCGCACCCCACCACCATTACCTGTACCATGAAATAAAGAAGCCGAGATTATAACCCCACAAGCGGTGAGAGCCGGCTCATACGTTCTCATGAGTGTATCACCAGATTCTATCATCACACAGCTCAGTTCTGCTGCTGGTATCATGGCATGCGCTAAGGAGACTTTGTACATAGGAATCTTTGGCACTCGAGGTGTTAATCCATTGGTGTCTGTGAAGCTGCAAACTGGCCATTCTCCAAAACCAACATCACAGCGCCATAGAGCGTCATGTGACCCCGAAACAGCTGAGGAGGCGAGAGGCGAATCCATCACATTACATTGTAGATCCCTCCAGCCCCAGGACAAACGGCTGTAAAAGGCATCATTCCCTTCATACACATATAGAATTAAGTAGTAAAATGCTGCTACTGCAGTCACCACTAGAGGGAGCTCACTACATACAGATTTATACAGTCACCACTAGAGGGAGCTCACTACATACAGATTTATACAGCCATCACTAGAGGGAGCTCACTACATACAGATTTATACAGCCACCACTAGAGGGAGCTCACTACATACAGATTTATACAGCCACCACTAGGGGGAGCTCACTACATACAGATTTATACAGTCACCACTAGAGGGAGCTCACTACATACAGATTTATACAGCCACCACTAGAGGGACCTCACTACATACAGATTTATACAGCCACCACTAGAGGGAGCTCACTACATAAAGATTTATACAGACACCACTAGAGGGAGCTCCCTACATACAGATTTATACAGTCACCACTAGAGGGAGCTCACTACATACAGATTTATACAGTCACCACTAGAGGGACCTCACTACATACAGATTTATACAGACACCACTAGAGGGAGCTCCCTACATACAGATTTATACAGTCACCACTAGAGGGAGCTCACTACATACAGATTTATACAGTCACCACTAGAGGGAGCTCACTACATACAGATTTATATAGTCACCACTAGAGGGAGCTCACTACATACAGATTTATACAGTCACCACTAGAGGGAGCTCACTACATACAGATTTATACAGCCACCACTAGAGGGAGCTCACTACATACAGATTTATACAGTCACCACTAGAGGGAGCTCACTACATACAGATTTATACAGTCACCACTAGAGGGAGCTCACTACATACAGATTTATACAGTCACCACTAGAGGGAGCTCGCTACATACAGATTTATACAGCCACCACTAGAGGGAGCTCGCTACATACAGATTTATACAGCCACCACTAGAGGGAGCTCACTACATACAGATTTATACAGTCACCACTAGAGGGAGCTCACTACATACAGATTTATACAGTCACCACTAGAGGGAGCTCACTACATACAGATTTATACAGTCACCACTAGAGGGAGCTCGCTACATACAGATTTATACAGCCACCACTAGAGGGAGCCCCATATCTTTCCACTCCCAGCAGTGGTTACTTGTATTCTTCCCTCCTCATCTGGGTTTTCTGGTTCCCCCCTTCCTGTGATAATCATAGCCCGCACACTGCACGGATCAGACATAACCAGTTCTGTGTATTTATTTATGGTTACTGGTGACCGTGATCAGAGTTTGGCTCCAGCCGGGGCAGAGCAGCTGTGATCGCTGTGTGGGCGGCAGCTCTGCGGTTTTGTGACATTCCCCCTCCCGACCCCTCCTGGCTCATGTTCTGTCACTTTACAGTCAGGCTCCTATGATAACACTGCCTGTCCTGTAATGTATCCGTGTGATTGTGGTTAGTTCCTGTCTCTGCCCCTGTGGCGCCATCATGGTGACGTCTGTCTGTCCGGCAGGGTTTTGTTAGCCCCATTCACACTCTGTGAACTCCGACCACTCGGCTTCTCACAAAGACCTGGCCGTCATGGCCGCCTCCAATGTCCTTCATGTCAGACGCATTCTGTAGCAATTTGATGATTCATCTTCTCCTCTCACCTGTCGCCCATCACTTTCCTCCTCATTAGGTTTTTCTACATTCCTCCTTTCCTCTCTCGCCATCACTGTGCCTTAAGGCTCTTCTCCCATCTCCAGTCTTTTCCTTACGTTTGTATTAATCTCCTCCATCTTACCTTCTCTCCTGTCATTTCTTCTACTCTCTGCAAAATTGTCCTCTAATTTGTCTATGCCTCCATTTTTTTTCTTACCTTCACCACAGTCCTCTGAGCTCCCCTCTTCCTTCACCACAGTCCTCCTCTCCCCTCTTCCTTCACCACAGTCCTCCTTTCCCCTCTTCCTTCACCACAGTCCTCCTCTCCCCTCTTCCTTCACCACAGTCCTCCTCTTCCTTCACCACAGTCCTCCTCTCCCCTCTTCCTTCACCACAGTCCTCCTCTCCCCTCTTCCTTCACCGCAGTCCTCCTCTCCCCTCTTCCTTCACCGCAGTCCACCTCTCCCCTCTTCCTTCACCGCAGTCCTCCTGTCCCCTCTTCCTTCACCGCAGTCCTCCTGTCCCCTCTTCCTTCACCGCAGTCCTCCTTCCCCTCTTCCTTCACCGCAGTCCACCTCTCCCTCTTCCTTCACCGCAGTCCACCTCTCCCCTCTTCCTTCACCGCAGTCCACCTCTCCCCTCTTCCTTCACCGCAGTCCACCTCTCCCCTCTTCCTTCACCGCAGTCCACCTCTCCCCTCCTTCCTTCACCGCAGTCCTCCTCTCCCCTCTTCCTTCACCGCAGTCCACCTCTCCCCTCTTCCTTCACCGCAGTCCTCTTCTCCCCTCTTCCTTCACCGCAGTCCACCTCTCCCCTCTTCCTTCACCGCAGTCCACCTCTCCCCTCTTCCTTCACCGCAGTCCACCTCTCCCCTCCTTCCTTCACCGCAGTCCACCTCTCCCCTCTTCCTTCACCGCAGTCCACCTCTCCCCTCTTCCTTCACCGCAGTCCACCTCTCCCCTCCTTCCTTCACCGCAGTCCACCTCTCCCCTCTTCCTTCACCGCAGTCCACCTCTCCCCTCTTCCTTCACCGCAGTCCACCTCTCCCCTCTTCCTTCACCGCAGTCCACCTCTCCCCTCCTTCCTTCACCGCAGTCCACCTCTCCCCTCTTCCTTCACCGCAGTCCACCTCTCCCCTCTTCCTTCACCGCAGTCCTCTTCTCCCCTCTTCCTTCACTGCAGTCCTCCTCTCCCCTCTTCCTTCACCGCAGTCCACCTCTCCCCTCTTCCTTCACTGCAGTCCTCTTCTCCCCTCTTCCTTCACTGCAGTCCTCCTCTCCCCTCTTCCTTCACCGCAGTCCACCTCTCCCCTCTTCTTTCACCGCAGTCCTCTTTCCCCTCTTCCTTCACCGCAGTCCTCTTCTCCCCTCTTCCTTCACCACAGTCCTCTTCTCCCCTCTTCCTTCACCACAGTCCTCTTCTCCCCTCTTCCTTCACCACAGTCCTCTTTGCAGACACGGAGGGATAGAATATGGGGACATTGGAGATGTGACGGGGGCCTCGTCCTCTTCATCATGATTTGTCTCCTTGTGATGGTTGTTCTGGTCACAGAGTCTCAGGACGGAGTCTCTCCTGTCAGACTGAATCTACAATGGCGTCACACAGAGGGAATGTAATAGAAGAAATCCCGCTTATCGAGCGACTTTACTGTTACCGTCCTGCACTGTCAGCGTGAATACCCCTATCATACACCGCCAGACAGAAGCCTTCATCACCGCTAGATTGTCAGCTCCAGTGAGCGAGACCCTTCCCCCGACTCTGCAAGTTTTCATTGTTCTTAATGGGCAAAGAATGTAGGAAAATACATAAATAAGTAAATGATGGGGCTGCAAAAAGCTATAAAATGTCCTCCAGGATAGAAATAATATTCTGCCCCAATACTCAACTTCTGAATAACTTCTGTCCTTCACAGAGGAAACCTGAATCATGAACTGTCCAAACTGTTCAACCAACTCTGGGACGCCGACGTGAACCGTATGTGTCCTGGAAAGGATTACCGCATCTCCCTGCAGGTACAAGAATATAACTACTATAATACTGCTCCTATATACAAGAATATAACTACTATAATACTGCCCCTATATATAAGAATATAACTACTATAAAACTGCCCCTATGTACAAGAATATAACTACTATAATACTGCCCCTATATACAAGAATATAACAATTATAATACTGCCCCTATATACAAGAATATAACTACTATAATACTGCCCCTATATACAGGAATATAACTACTATATGCTGCCCCTATATACAAGAATATAACTACTATAATACTGCTCCTATATACAAGAATATATCTACTATAATACTGCTCCTATGTACAAGAATATATCTACTATAATACTGCCCCTATATACAAGAATATAACTACTATAATACTGCCCCTATGTACAAGAATATAACTACTATAATACTGCCCCTATATACAAGAATATAACTACTATAATACTGCCCCTATGTACAAGAATATAACTACTATAATACTGCTCCTATATACAAGAATATAACTACTATAATACTGCCCCTATATACAAGAATATAACTACTATAAAACTGCCCCTATGTACAAGAATATAACTACTATAATACTGCCCCTATATACAAGAATATAACTACTATAACACTGCTCCTATATACAAGAATATAACTACTATAATACTGCTCCTATATACAAGAATATAACTACTATAATACTGCCCCTATATACAAGAATATAACTACTATAATACTGCTCCTATATACAAGAATATAACTACTATAATACTGCTCCTATGTACAAGAATATAACTACTATAATACTGCTCCTATGTACAAGAATATAACTACTATAATACTGCTCCTATGTACAAGAATATAACTACTATAATACTGCTCCTATATACAAGAATATAACTACTATAATACTGCTCCTATGTACAAGAATATAACTACTATAATACTGCTCCTATATACAAGAATATAACTACTATAATACTGCCCCTATGTACAAGAATATAACTACTATAATACTGCTCCTATATACAAGAATATAACTACTATAATACTGCCCCTATGTACAAGAATATAACTACTATAATACTGCCCCTATATACAAGAATATAACTACTATAATACTGCCCCTATATACAAGAATATAACTACTATAATACTGCCCCTATATACAAGAATATAACTACTATAATAAAGCTCCTATATACAAGAATATAACTACTATAATACTGCTCCTATATACAAGAATATATCTACTATAATACTGCTCCTATGTACAAGAATATAACTAATATAATACTGCTCCTATATACAAGAATATAACTACTATAATACTGCCCCTATGTACAAGAATATAACTACTATAATACTGCCCCTATATACAAGAATATAACTACTATAATACTGCTCCTATATACAAGAATATATCTACTATAATACTGCCCCTATATACAAGAATATAACTACTATAATACTGCTCCTATATACAGGAATATAACTACTATAATACTGCTCCTATATACAGGAATATAACTACTATAATACTGCCCTATATACAAGAATATAACTACTATAATACTGCTCCTATATACAGGAATATAACTACTATAATACTGCCCCTATATACAAGAATATATCTACTATAATACTGCCCCTATATACAAGAATATAACTACTATAATATGCTCCTATGTACAAGAATTAACTACTATAATACTGCCCTATATACAAGAATATAACTACTATAATACTGCCGCTATATAAATAATATAACTCCTATAATACTGCTCCTATATACAAGAATATAACTACTATAATACTGCCCCTATATACAAGAATATAACTACTATAATACTGCCGCTATATACAATAATATAACTACTATAAACTGCTCTATATACAAAAGTAACTCTATATACTGCTCCTATATACAAGAATATAACTACTATAATACTGCCCTATATACAAGAATATAACTACTATAATATGCCCCTATATACAAGAATATAACTACTATAATACTGCTCCTATATACAAGAATATAACTACTATAATACTGCTCCTATATACAAGAATATAACTACTATATACTGCTCTATGTACAAGAATATAACTACTATAATACTGTCTATGTACAAGAATATAACTACTATAATACTCTCCTATGTACAAGAATATAACTCTATAATACTGCTCCTATATACAAGATATAACTACTATAATACTGCCCTAATTACAAGAATTAAACTACTATAATACTGCCACTATATACAAGAATAAATACTATAATACTGCTCCTATATACAAGAATATAACTACTATAATACTGCCCTATGTACAAGAATATAACTACTATAATACTGCCCTATACAAGAATATAACTACTATAATACTGCTCCTATATACAAGAATATAACTACTATAATATGCCCTATGTACAAGAATATAACTACTATAATACTTCCCCTATATACAAGAATATAACTACTATAATATGCTCCTATATACAAGAATATAACTACTATAATACTGCTCCTATATACAAGAATATAACTACTATAATACTGCTCCTATATACAAAATAAACTACTATAATACTGCTCCTATTACAAGAAAATAACTACTATAATACTGCTCCTATGTACAAGAATATAACTACTATAATACTGCTCCTATGACAAGAATATAACTCTATAATACTGCCTATGTACAAGAAGTAACTACTATAATACTGCTCTATATACAAGAATATAACACTATAATACTGCCACTATATACAAGAATTAATACTATAATACTGCTCCTATATACAAGAATATAACTACTATAATACTGCCCTATGTACAAGAATATAACTACTATAATACTGCCCTTTACAAATATAATACTATAATACTGCTCCTATATACAAGAATATAACTACTATAATACTGCCCTATGTACAAGAATATACTACTATAATACTTCCCCTATATACAAGAATAAACTACTATAATACTGCTCCTATATACAAGAATATAACTACTATAATACTGCCCTATGTACAAGAATATAACTACTATAATACTGCCCTATGACAAGATATAATACTATAATATGCCCTATGTACAAGAATATAACTACTATATACTGCTCCTATTACAAGAATATAACTACTATAATACTGCCCTATGTACAAGAATATAACTACTATAATACTGCCCTATATACAAGAATATAACTACTATAATACTGCTATGTACAAGAATATAACTACTATAATACTGCTCCTATATACAAGAATATAACTACTATAATACTGCCCTATTAAAGAATATAACTACTATAATACTGCCCTATATACAAGAATATAACTACTATAATACTGCCCTATTACAAGAATATAACTACTATATACTGCCCTATATACAAGATATAACTACTATAATACTCCTATTACAAAATATAACTACTATATACTGCTCCTATATACAAGAATATACTACTATAATACTGCCTATTACAGAATATAACTATATAATACTGCCTATATACAAGAAATACTACTATATACTGCCTATGTCAAGAATATAATACTATAATACTGCCCTATATACAAATATAACTATATAATATGCTCCTATATACAAGAATATATACTATAATACTGCCTATATACAAGATATACTACTAATATGCTCTATTACAGAATATCTACTTAATATGCCTATATACAGAATAAACTATATAATACTGCCCTATTACAAGAATATAACTACTATAATACTGCCCTATATCAGGAATATAACTACTATAATACTGCCCTATTACAAGAAATATTACTATATACTGCCTATATACAAGAATATAACTCTATAATATGCCCTATATACAGGAATATAACTATATAAATGCCCTATTAAAGAATATAACTACTATAATACTGCCTATTACAAGATAACTACTATAATACTGCCCTATATACAAGAATAAATACTATAAACTGCTCTATATAAAGAATTAATCTATAAACTGCCCTATATACAAGATTAATCTTAATACTGCCTTGTACAGAATTAACTACTATAATGTCCATGCAAATCATCGTCTAGCAAGATCTTATCCATGGCGTTCCCAATCTGCTCTACGATATGCCCTGCCATACGATGCTTACTGCCAATGCGTAGCCAATGCTTGTCGTATACATAAATTATGCCTGACAAAAGCAAAATCCATTCGGAATTAATAATAATAGCCTATTACAAGAATATAACTACTATATACTGCCCTATATACAAAATATACTACTATAATACTGCCCTATATCAAAATATACTCCTATAATACTGCCCCTATTACAAGAATTAACTCTATAATACTGCTCTATATACAAGAATATAATACTATAATACTGCCCTATTACAAGAATATAACTACTATAATACTGCCTATATACAATAATAATATATAAACGTCCTATATACAAGAATAATCCTATAATACTGCCCTATATACAAGAATAAACTACTATATACTGTCCTATATACAGAATATAACTACTATAATACTGCCTATATACAGATATATACTATAAACTGCCTATATACAAGAATACCCATATACTGCTCCTATATACAGAATATATACATAATATGCTCCTATATACAAGAATATAACTACTATAATACTGCCTTTACAAGATTAATACTATAATACTGCCCTATATACAGAATATAACTACTATAATACTGCCTATATACAATAATATAACTATAATATGCTCCTATTACAAGAATATAACTTATAATACTGCCCTATATACAAGAATATAACTACTATAAACTGCCTATATACAAAATATAATACTATAACATGCCTATATAAAGAATTAACTCTATAATACTGCTCCTATTACAAGAATATAACTACTATAATTGCCCTATATCAAGATATAATAATATGCCTTTCAAGTTTACTAATATGCCTATACAAGTTAATCTTAATGCTCTTATACAAGAATTCTACTTAAGTCCATGTGAAATAATATATAATATGCCCTATGTACAGATATAACTACTATATATGCCTATTACAAAATATACTCTATAATACTGCCCTATATACAAATATAACTCTATAATATGCCTATATACAAGAATTAACTATAATACTGCCTATATAAATATAACTACTATAATACTGCCTATATACAAAATTACTACTATAATACTGCCCCTATTACAAAATATAACTACTATAAACGCCCTTTACAAGAATATAACTCTATAATATGCTCCTATATACAAGAATTAATACTATATACGCTCTATTACAAGAATATAACTACTATAATACTCCCTATATACAAGAATAAACTACTATAAACTGCTCTTATACAAGATTAACTCTATAATACTGCTCCTATATACAAGAATATAACTATATAATACTGCCCTATATACAAGAAATAATACTATATACTGCTCTATGTACAAGAATATAACACTATAATACTGCCCTATCAAGAATATAATACTATAATACTCCTATTACAATATACTCCTATAATACTGCTCTATTACAAGAATAACTACTATATACTGCCCTATTACAAGAATATAACTACTATAATACTGCCTATATACAAATATACTATATAATGCTCCTATATACAAGAATAATCTATAATACTGCCCTTACAAGAATATAACTACTATATACTGCCTATTACAAGAATATACTACTATAATATGCCTAATACAAGAATATAACTACTATAATATGCTCTATTACAAGAATATAACTATATAATACTCCTTATACAAGAATATAACTACTATATACTGCTCTATTACAAGAATATAACTACTATATACTGCCTATGTAAAGAATATAACTACTATAATATGCCTATGACAAGAATATAATCTATAATACTGCCTATTACAGATATAACTACTATAATACTCTCTATTACAAGAATATAACTACTATAATACTGCCTATTACAAGATAACTACTATAATACTGCCTATATCAAGAATATAACTTATAATACTGTATGTACAAGAATAACACTATATCTGCCCTATTACAAGAATATAACTACTATAATACTGCCTATTACAGAATATAATACTATAATACTGCCCTATACAAGAATATAACTACTATATACTCCTATGTACAAGAATATAACTACTATAATACTGCCTATATACAGATATAATACTATAATACTGCTATTACAAGAATATACATATGTCTATAACAAGATATAACTATATACGCCATTACAGAATATAACTACTATAATATGCCATATACAAGAATAACTACTATATATGCCTTGTACAAGATATATACTATACTGCCTATATACAGAATATATACTATATTGTAGTAAGATAAACTATTATGCTCTATATCAAATATACTAAATACTGCTCTATTAGAATATATCTACTTAATACTGTCCTAGTACAAGAATATCTCTAATATGCCATATAAAGAATAATAATATATGCCCATTAGAATATATCTATATATGCCCCTTATACAATATACACTTAATACTCCCTTGTACAAGAATATACTACTATATACTGTCTATACAGATATACTACTATATTGCCTATATACAAATAAACTTAAACGCCCTATGTAAGAAATATAAAATACGCCTATATACAGAATAACTATAAACTGCTCCTATATACAAGAATATAAATACTATAATACTGCTCCTATATACAAGAATATAACTACTATAATACTGCCCTATATACAAGAATATAACTACTATAATACTGCTCCTATATACAAGAATATAACTACTATAATACTGCTCCTATGTACAAGAATATAACTACTATAATACTGCTCCTATGTACAAGAATATAACTACTATAATACTGCTCCTATGTACAAGAATATAACTACTATAATACTGCTCCTATATACAAGAATATAACTACTATAATACTGCCCCTATGTACAAGAATATAACTACTATAATACTGCTCCTATATACAAGAATATAACTACTATAATACTGCCCCTATGTACAAGAATATAACTACTATAATACTGCCCCTATGTACAAGAATATAACTACTATAATACTGCCCCTATATACAAGAATATAACTACTATAATAAGCTCCTATATACAAGAATATAACTACTATAATACTGCTCCTATATAACAAGAATATATCTACTATAATACTGCTCCTATATACAAGAATATATCTACTATAATACTGCTCCTATGTACAAGAATATAACTAATATAATACTGCTCCTATATACAAGAATATAACTACTATAATACTGCCCCTATGTACAAGAATATAACTACTATAATACTGCCCCTATATACAAGAATATAACTACTATAATACTGCTCCTATATACAAGAATATATCTACTATAATACTGCCCCTATATACAAGAATATAACTACTATAATACTGCTCCTATATACAGGAATATAACTACTATAATACTGCTCCTATATACAGGAATATAACTACTATAATACTGCCCCTATATACAAGAATATAACTACTATAATACTGCTCCTATATACAGGAATATAACTACTATAATACTGCCCCTATATACAGGAATATATCTACTATAATACTGCCCCTATATACAAGAATATAACTACTATAATACTGCTCCTATATACAGGAATATAACTACTATAATACTGCTCCTATATACAAGAATATAACTACTATAATACTGCTCCTATGTACAAGAATATAACTACTATAATACTGCCCCTATATACAAGAATATAACTACTATAACACTGCTCCTATATACAAGAATATAACTACTATAACACTGCCCCTATATACAAGAATATAACTTCTATAATACTGCTCCTATGTACAAGAATATAACTACTACTAGATGGGTGCCCGATGCACAATGCATCGGGATTCTAGCAGAGCGAGTCTGTGACTCGCAATGGCCGCTTCGCGGCCAATGCTTCGCGCTGCTAAGGCGACTCGCCATGCCCGCTGCGCGGGCATAGCGAGTCGCCTTAGAGCTGCTCGCAATGGCCGCTGCGCGGCCAATGCTTCGTTCGTATCCACATGACGACATTGACTCGCAGCGTGAGCGGTCTCAAAAGGGGCAAAAAATCCCATTCGTGATTATATAATAGATAATACTGCCCCTATGTACAAGAATATAACTACTATAATACTGCCCCTATATACAATAATATAACTACTATAATACTGCCCCTATATACAATAATATAACTCCTATAATACTGCCCCTATATACAAGAATGTAACTCCTATAATACTGCTCCTATATACAAGAATATAACTACTATAATACTGCCCCTATATACAAGAATATAACTACTATAATACTGCCGCTATATACAATAATATAACTACTATAACACTGCTCCTATATACAAGAATGTAACTCCTATAATACTGCTCCTATATACAAGAATATAACTACTATAATACTGCTCCTATATACAAGAAATATAACTACTATAATACTGCCCCTATATACAAGAATATAACTACTATAACACTGCTCCTATATACAAGAATGTAACTCCTATAATACTGCTCCTATATACAAGAATATAACTACTATAATACTGCCCTATATACAAGAATATAACTACTATAATACTGCTCCTATGTACAAGAATATAACTACTATAATACTGCCCCTATATACAAGAATATAACTACTATAATACTACCGCTATATACAATAATATAACTCCTATAATACTGCTCCTATATACAAGAATATAACTACTATAATACTGCCCTATATACAAGAATATAACTACTATAATACTGCCGCTATATACAATAATATAACTACTATAACACTGCTCCTATATACAAGAATGTAACTCCTATAATACTGCTCCTATATACAAGAATATAACTACTATAATACTGCCCCTATATACAAGAATATAACTACTATAATACTGCCCCTATATACAAGAATATAACTACTATAATACTGCTCCTATATACAAGAATATAACTACTATAATACTGCTCCTATATACAAGAATATAACTACTATAATACTGCTCCTATGTACAAGAATATAACTACTATAATACTGCTCCTATGTACAAGAATATAACTACTATAATACTGCTCCTATGTACAAGAATATAACTACTATAATACTGCTCCTATATACAGGAATATAACTACTATAATACTGCCCTATATACAGGAATATATCTACTATAATACTGCCCCTATATACAAGAATATAACTACTATAATACTGCTCCTATATACAGGAATATAACTACTATAATACTGCTCCTATATACAAGAATATAACTACTATAATACTGCTCCTATGTACAAGAATATAACTACTATAATACTGCCCCTATATACAAGAATATAACTACTATAACACTGCTCCTATATACAAGAATATAACTACTATAACACTGCCCCTATATACAAGAATATAACTTCTATAATACTGCTCCTATGTACAAGAATATAACTACTACTAGATGGGTGCCCGATGCACAATGCATCGGGATTCTAGCAGAGCGAGTCTGTGACTCGCAATGGCCGCTTCGCGGCCAATGCTTCGCGCTGCTAAGGCGACTCGCCATGCCCGCTGCGCGGGCATAGCGAGTCGCCTTAGAGCTGCTCGCAATGGCCGCTGCGCGGCCAATGCTTCGTTCGTATCCACATGACGACATTGACTCGCAGCGTGAGCGGTCTCAAAAGGGGCAAAAAATCCCATTCGTGATTATATAATAGATAATACTGCCCCTATGTACAAGAATATAACTACTATAATACTGCCCTATATACAATAATATAACTACTATAATACTGCCCCTATATACAATAATATAACTCCTATAATACTGCCCTATATACAAGAATGTAACTCCTATAATACTGCTCCTATATACAAGAATATAACTACTATAATACTGCCCCTATATACAAGAATATAACTACTATAATACTGCGCTATATACAATAATATAACTACTATAACACTGCTCCTATATACAAGAATGTAACTCCTATAATACTGCTCCTATATACAAGAATATAACTACTATAATACTGCTCCTATATACAAGAATATAACTACTATAATACTGCCCCTATATACAAGAATATAACTACTATAACACTGCTCCTATATACAAGAATGTAACTCCTATAATACTGCTCCTATATACAAGAATATAACTACTATAATACTGCCCCTATATACAAGAATATAACTACTATAATACTGCTCCTATGTACAAGAATATAACTACTATAATACTGCCCCTATATACAAGAATATAACTACTATAATACTACCGCTATATACAATAATATAACTCCTATAATACTGCTCCTATATACAAGAATATAACTACTATAATACTGCCCCTATATACAAGAATATAACTACTATAATACTGCCGCTATATACAATAATATAACTACTATAACACTGCTCCTATATACAAGAATGTAACTCCTATAATACTGCTCCTATATACAAGAATATAACTACTATAATACTGCCCCTATATACAAGAATATAACTACTATAATACTGCCCCTATATACAAGAATATAACTACTATAATACTGCTCCTATATACAAGAATATAACTACTATAATACTGCTCCTATATACAAGAATATAACTACTATAATACTGCTCCTATGTACAAGAATATAACTACTATAATACTGCTCCTATGTACAAGAATATAACTACTATAATACTGCTCCTATGTACAAGAATATAACTCCTATAATACTGCTCCTATATACAAGAATATAACTACTATAATACTGCTCCTATATACAAGAATATAACTACTATAATACTGCCACTATATACAAGAATATAACTACTATAATACTGCTCCTATATACAAGAATATAACTACTATAATACTGCCCCTATGTACAAGAATATAACTACTATAATACTGCCCCTATGTACAAGAATATAACTACTATAATACTGCTCCTATATACAAGAATATAACTACTATAATACTGCTCCTATGTACAAGAATATAACTACTATAATACTTCCCCTATATACAAGAATATAACTACTATAATACTGCTCTATATACAAGAATATAACTACTATAATACTGCTCCTATATACAAGAATATAACTACTATAATACTGCTCCTATATACAAGAATATAACTACTATAATACTGCTCCTATGTACAAGAATATAACTACTATAATACTGCTCCTATGTACAAGAATATAACTACTATAATACTGCTCCTATGTACAAGAATATAACTCCTATAATACTGCTCCTATATACAAGAATGTAACTACTATAATACTGCTCCTATATACAAGAATATAACTACTATAATACTGCCACTATATACAAGAATATAACTACTATAATACTGCTCCTATATACAAGAATATAACTACTATAATACTGCCCCTATGTACAAGAATATAACTACTATAATACTGCCCCTATGTACAAGAATATAACTACTATAATACTGCTCCTATATACAAGAATATAACTACTATAATACTGCTCCTATGTACAAGAATATAACTACTATAATACTTCCCCTATATACAAGAATATAACTACTATAATACTGCCCCTATGTACAAGAATATAACTACTATAATACTGCCCCTATGAACAAGAATATAAGTACTATAATACTGCCCCTATGTACAAGAATATAACTACTATAATACTGCTCCTATGTACAAGAATATAACTACTATAATACTGCCCCTATGTACAAGAATATAACTACTATAATACTGCCCCTATATACAAGAATATAACTACTATAATACTGCTATGTACAAGAATATAACTACTATAATACTGCTCCTATATACAAGAATATAACTACTATAATACTGCCCCTATATACAAGAATATAACTACTATAATACTGCCCCTATATACAAGAATATAAACTACTATAATACTGCCCCTATGTACAAGAATATAACTACTATAATACTGCCCCTATATACAAGACTATAACTACTATAATACTGCTATGTACAAGAATATAACTACTATAATACTGCTCCTATATACAAGAATATAACTACTATAATACTGCCCCTATATACAAGAATATAACTACTATAATACTGCCCCTATATACAAGAATATAACTACTATAATACTGCCCCTATGTACAAGAATATAACTACTATAATACTGCCCCTATATACAAGAATATAACTACTATAATACTGCTATGTACAAGAATATAACTACTATAATACTGCTCCTATATACAAGAATATAACTACTATAATACTGCCCCTATATACAAGAATATAACTACTATAATACTGCCCCTATATACAAGAATATAACTACTATAATACTGCCTCCTATATACAAGAATATAACTACTATAATACTGCTCCTATATACAAGAATATAACTACTATAATACTGCCCCTATATACAAGAATATAACTACTATAATACTGCTCCTATGTACAGGAATATAACTACTATAATACTGCTCCTATGTACAAGAATATAACTACTATATAATACTGCCCCTATATACAAGACTATAACTACTATATAATACTGCCCTATATACAAGACTATAACTACTATAATACTGCCCCTATATACAAGAATATAACTACTATAATACTGCCCCTATGTACAAGAATATAACTACTATAATACTGCCCCTATGTACAAGAATATAACTACTATAATACTGCTCCTATATACAAGAATATAACTACTATAATACTGCACCTATGTACAGGAATATAACTACTATAATACTGCTACTATATACAAGAATATAACTACTATAATACTGCCCCTATATACAAGAATATAACTACTATAATACTGCTCCTATGTACAAGAATATAACTACTATAATACTGCTCCTATGTACAGGAATATAACTACTATAATACTGCTCCTATATACAAGAATATAACTACTATATAATACTGCCCCTATATACAAGACTATAACTACTATAATACTGCCCCTATATACAAGAATATAACATACTATAATACTGCCCCTATGTACAAGAATATAACTACTATAATACTGCTCCTATATACAAGAATATAACTACTATAATACTGCTCCTATATACAAGAATATAACTACTATAACACTGAATAAAAAAGCAAGAAGCCAGCACTGCCTGTGGTTAGCACGCAATACAAAAATTGTATGTGCACATATTAATTTCTAACTGTACTTTAAACTGAGACATTTAGCAAACAATTGATCAATTCTTTGAGCCACCCCACCACGTCACGGCATTCTATAATGGGTCAGTCCTACTCTACATTTTCTATATACGCTGTGCCATTATGGCCTCCTGAATGCATTAAATGCATACGTGCCTGAAGCATTTCTGAACTACTCCCACGGCGCCAGAAGGGCAGCGCAGATAAAGGCAGACCAGGTCCGCACATTATCAGATCTGACCCCTCCACACTGTTTAAAGTACGGTTAGAAATTAATATGTGCACATGCACTCTTTGTATTGCGTGCTGACCACAGGCAGCGCCGGCTTCTTGGCTTTTTTATAATACTGCCCCTATGTGAGTGTGATTCCTGTTGGTGACGCGTCCTCTATCCTCGCGGTGTAGGGTAAGGCCGGTTATGTTCCCGCCGGCAGCCATCAGGCCAGAGACAGCGCCCGTCTTCCGCTCTTCCAATTTGTCGATGAGGAAAAGCTGAAAAGTATAAAGACTTTTGCAGGTGAGAGAGGAGAGGTTCTACTGCATTGTCTGATCCTGAGATCCCGGACGTCTCACAGCTGAGGGTTCGTTACTGAGCAGGAATTTGTACAGATACTAGAACTAAGCAAACAAAACTGGAGATGTGAGAATCTTAAGACTTCAGAGTAAGAACCCTGGAGGCCAACCACAATGTCACCTCCTCCCGGATCTCAGGATCTGTGGTGTCACACCCAGAGCTGCGCTCACAGTTCAGCTCGCTGTTTTCACTTCTCTTATTTGGTCACAGTTATGCAGAATAATAATAGTTTGTCATTCATCTATGGGGGAGACGAGAATGAATCTTGTGTATAAGAGCTGAAAAAATGTTTTATGTTTTGAAACATTGAAGAATGGAGATAAATTCCTATAAGGGTTGTAATTCTTCACGTTATAATTTTAAGTGCAGCTCTGGGTGTGACTGGAGCATAAGCATCAACAACAGTCCATCAACTGAAACGTTCCTCATTCTCCTTTACATACTTTGAGATGATTCTTCCCTTTACATTCTATTCCGTAGCCCCACCTCCTGGACTAGTCATTCCTTAGCCCCACCTCCTGGACTAGTCATTCCTGAGCCCCACCTCCTGGACTAGTCATTCCTGAGCCCCACCTCCTGGACTAGTCATTCCTGAGCCCCACCTCCTTGACTAGTCATTCCTGAGCCCCACCTCCTGGACTAGTCATTCCTGAGCCCCACCTCCTGGACTTGTCATTCCTGAGCCCCACCTCCTGGACTTGTCATTCCTGAGCCCCACCTCCTGGACTTGTCATTCCTGAGCCCCACCTCCTGGACTTGTCATTCCTGTGCCCCACCTCCTGGACTTGTCATTCCTGTGCCCCGTCTCCTGGACTTGTCATTCCTGTGCCCCGTCTCCTGGACTTGTCATTCCTGTGCCCCACCTCCTGGACTTGTCATTCCTGAGCCCCGCCTCCTGTATTTGTCACTCCTGAGCCCCGCCTCCTGTATTTGCCACTCCTGAGCCCCGCCTCCTGTATTTGCCACTCCTGAGCCCCGCCTCCTGTATTTGTCACTCCTGAACCCCGCCTCCTGTATTTTTCACTCCTGAGCCCCGCCTCCTGTATTTGTCACTCCTGAGCGCCACCTCCTGGACTTGTCACTCCTGAGCCCCACCTCCTGTACTTGTCACTCCTGAGCCCCACCTCCTGGACTTGTCACTCCTGAGCCCCACCTCCTGGACTTGTCACTCCTGAGACCCACCTCCTGGACTAGTCCCTCCTGAGCCCCACCTCCTGGACTAGTCACTCCTGAGCCCCACCTCCTGGACTAGTCACTCCTGAGCCCCACCTCCTGGACTTGTCACTCCTGAGCCCCACCTCCTGGACTAGTCACTCCTGAGCTCCACCTCCTGGACTTGTCACTCCTGAGCTCCACCTCCTGGACTTGTCACTCCTGAGCCCCACCTCCTGGACTTGTCACTCCTGAGCCCCACCTCCTGGACTTGTCACTCCTGAGCCCCACCTCCTGGACTTGTCACTCCTGAGCCCCACCTCCTGGACTAGTCACTCCTGAGCCCCACCTCCTGGACTAGTCACTCCTGTGCCCCACCTCCTGGACTAGTCATTCCTGTGCTCCACCTCCTGGACTAGTCATTCCTGTGCCCCACCTCCTGGACTAGTCATTCCTGTGCCCCACCTCCTGGACTTGTCACTCCTGAGCCCCGCCTCCTGGACTTGTCACTCCTGAGCCCCGCCTCCTGGACTTGTCACTCCTGAGCCCTGCCTCCTGTATTTATCATTCCTGAACCCCGCCTCCTGGACTTGTCATTCATGAGCTCTTCCTCCTGTATTTGTCACTCCTGAGCCCCACCTCCTGTATTTGTCATTCCTGAGCCCCACCTCCTGGACTAGTCATTCCTGAGCCCCACCTCCTGGACTTGTCATTCATGAGCCCCACCTCCTGTATTTGTCACTCCTGAGCCCCACCTCCTGTATTTGTCATTCCTGAGCCCCACCTCCTGGACTCCTCATCTGATTAGATTCTGCTGTGTTACTACTTTTTGGGGTCTCCATCTTGAATAATGGCCGCACCTCTCGTTCCTTTCTTTGTAGCCTTCATTTCTCTTCTGGACAATTACGAGATGTCCACCGGGTGGCCGAGGTCGTGACCGCAGAAGAAATCGCCGAAATGAACCGATTCCTGGACGCCATCCTGGAGACCAAAGTGATGAAGGTGACGCCCAACCCCCGAGTCCGGAATCCACCGGATCACCGGGACTCCTCAGTACAAGATCTCTGCTCGCTGTCAGTGAATGGGACATTATTAATATTATTCTTGCCTCCTTGTAGCTGAGGGTTTCCTGCAATTGAATCCATCCACAACACGACGGCAGTACATATCCGACTTCTGCTCCCATTCACTGACAGTAAGCACAGATTGTATCAATACAGAAGATGCAGGGAAGGTTCTAGAACAATTTATTGTTTGATATTTATATTATGCTGGACTCGCCCTGAGGAGGTGGAGCTACACCTGAGGGGAGGGGCAAAAGAGAAGGTGGAGCTACACCTGAGGGGAGGTGGAGCTAACCCTGAGAGGAGGGGCCAAAAGTGAGGAGGTGGAGTTAACCCTGAGAGGAGGGGCCAAAAGTGAGGAGGTGGAGCTAACCCTGAGAGAAGGGGCCAAAAGTGAGGAGGAGGGGCCAAAGGTGAGGAGGTGGAGCTAACCCTGAGTAGAAGGGCCAAAAGTGAGGAGGTGGAGCTAACCCTGAAAGGAGGTGCCAAAAGTGAGGAGGAGGGGCCAAAGGTGAGGAGGTGGAGCTAAATCTTAGCAGGGCCACCCTAAGAGGAGGGGCCAGAGGACTGGAGGTAAAGTTTCAGGATGAGCCAACCCTAATGGGTGGAGTCAACTCAGAGGAGGTGGGGCTAACTCTAAAGGGAAGAATCAACTATAATGTGATGGACCTTACATGGGGAGGAGCTATCCCTGAGCAGGTGGTGTTAACCCTTTGTGTTGCTTTGTAGATTACTCATGAATATCTGGTTAGTAAAAAATGGTCAAAGCCGAATGAGAAAGACTTCAAATCTCAGTTGTACAACATCTGGTTCCAGCTGTACAGCCGGCAGCCAGGGAAGGGGTAAGTAGAGAGCGTCTGACTGCACCCATCAAGGTGGGAGATCACGCTTTTGCAAACAAAATAAATAAATAGTTAAATTCCTTGTAGAAATCCCTGAGCTCCTCTGATTCCGCCGCTCTTTTCCGTGTTGCTCTACGTCGCTCCTTTGCAGAAATATTCACATTTGATTCTTGTGTAACGAGGTATAAAAACACGCCCAGTTGGTCTGTGTGCAGAGATTTCACAGTCATCTCTGGGGGCGTGCACTTGCACTTTTCCCTTGCAGACACAGCCAATCCTAACTGAGCATTCTAGCAGTCTCCGCGCTGTGATTGGCAGCATCTGGGAGGGAGGGGTGAAGGTTCATGTTTTTGTACAAACACCCGGTTGTGCTGCAAGCAGAGATTTCTCATACTGTGGTCCAGAAGAAACAAATGTGAATATCTCTGCAATGGTTGGGCGCAGCACAAAACGGAAAAGTGCGTCAGAATCAGGGGAGCTCACAGGTTCTTACAAGACGTACGAATACATTTTTTTGAGTAAGTGATAGGTCCTCTTTACATCTGTTAAATTACTCACCAAGTCCTGCTATCTTGGTCTGTGATGATGGGGGTTATACATATTTTGCAGCCAAGATTCGTGTGGCTTTGAGCACGTATTTGTGGGGAATCGAAGCGCGGCCAAGAGATCATGGGGCTCCACAACTGGGTCCAGTTCTACCTCCAGGAGAAGAGGAACAACATCGACTATAAAGGGTTTGTGGGCCGCCAGCACAAGAGCCGGGTAAGGACGGGGGTCCCCGGACCCTCAGAGAGAGAGATCTCAATATGAGTCCTGGGGGCCCCTCTGACGTCTCCCCTCCACAGCCTGATGAAGACGACCAAGTGTTGAACCTGCAGTTCAGCTGGAAGGACCTGGTGAAGCCGGGGGGCAGCAGCTTCATCGGGGTCAGCCCCGAGTTTGAGGTCGCCGTCTACACCATCGTTTTCCTCATGTCCCAGGAGAAGACCACCAAAGAGATCGTCCGGGTGGAGGAGTACGAGCTGCAGATGGTGGTCAATCGTCACGGCCGTTACATCGGCACGGCCTACCCCGTCCTGCTGAGCAGCAACAACCCCGACCTCTACTGACCCCAAGTGTCCTCCTAAACCAAGGCCGGCAGCTCTCATAGACTTTATGTAGCAATTCCTCATCCACTTTCACATTTCTTTAGCTTGGTTTACATAAGACTGGACAATCCCTTTAATTAATTGTAGCAAATCGGCAATTAAAGGGGTTTTCCAGGATTGTGGCATCCACCGGGGATCGGGTGATGCCACGCAAAATACTCCCACATCTGACATCTGGCGTCATACATTTCACTTATCCATAGACATTTCACATTGTCATCTGTCATGTTATACTAGGAGCAGCCACTAGAGGACACTGCAGACCATAGATGGGGTGTTATACTAGGAGCAGCCACTAGAGGTCACTGCAGACCATAGATGGGGTGTTATACTAGGAGCAGCCACTAGAGGACACTGCAGACCATAGATGGGGTGTTATACTAGGAGCAGCCACTAGAGGCCACTGAAGACCCTAGATGGAGTGTCATTCTAGGAGCAGCCACTAGAGGTCACTGCAGACCATAGATGGGGTTTTATACTAGGAGCAGCCACTAGAGGCCACTGAAGACCCTAGATGGAGTGTTATTCTAGGTGCGGCCACTAGAGGTCACTGCAGACCATAGGTGGAGGGTTATACTAGGAGCAGCCACTAGAGGTCACTGCAGGCCATAGATGGAGGGTTATACTAGGACAAATTACCAAAGATCTTTTTTAGTGTTTTTCTTTATCGTGTGTCCCTATGACAACACTGCCGGTCCCACGACAAACTCCAATATCATAGGGAAGCTTGGTGCAGCTTAGACCCAGAACTGTAGATAGGGCTCTATACACATAAGTAATGTTACATACATATCATAGATATATATAAGAAGTTCTGTAACTTAAAGGCGCTCATGATCCGGAGGAGACACAATCCGGAGCCTCCGCTCTTTGACTGTCTGTCTTCCCTATGATAACACTGACGGTCACACCGGCCGGACCTGTCACCATTAAGATAGTTCTTCCATTTTGTGCCTTTCAGGATTTCTATCAATGTTATTTCTTCGCCTTAATGAATGGAGGACGAGGTCGCGGTCCCAGCCTCCAGCGAGTGATCGTCCTTTATCTCTTCATCATCCTCCTGAATGAAGTTTAAGCTTTTTACTGTGATTCAGTGTATTTTTCTTGCAGATATTTGTATATTATGGGGTCATTCATTTCAAGTTAATAAAATCCGTGAGACTTTGTATCAGGACTGTTAATATGACAATAAGTGTAATGAATGCTCATAAACACTAGAGGTCACTGCAGACCATAGATGGGGTGTTATACTAGGTGCAGCCACTAGAGGTCACTGCAGACCATAGATGGAGTGTTATACTAGGTGTGGCCACTAGGGTCACTGCAGACCATAGATGGAGTGTAATACTAGGTGTGGCCACTAGAGGTCACTGCAGACCATAGATGGAGTGTTATACTAAGAGCAGCCACTAGAGGGCACTGCAGACCATAGATGGAGTGTTATACTAGGAGCGTCCACTAGAGGTCACTGCAGACCATAGATGGAGTGTTATTCTAGGAGCAGCCACTAGAGGTCACTGCAGAACATAGATGGAGTGTTATTCTAGGAGCAGCCACTAGAGGTCACTGCAGACCATAGATGGGGTGTTATACTAGGTGTGGCCAGTAGAGGTCACTGCAGACCATAGATGGGGTGTTATACTAGGAGCAGCCACTAGAGGTCACTGCAGACCATAGATGGAGTGTTATACCAGGTGTGGCCACTAGAGGCCACTGCAAACCATAGATGGGATGTTATACTAAGTGTGGCCACTAGAGGTCACTGCAGACCATAGATGGAGTGTTATACTAGGTGTGGCCACTAGGGTCACTGCAGACCATAGATGGAGTGTAATACTAGGTGTGGCCACTAGAGGTCACTGCAGACCATAGATGGAGGGGTTATACTAAGAGCAGCCACTAGAGGGCACTGCAGACCATAGATGGAGTGTTATACTAGGAGCAGCCACTAGAGGTCACTGCAGACCATAGATGGAGTGTTATACTAGGAGCGTCCACTAGAGGTCACTGCAGACCATAGATGGAGTGTTATTCTAGGAGCAGCCACTAGAGGTCACTGCAGAACATAGATGGAGTGTTATTCTAGGAGCAGCCACTAGAGGTCACTGCAGACCATAGATGGGGTGTTATACTAGGTGTGGCCAGTAGAGGTCACTGCAGACCATAGATGGGGTGTTATACTAGGAGCAGCCACTAGACGTCACTGCAGACCATAGATGGAGTGTTATACCAGGTGTGGCCACTAGAGGGCCACTGCAGACCATAGATGAAGTGTTATACTAGGAGCAGCCACTAGAGGTCACTGCAGACCATAGATGGAGTGTTATACCAGGTGTGGCCACTAGAGGCCACTGCAAACCATAGATGGGATGTTATACTAAGTGTGGCCACTAGAGGCCACTGCAGACCATAGATGGGGTGTTATACTAGGTGTGGCCACTAGAGACCACTGCAGACCCTAGATGGAGTGTTATACTAGGTGCGGCCACTAGAGGCCACTGCAGACCATAGATGGGATGTTATACTAGGTGTGGCCACTAGAGGTCACTGCAGACCATAGATGGAGTGTTATACTAGGAGCAGCCACTAGACGTCACTGCAGACCATAGATGGAGTGTTATACCAGGTGTGGCCACTAGAGGCCACTGTAGACCATAGATGGGATGTTATACCAGGTGTGGCCAGTAGAGGTCACTGCAGACCATAGATGGAGTGTTATACTAGGAGCAGCCCACTAGAGGTCACTGCAGACCATAGATGGAGTGTTATACTAGGTGCAACCACTAGAGGTCACTGCAGACCATAGATGGGATGTTATACTAGATGTGGCCACTAGAGGTCACTGCAGACCATAGATGGGGTGTTATACTAGATGTGGCCACTAGAGACCACTGCAGACCCTAGATGGAGTGTTATACCAGGTGTGGCCACTAGAGGCCACTGCAGACCATAGATGGGATGTTATACTAGGTGTGGCCACTAGAGGTCACTGCAGACCATAGATGGAGTGTTATACTAGGAGCAGCTACTAGAGTACACTGCAGACCATAGATGGAGTGTTATACTAGGTGTGGTCAGTAGAGGTCACTGCAGACCATAGATGGGGTGTTATACTAGGAGCAGCCACTAGAGGTCACTGCAGACCATAGATGGAGTGTTATTCTAGGAGCAGCCACTAGAGGCCACTGCAAACCATAGATGGAGTGTTATACTAGGTGTGGCCAGTAGAGGTCACTGCAGACCATAGATGGAGTGTTATTCTAGGAGCAGCCACTAGAGGCCACTGCAAACCATAGATGGGATGTTATACTAGATGTGGCCACTAGAGGTCACTGCAGACCATAGATGGGGTGTTATACTAGATGTGGCCACTAGAGACCACTGCAGACCCTAGATGGAGTGTTATTACCAGTGTGGCCACTAGAGGACACTGCAGACCATAGATGGAGTGTTATACTAGGTGTGGTCAGTAGAGGTCACTGCAGACCATAGATGGGGTGTTATACTAGGAGCAGCCACTAGAGGTCACTGCAGACCATAGATGGAGTGTTATTCTAGGAGCAGCCACTAGAGGCCACTGCAAACCATAGATGGAGTGTTATACTAGGTGTGGCCAGTAGAGGTCACTGCAGACCATAGATGGAGTGTTATTCTAGGAGCAGCCACTAGAGGCCACTGCAAACCATAGATGGAGGGTTATACTAGGTGTGGCCACTAGAGGCCACTGCAGACCATAGATGGGGTGTTCTACTAGGTGTGGCCACTAGAGGTCACTGCAGACCATAGATGGAGTGTTATACTAGGAGCAGCCACTAGAGGTCACTGCAGACCATAGATGGAGTGTTATACTAGGTGCGGCCACTAGAGGTCACTGCAGAACATAGATGGAGTGTTATAGTAGGAGCGTCCACTAGAGGTCACTGCAGACCATAGATGGAGTGTTATACTAGGAGCGTCCACTAGAGGTCACTGCAGGCCGTAGATGGAGTGTTATACTAGGAGCAGCCACTAGAGGTCACTGCAGACAGTGTATATTTTAGGAATTCATTGTGTAAATTTTCCTTAATTCATTCACCAATTGTCTCCATTGTGACATTTATGACATTTATCTGTTTATTTCACAGCATTTCTACATTACGTATTCATGAAATATCATCCCAATCACTATAGATCCTGGGATTGTCGGGTGGCCTCCATCATAGACGCCTGCTGTGGCCTTAGTGGGTGCAGTTGGGTCATTTTTCCCAGTTTTTTGGTAATCCTCCAGTTCCGCTCCCCCTGGTGTATCGTTCCCATATGGGGGGAGATAAGCGGCGCCCGCATCCTCAGGTCCTGTCTCGGCCGCGATGATAAACCTTTACGCACCTGTGGTTTA
The DNA here is from genome assembly GCA_033576535.1 of Allobates femoralis. NCBI lineage: Eukaryota > Metazoa > Chordata > Amphibia > Anura > Aromobatidae > Allobates > Allobates femoralis. The sequence continues at coordinate 613,979,285 of JARQOC010000004.1, read as the reverse complement.
TAGATTTGTAGATTTCTGGTTTACAATACCATAAACACTTTGCTGCACCTTAATCTATACATTATGGGAATTCCCTTCCCTTATCCACCCCTGCTTCTTCCAATGTATAGATATAGGCTCATGAAAGGCGTGTTGACTTTCGCAATCACTATTTTTATTGATCCATTGAGGGAAACATAAAAAAATGAAACAACTCAGTTTATGGTGTTGATTAAATACAATAAAGCATTACCTAACGATTTGGGTTTGTAGACTTCTATGACATCATTGCGACAGATTACAATGTAATTCTCCCAACCTCTTATTAATAACAGAAGGAGTGGACTGAATACCGGCCTGGGGGGCATGTGCCTTCCTGCCCCCCGGTCCGGCCGGCCCCAGGAGTGGAGGAACATACGACGCTGGGATGTTTCACCCAGGGGGGGGGAAGGGCCATAGCTCTGCGTCCCGAAACCATAAGAAATATTTCAGATTGAAACAATAAATAATCTGCATTGCGAAAGTTTTCACACCCTTAACATAAATCTTCCACAACCCCTACATGAATGTATAAGGTGAGCCATAGACCGATAGACCCCAGTGTTTGAAATACGGGTCGAGTCTTGAAAAGTATTCACACCCACAGATACATTTTGGTCAGGACCAGGTCAGGGGTTGTCACTGACTCCCTCTCGCTGACATGAAGGGAGCACCGAGTTCTTCCTCCCGTTAACGATCACTAATTGTATTGATTATATATTATGACATAGTCATTTCTTTTCACTTTAACCAAAGCAAAGTCTTTTTCTCCAGAGCAATGTCCATGGGCGTGAAGACTTTGTATAGCTCGGTATATACACCAAGTCTCTTTACTTATGCCATACAGCCAATAGTGCAAAAATGTTACATCCCTCCTTCACCCCCCTGTACACGGCAGGGCGATGCCGTCATCGGGTTGTATCTGGGTTGTGTTTTTTTACCATGATTTCTTTTGTTGGTGCCCGACTATGTACAAATTCAGGAGTTTAGGTCGAGATTTACAGCCGAGAAGAAGGAAGGGAAACCCTGAGTGGGGTCAGGGTGTGGCAGGTACATTGACGATGTTTTTTTGTATCCACTCACATCAAAGGAGAATTGAAATTCATTGTTAAACAGAACAAGCCTAGATGGTTCCTCCATGAGTAAATGGTGGGGCCTTAAGGAGCAGATTAGGCCCTTAAGACATGATAGATAGAGGGATAGATAGAGGGATAGATGGATGTATAGACAGATGGGTAGATGGAGAGATAATGGATGGATAGATAATAGAAACATAGTGATAGATACATAGACAATAGATAGATATGGATGGATAGATAAACAGAGATGGATGAATAGATAGGTATGAGAACTTTCTTGTCATGTAGGGTGTAAATACTGCTTTATCATACATTGTTAACAACCATATTTTTTAGCTCTACAATTTGACGCCATTTACAGCCGCCATAAAGTGAGAATGAGATATTGTTCAGTAATTTAAGAGCACAAATGGTAAGCTATAACAACATGTGGCCATAAAAAACCTATAAACATGTAAAGAATATCTCATCTGAAGACTTATCTATATCTGAAGGACATCTCATGATCTACATGAGGCGGCCGTCACACGCTGAGATATCTTTAGCGATATTGTAAGCGATCACGTGCACGCGCGATCGCTTACAATATCGCTCACATCGCTGGTGAGATGTCACACAGACAGACTCACCAGCGATGTGGAGCCGCGATCTCGCTCGTTACTATGGTACACATCGGGTAACTAGGCGCCGCGCGTCGCTTAGTTACCCGACGTGTACCATAGTTACCATCTCCCAGCATAGGCTCTGCCGCTGGGAGATCGTTCATCGTGGTGTCATACACCACGATGAAGGAGATCGTGAAATCGTTCATCGCTAGATCTGAGAACCGAACCTCAGATCAGCGATGTCACGATCAAGCGATTTCACATCGTAAATCGCTTGATTACATGCATCGATTTTAAGCCCGATATCGCTTAAGCGATCAAAAAGGAGATCGCTTAAACGATATCGGGCAAGATATCTGTGCGTGTGACGGCCGCCTGTGAAGGACATCTCATCTGAAGACTCATCTACATGTGGAGAATATCTCATCTGAAGACTTATCTATATCTGAAGGACATCTCATCTGAAGACTTATTATATCTGAAGGACATCTCATCTGAAGACTTATTATATCTGAAGGACATCTCATCTGAAGACTTATTATATCTGAAGGACATCTCATCTGAAGACTTATTATATCTGAAGGACATCTCATCTGAAGACTTGTCTATATCTGAAGGACATCTCATGATCTGCATGTGAAGGACATCTTATCTGAAGACCTGTCAACATGTGAAGGACATCTTATCTGAAGACTTATATCTGAAGGACATCTCATCTGAAGACTTATTATATCTGAAGGACATCTCATCTGAAGACTTATTATATCTGAAGGAGATCTCATCTCTAGACTTGTCTACACATGAAGAACATCTCATCTGAAGACTTGTCTACACATGAAGGACATCTCATCTGAAGACTTGCCTACATGTGAGGGACATCTCATCTGAAGAGTTATCTATATCTGAAGGACATCTCATCTGAAGACTTCTCATATCTGATGGACATCTCATCTGAAGACTTGCCTACATGTGAAGGACATCTCATCTGAAGACTTATTATATCTGAAGGACATCTCATCTGAAGACTTGTCTATATCTGAAGGACATCTCATCTGAAGACTTGTCTACATGTGAGGGACATCTCATCTGAAGACTTATTATATCTGAAGGACATCTCATCTGAAGACTTATTATATCTGAAGGACATCTTATCTCTAGACTTGTCTACACATGAAGGACATCTCATCTGAAGACTTGTCTACATGTGAGGGACATCTCATCTGAAGAGTTATCTATATCTGAAGGACATCTCATCTGAAGACTTATTATATCTGATGGACATCTCATCTGAAGACTTGTCTATATCTGAAGGACATCTCATCTGAAGACTTGTCTACATGTGAGGGACATCTCATCTGAAGACCTATTATATCTGAAGGACATCTTATCTCTAGACTTGTCTACACATGAAGGACATCTCATCTGAAGACTTGTCTACATGTGAGGGACATCTCATCTGAAGAGTTATCTATATCTGAAGGACATCTCATCTGAAGACTTATTATATCTGAAGGACATCTCATCTGAAGACTTGTCTATATCTGAAGAACATCTCATCTGAAGACTTGTCTACATGTGAGGGACATCTCATCTGAAGAGTTATCTATATCTGAAGGACATCTCATCTAAAAACTTGTCTACATGTAAAGGACATCTAATGTGAAGAGTTATCTATATGTAAGGGGGCCGTCACACGGAACGATATCTTGCCCGATATCGTTTAAAGCGATCTCCTTTTTGATCGCTTAAGCGATATCGGGCAAGATATCGTTGCATGTAATCAAGCGATTTACGATGGTAAATCGCTTGATCGTGACATCGCTGATCTGAGGTCCGGTTCTCAGATCTAGCGATGCACGATGCAACGATCTGCATCATCGTGGTGTATGACACCACGATGATCCATCTCCCAGCGACCGCGCCTATGCTGGGAGATGGTAACTATGGTACACGTCGGGTAACTAAGCGACGCGCGCCCCTAGTTACCCGATGTGTACCATAGTAACCAGCAGATCGCGGCTCCGCATCGCTGGTGAGTCTGTCTGTGTGACATCTCACCAGCGATGTGAGCGATATTGTAAGCGATTGCGCGTGCACGTGATCGCTTACAATATCGCTATAGATATCTCACCGTGTGACGGCCCCCTAAAGGACATCTCATCATCTCATCTGAAGACTTATTGACATCTGAAGGAGATTTCATCCAAAGACTTGTCTACATGTGAAGGAGATATCATCTGAAGACTTGTCTACATGTGAAGGACATCTCATCTGAAGATTTGTCTACATCTGACGTTCATCACATTGGACATAACCCACCATTTGTAACAAAAGAAAACATTTAAAGAACTTCCTTGTGGATGCCAAATAATAGATAAGGGAGCGGCGTCCCCACTCTGCCCACAAAAGGAGGCCATACTTTAGATGAAAGTTGGCCAGGTTTGCCAGCGTGGTGTGTAGGGCACACGTGACCCATCTGATGTGTGTACAGGTATACCGACCCTTCCTCGATGAGACAAAGTTGGGGCTATTGGTTTTCAACATACTTTTTATTTCCCTTGACACTGGAGCTGAGTCACCACCAGAAGTGTCCAGTAGAGGCTTACACCCCTCACCCCATTAGGAGTGAATATGTTTGTGCATAGGAGGCATCGATATTGAACTTCAATTGTATGTGATACAGTAGGGTGAACGGGACCATGTCTGGGCCTCCCTGGAAAGACAAAATGACTCAATAAAAAATAATCCTCTACAGAGAACTTAGACCATTGGACTCAACTGTGGCGAACAATGTAGGGACTATACATCCTCACCGTCTCAAGATCGGAATGGTGGCTCAGTGGTTAGCACTGTATATGGTGGCTCAGTGGTTAGCACTGTATATGGTGGCTCAGTGGTTAGCACTGTATACAGTGGCTCAGTGGTTAGCAGTGTATGGTGGCTCAGTGGTTAGCACTGTATACGGTGGCTCAGTGGTTAGCACTGTATATGGTGGCTCAGTGGTTAGCACTGTATATGGTGGCTCAGTGGTTAGCACTGTATGGTGGCTCAGTGGTTAGCACTGTATATGGTGGCTCAGTGGTTAGCACTGTATATGGTGGCTCAGTGGTTAGCACTGTATACAGTGGCTCAGTGGTTAGCAGTGTATGGTGGCTCAGTGGTTAGCACTGTACAGTGGCTCAGTGGTTAGCACTGTATATGGTGGCTCAGTGGTTAGCACTGTATATGGTGGCTCAGTGGTTAGCACTGTATATGGTGGCTCAGTGGTTAGCACTGTATATGGTGGCTCAGTGGTTAGCACTGTATATGGTGGCTCAGTGGTTAGCACTGTATATGGTGGCTCAGTGGTTAGCACTGTATACGGTGGCTCAGTGGTTAGCACTGTATATGGTGGCTCAGTGGTTAGCACTGTATATGGTGGCTCAGTGGTTAGCGCTAATATGGTGGCTCAGTGGTTAGCACTGTATGGTGGCTCAGTGGTTAGCACTGTATACGGTGGCTCAGTGGTTAGCACTGTATATGGTGGCTCAGTGGTTAGCACTGTATATGGTGGCTCAGTGGTTAGCACTGTATATGGTGGCTCAGTGGTTAGCACTGTATATGGTGGCTCAGTGGTTAGCACTGTATGGTGGCTCAGTGGTTAGCACTGTATATGGTGGCTCAGTGGTTAGCACTGTATATGGTGGCTCAGTGGTTAGCGCTGTATGGTGGCTCAGTGGTTAGCACTGTATGGTGGCTCAGTGGTTAGCACTGTATATGGTGGCTCGGTGGTTAGCACTGTATGGTGGCTCAGTGGTTAGCACTGTATGGTGGCTCGGTGGTTAGCACTGTATGGTGGCTCAGTGGTTAGCACTGTATATGGTGGCTCAGTGGTTAGCACTATATGGTGGCTCGGTGGTTAGCACTGTATATGGTGGCTCGGTGGTTAGCACTGTATGGTGGCTCAGTGGTTAGCACTGTATATGGTGGCTCAGTGGTTAGCACTGTATATGGTGGCTCAGTGGTTAGCACTGTATATGGTGGCTCGGTGGTTAGCATTGTATGGTGGCTCGGTGGTTAGCACAGTATGCTGGCTCAGTGGTTAGCACTGTATGGTGGCTCAGTGGTTAGCACTGTATATGGTGGCTCAGTGGTTAGCACTATATGGTGGCTCGGTGGTTAGCACTGTATATGGTGGCTCGGTGGTTAGCACTGTATGGTGGCTCAGTGGTTAGCACTGTATATGGTGGCTCAGTGGTTAGCACTGTATATGGTGGCTCAGTGGTTAGCACTGTATATGGTGGCTCGGTGGTTAGCATTGTATGGTGGCTCGGTGGTTAGCACAGTATGCTGGCTCAGTGGTTAGCACTGTATGGTGGCTCAGTGGTTAGCACTGTATGGTGGCTCAGTGGTTAGCACTGTATGGTGGCTCAGTGGTTAGCACTGTATATGGTGGCTCAGTGGTTAGCACTGTATATGGTGGCTCAGTGGTTAGCACTGTATGGTGGCTCAGTGGTTAGCACTGTATGGTGGCTCAGTGGTTAGCACTGTATATGGTGGCTCGGTGGTTAGCACTGTATATGGAGGCTCAGTGGTTAGCACTGTATACGGTGGCTCAGTGGTTAGCACTGTATATGGTGGCTCGGTGGTTAGCACTGTATGGTGGCTCGGTGGTTAGCACTGCATATGGTGGCTCGGTGGTTAGCACTGTATGGTGGCTCGGTGGTTAGCACTGTATGGTGGCTCGGTGGTTAGCACTGTATGGTGGCTCGGTGGTTAGCACTGTATACGGTGGCTTAGTGGTTAGCACTGTATACGGTGGCTTAGTGGTTAGCACTGTATGGGGGCTCAGTGGTTAGCACTGTATATGGTGGCTCAGTGGTTAGCACTGTATACGGTGGCTCAGTGGTTAGCACTGTATATGGTGGCTCGGTGGTTAGCACTGCATATGGTGGCTCGGTGGTTAGCACTGCATATGGTGGCTTGGTGGTTAGCACTGTATGGTGGCTCGTGGTTAGCACTGTATGGTGGCTCGGTGGTTAGCACTGTATACGGTGGCTTAGTGGTTAGCACTGTATACGGTGGCTTAGTGGTTAGCACTGTATACGGTGGCTCGGTGGTTAGCACTGTATGGTGGCTCGGTGGTTAGCACTGTACGGTGGCTCGGTGGTTAGCACTGTATGGTGGCTCGGTGGTTAGCACTGTATACGGTGGCTCGGTGGTTAGCACTGTACGGTGGCTCGGTGGTTAGCACTGTATGGTGGCTCGGTGGTTAGCACTGTTGCTTTGCTGCGATCCTGGGTTCAAATCCCACCAAGGGCAACATCTGTGAAAGGTTGTATGTTGTCCTTGTGTTTACATGCATACTTATAGTGACATAATGGATCGTATGTACAGCATTGTGGAATATGATGGTGCCATACAAGCAAAGCATAATAAATAAATAAATTGAAAACTACATCGGCTCAGTTACCCAAACCCCCAGACCACCTCCCCATAAAACATCATGGCTCATGGGTAGATCAGGTTGGGTTACAATGTAACAATTCCTTTGACCTTCCTTTAAAGATACATCTTCATTAGACTGTCCGTCGTAGGACAATACTCCAACTGAAGATGTTCCAAAAACGACCCTTTCTCCAGACGTTTCCCTTGGCTCTTCTTGTTCCAGAGATGTACCCCATAGCTGTTCCTCAACAGCGTCTTCATCTCATTAAGATCAATTTCCTCAAAGTACCTTTCCCAGTCCTGCCAGTCTACGGGGTAGAAGGTCTCCTTGGGAAGGACGTTGACCCCCTGACAGGTGCTCTTGCTCCTCAGTCTACGGGTCCCGCACCACCTCTTGTAGACCCGGGTCAGGAGCTGAGGACCTTGATGGCCGTACAGCCAGTAGTTGTAGTTGTCCACAAAGTCCCTCATGCAGATCTCGATGAACCTGTGCCCCGGTTGGAAGGTGAGGAAGGCTCCGTTGACGATGTACAATGATTGTACGGCCATCGCGTTCGTGAGATTTAGTAAATTTTTGAGGATAATAAAATCCGTGTCCAAGTAGATCCCACCCCATTTCCAAAGGACGGCCAACCGGCAAGCGTCCGAGAGAGTCGGGTAGTCAACCAATTGTCCGTGTCTTTCCACTTTGGAGTACCAGGTGCTTAGAGGGGTATCTGAGAACAGTTCCTTGAAGTCCAGAGGAACCAACTCTACATTCCAGAAGCAGCTAAGGAAGGAGATGCCAAAATTGTGAGGCAGCGACTGGTTGTCGCCCCTTAGCCCCTTCATCATGATGGTTACCTTAGTGTGAGGGTTGGCTCGAGCCGCTGACTCCACCGCACACATCACCTGGAAGGAAGGACTAGTCCTGTCTGAGGTCTCCAAGAAGAAGATGCCACCACCCTCTCCATTGGTTTTGACAGTTGTAGAGTTGTCTGGTCCATTCGGGATTGACTTCGGGCAGGTGACCTCCTTGGGTAGGTGGTGAAGGTGGGCTTCTTCTTCTGTGTCTGACGTGAACTTTAAATACACGAAGAGGAATACGAAGGTAAGAGAGCTGAAGGACGCCAACGACATCAACCACGACTTAAAGTTAATTTTTACCCCCGAGAACAGGTAGTTGGGTAACATCATGTTTTTGATCAAATTGGAGAATTTTCGATTACCTGCAAGAGAAATAAAAAATGGTCAGCTCAGAAGAACCTGACACCACAATGGTCTCTCATGACGTCTGTCTTGTTTATGTATCCAGACTTCATATTAAACGTGTTTCTATCCTTTGGCAGTGTAGAAGTTAATGTCAGTTTCTGTTGCTAGCAAGCTCCCTAGTTCTCTTTACAGGTGTGGCTACTTATTGATCACTCCCATTTCCTTTATATAGTCACATGATCTAGCATACCTTGCTGGTCATTGAACTCATTCCGGGCCTGACCCCCTTAGTTATAGGCAGTACTCTGGAGAGCTAATTGTTGCCAAGCCATCTGCTGCCTAGAAGTGTGTCAGCAGATGTGAAGTTGCCTTGTTATTTCCCTATCTGTCACTGTTTGTTGCAGTGTTTGGGACTAGTGCTCCCACTGGCCATTTCCCTTTTGAGGGTTTACATCAGGGCCAGCAAGGGCATAGGTATCCTGTTCAGTAATGGGGTGAAAGAACTCATGTTGGGAGATCAGGGTACAGCCGCAGGTAAGTGCAGGATATGTCCTTTCCCCCATTCTCTATGACCAGGGCCCCCCCCATTGTATTTGTTCCCCCTCTCCCGGTGTTTCCCCAGTCTCTGGTTGTGGGTAGTGTGTTGGACCTCATTGGTCAATGCATTACAGTCGCGCCCTGTATCCAGACGCTCCCAAGTATGCGGCGTGACATCCGATTGCCAACTTTGTAATGGTGGACAAACGTGACCCTCTACTATATTTCTGAAAAGATTTTTCTCAACATTTTCCTAAAATGTAACAGATTGATGATCGGGAAAATTATTTGGAAGTTAACAGTGGGTGCTCCATGTACAAATGTTACTGTGAGAGTGTAAGGACATCCTAGGTGCAGTGGTCACCTCAATCATGAGTATCAGCCATAGTCTGTCTGCAGCCAAATCTTTGATGTTTTTGATGCACCCGTGCAGTGAGAATAACAGACAACCGACACGAGTACAAGATGCTAAGAAAGTCTGAGTTTATCTGCGGAAGCACGTACATTTATACTGAGGGTAAGCCCCAGTATAGGATCATTCATTAATTGGTTACTGAATATTAAACATAGGTGATCATTGGATCATTGGTTATTAATAGGCTGAGAGCTGGTTGGATTATGCAGGTCTATACGAAATATATTCTAAACAAATATGTAACCTGGTGTGGCAGGTACATTGACGATCTTTTTTTTCTATCCACTCATATTAACGGAGAATTGAACTTCATTGTTAAACAGAACAAGCTTAGATGGTTCCTCCATGAGTAAATGGTGGGGCCATGAGGAGCAGATTGTGATTGGAGATCACCCAGGACCCTTAGGACATGATCGACAGATAGGAAGGTATGAGAACTTTCTTGTCATGTAGGGTATAAATACAGCTTTATCATCCATTGTCTCCATGATGTGTAATTGGTTACAGAATATTAAACATAGCTAATCATTGGTTACTAATAGGCTGAGAGTTCTTTGGATTATGCAAGTCTATTCAAAATATATTCTAAACACATGTAACCTGGTGTGGCAGGTACATTGACGATGTTTTTTTTCTATCCACTCATATTAAAGGAGAATTGAACTTCATTGTTAAACAGAACAAGCTTAGATGGTTCCTCCATGAGTAAATGGTGTGGCCATGAGGAGTAGATTGTGATTGGAGATCACCCAGGACCCTTAGGACATGATAGATAGGTAGGTATGAGAACTTTCTTGTCATGTAGGGTATAAACACTGCTTTATCATTCATTATTAACAACAGCCATACTTTTAGCTTCACGATGTGTAATTGGTTACAGAATATTTAACATGGCTAATCACTGGATCGTTGGTTACTAATAGGCTGAGAGCTGATTGGATTATGAAAGTCTATTCTAAATATATTCTAAACACATAGTATCCTTGTAGTTTTTCATCATTGGATGCTATTGACCCATCACATTTCTTCCTTATCTGGTGTTGCTGGAACATCTTCCCTTCTAACTAAAATATGCTAGACATTGGCTTCACTCCCAGACGAGGTGGCCTTCCTTGCTTCTCTATACACAGTGTACGACTTGCTGTATAAAAACTGTACTTATTTCTCTTATATATGCTAGATATGAAGTACAATACAGGATACAAGCACATTGGTAAATCTTTGGATATTTTCATATATTGATATGTATTGATTTCCACAACACTGGTGGACATGGCTCATCAAACCTGGGGACAGACTTGTCTTGATGGCCCTGTGGGCCAAAGCAAGTGTCCCTTCAATATCTTCCACATCTCCGAGCCTTGACGGCAGAAGTCCTATTGTTCCATGTTCATGGGAGTTTCATGGATGGTAGGAGATGACCTCCATATCACTATATGGTGGTCCACTCCTTCCTCAGCCTGGGGCTGAAGATCATTAATGTTGGACCACCTATGTCCCTATCCCTAATAGAGCCAGGTCATCCGAGTGGAAGGAGGCTGTGCAGGATCCCACTGGATCTACTCCATGAGGACCACGTTGACCAGAGGGACCCACCCCTCATACCCCCTGGGGTTGGATCTCCTGGATTTGGCCTTTGACCACTTTTTGGCACCGTCTTATCGCTCTCCATCTGTAGTGTAGGTTCAGGAGCGGAAAATGTTGACTCCCCATAAAGTGTTAATGAATAACTCAGAAGATGTATCTAGATAAAGATCTAGATCTGGATCTCTTCTCTATAGTATAATGACAAAGGGGATGAACTTTCTGCTTCGTGATCACATTCCTGAACTGGAGACAAATCGCAGAATTCAGGTAAAGCCGGAAATTTACAGTGTAATAATGTAAAGAAACAGATGAGAATGTGGGTAGATCCGGAATCCACTGATCCAACGACCTTCACAACCGATCCTTTATAGATTTAGTTCTGAGCTCGGTTGTTCCCCCCAGAGACCGTATATGGGGAGAGGGTGTATGGCAGACGTGCTGCCCTATAATGTAAATCCCGGTATAATGCTGGACCCTGGAGAGATCAAGCGCTGATCACATGGCATTGACCCGGCACCAACCTCTTCAATGCCTCAGACCCCCAAGAACTTTATCATTAATCCTTGTACTATTTAGGGCTCCAGATTGAACACTTGAATAGCTATACTCAGACCTGTTATGTTTATCACTGAGAAATCCACACACTTAGCTCTACTAGATCCACATACTCAACTCTGCTACATCCACATACTCAACTCTGCTACATCCACATACTCGGCTCTGCTACATCCACATACTCGGCTCTGCTACATCCACATACTCGGCTCTGTTACATCCACATACTCGGCTCTGCTACATCCACATACTCGGCTCTGCTACATCCACATACTCGGCCCTACCACATCCACATACTTGGCTCTGCTACATCCATATACTCAGCACTGCTACATCCACATACTCTGCTCTGCTACATCCACATACTCGGCTCGGCTACATCCACATACTTGGCTCTGCTACATCCATATACTCAGCACTGCTACATCCGCATACTCAGCTCTGCTATATACATATTATGCTCTGCTACATCCACATACTCGGCTCTGCTAAATCCGCATATTCAGCTCTGCTACATCCGCATACTCAGCTCTGCTACATCCGCATACTCTGCTCTGCTACATCCGTATACTCTGCTCTTCTATATCCGCATACTCTGCTCTGCTATATCCGCATACTCTGCTCTGCTATATCCGCATACTCTGCTCTGCTCCATCCGCATACTCTGCTCTGCTACATCCGCATACTCTGCTCTGCTACATCCGCATACTCTGCTCTGCTACATCCGTATACTCTGCTCTGCTACATCCGCATACTCTGCTCTGCTACATCCGCATACTCTGCTCTGCTATATCCGCATACTCTGCTCTGCTATATCCGCATACTCTGATCTGCTACATCCGCATACTCAGCTCTGCTACATACATATTAAGCTCTGCTACATCTGCATACTCAGCTCTACTACATCCGCATACTCAGCTCTGCTACATACATACTCTGCTCTGCTACATCCGCATACTCTGCTCTGCTACATCCACATACTTGGCTCTGTACATCCATATTCAGCTCTGCTACATCCACATACTCCGTTATAATACATCCACATGTTTGGCTCTGCTACATCCGCATACTCAGGTCTGATACATCAACTATCTTCTGCAAAACCATGTTACCAAAATCGCACACACACACACCCCACTTTCAGCTCTGCTACATCCATTGACTCCATTGACTGTGTGTTGGCAGCATTTACTATGTGGCTACATACTTGGCTCTGCTACATGACTTCATTCTGCTTAACCCCTTAAAGACCAATTTCATACATTTTCATCACAGGTCACTGAAGGCCATATGGAGGGAGCTCAGGATCCGCATCCACAGTGTGCATCTGCCTGTATCTGCAGTGGCCAGAGGGGCGCTCATCACTGCAGTTACACATTTCAGTGCTGCTGTCAGTCATTCACATTGGATTGCAGGGAGCTGATTATTCCTCCTGTGAAGCTCCGCAAAGGCGTCAATGGTAGAACCGCACTTTATATACAGCAAAACTGAGGTATAGAAGTATATGATATAGGGGACCTGAGTATATGGCTTTGCATAAGATGGTGGATGTAGCAAGGTCAAGTATGTTAATATAGCAGAGCGGAGTATGTGGATGTAGCAGAGCATAATATGTATGTAGCAGTGCTGAGTATGTGGATGTAGCAGTGCTGAGTATGTGGATGTAGCAGAGCTGAGTATGTGGATGTAGCAGGGCCAAGTATGTGGATGTAGCAGAGTTTAATGTGGATGTAGTAGAGCAGAGTATGTGGATGTAGCAGTGCTGAGTATGCGGATGTAGCAGTGCTGAGTATGTGGATGTAGCAGAGCTGAGTATGTGGATGTAGCAGAGCTGAGTATGTGCGTGTAGCAGAGCTTAATGTGGATGTAGCAGTGCTGAGTATGTGGATGTAGCAGTGCTGAGTATGTGGATGTAGCAGAGCTGAGTATGTGGATGTAGCAGAGCTGAGTATGTGGATGTAGCAGAGCTGAGTATGTGAATGTAGCAGAGCTTAATGTGGATGTAACAGAGCTTAATGTGGATGTAGGAGAGCAGAGTATGTGGATGTAGCAGAGCTTAATGTGGATGTAGCAGAGCAGAGTATGTGGATGTAGCAGAGCTTAATGTGGATGTAGCAAAGTATGTAGATGTAGCAGAGCTGAGTATGTGGATGTAGCAATGCTGAGTATGTGGATGTAGCAGAGCTTAATGTGGATGTAGCAGAGCAGAGTATGTGGATGTAGCAGAGCAGAGTATGTGGATGCAGCAGAGCTTAATGTGGATGTAGCAGAGCTTAATGTGGATGTAGCAGAACTTAATTGGATTTAGCAGAGTATGTGGATATAGCAGAGCTTAATGTGGATGTAGCAGAGCAGAGTATGTGGATGAGCAGAGCTTAATGTGGATGTAGCAGTGCTGAGTATGTGGATGTAGCAGTGCTGAGTATGTGGATGTAGCAGGGCTGAGTATGTGGATGTAGCAGAGCTGAGGATGTGGATGTAGCAGAGCTGAGTATGTGGATGTAGCAGAGCTTAATGTGGATGTAGCAGAGCAGAGTATGTGGATGTAGCAGTGCTGAGTATGCGGATGTAGCAGTGCTGAGTATGCGGATGTAGCAAAGCTGAGTATGTGCGTGTAGCAGAGCTTAATGTGGATAGTAGCAGAGTAATGTGGATGTAGCAGAGCTGAGTATGTGGATGTAGCAGAGCTGAGTAATGTGGATGTAGCAGAGTAATGTGGATGTAGCAGAGCTGAGTATGTGGATGTAGCAGAGCTGAGTATGTGAATGTAGCAGAGCTAATGTGGATGTAGCACAGAGTATGTGGATGTAGCAGGCTGAGTATGTGGATGTAGCAGAGCTATATGTGAATGAGCAGAGCTTGAGTATGGATGTAGCAGAGCTAGTATGTGGATGTAGCAGAGTATGTGGATGTAGAGAGCAGAGTATGTGGATGTAGCAGAGCTTATTGATTGCAGCTGAGTATGTGGATGAGCAGAGCTAGATGTGATGTAGCGCTGAGTATGGATGAGCAGAGCTTAATGTGGATGTAGCAGAGCTAGATGTAGTAGCAGCTAGATGTGGATGTAGCAGAGCTGAGTATGTGATGTAAGCAATGAGTGCGAGAGTATGTGGAGTAGCAGAGCTGAGTATGTGGATGTAGCAGAGCTGAATGTGGATGTAGCAGAGCAGTATGTGGATGTAGCAGAGCTGTAATGTGGATGTAGCAGAGCAGAGTATGTGATGTAGCAGAGCTTATGTGGATGTAGTAGAGCTGAGTATGTGGATGTAGCAGAGCTTATATGTGGATGTAGCAGAGCGAGTATGTGGATGTAGCAGAGCTGAGTATGTGGATGTAGCAGAGCGAGTATGTGGATGTAGCAGTGCTGAGTATGTGGATGTAGCAGGCTGAGTATGTGGATGTAGCAGAGCTGAGTATGTGGATGTAGCAGAGCTGAGTATGTGGATGTAGCAGTAGCTGAGTATGTGGATGTAGCAGAGCTGTATGTGGATGTAGCAAGCTAATGTGGATGTAGCAAGGCTGAGTATGTGGATGTAGCAGAGCTGAGTATGTGGATGTAGCAGAGCTGAGTATGTGGATGTAGCAGAGCTGTAATGTGGATGTAGCAGAGCTTATGTGGATGTAGCAGAGCTGAGTATGTGGATGTAGCAGAGCGAGTAATGTGGATGTAGCAGAGCTAATGTGGATGTAGCAGAGCTGAGTATGTGGATGTAGCAGAGCTTATGTGGATGTAGCAGAGCAGTAGGATGTAGCAGAGCTATGTGGATGTAGCAGCTAGTATGGATGTAGCAGAGCTAATGTGGATGTAGCAGAGCAGAGTATGTGGATGTAGCAGGCTGAGTATGGGATGTAGCAGGCAAGTATGTGGATGTAGCAGAGCAAGTATGTGGATGTAGCAGAGCTAGTATGTGGATGTAGCAGGCTGAGTATGTGGATGTAGCAGAGCGAGTATGTGGATTAGAGAGCTGATATGTGATGTAGCAGAGCTAATGTGGATGTAGCAGAGTATGTGGATGTAGCAGAGTATGTGGATGTAGCAGAGCTTAATGTGGATGTAGCAGAGCTATGTGATGTAGCAGAGTATTGGATTAGCAGAGTATTGGATGTAGCAGGCTGAGTATGTGATGTAGCAGAGCTGAGTATGTGGATGTAGCAGAGCTTAGTAGATGTAGCAGAGCAGAGTATGTGGATGTAGCAGAGCTAATGTGGAGTAGCAGAGCTGAGTATGGATGTAGCAGGCTATATGTGGATGTAGCAAGCGAGTATGTGGAGTAGCAGGCATTGGATGTAGCAGAGTAATGTGATGTAGCAGGCTATATGGGATGTAGCAAGCTGAGTATGTGGTGTAGCAGAGCTTAATGTGGATGTAGCAGGCTGATATGTGGTGTAGCAGCTGAGTATGTGGATGTAGCAGAGCTGATATTGAGTAGCAAGAGTATGTGAATGTAGCAAGTATGTGGATGTAGCGAGTATGTGATGTAGCAGAGCAATATGTGATTACAGAGCAGAGTATTGTGGATGTGGAGAGCAGAGTATGTGATGAGCAAGCTGAGTATGTGATGTAGCAGACTTATATGTGGATGTAGCAGAGTAATGTGATGTAGCAGAGTATGTGGATGTAGCAGAGCTGAGTATGTGGATGTAGCAGAGCTATAATGTGGATGTAGCAGAGTATGTGGATGTAGCAGGCTGAATGTGGATGTAGCAGAGCTGAGTATGTGGATGTAGCAGAGCTGAGTATGTGGATGTAGCAGAGCTATATGTGGATGTAGCAGAGCGAGTATGTGGATGTAGCAGAGCGAGTATGTGGATGTAGCAGAGCAGAGTATGTGGATGTAGCAGAGCTAATGTGGATGTAGCAAGCTGAGTATGTGGATGTAGCAGAGCTGAGTATGTGGATGTAGCAGAGCTTAATGTGGATGTCAGAGTGCTGAGTATGTGGATGTAGCAGAGCTTAATGTGGATGTAGCAGAGCTAGTATGTGGATGTAGCAGAGCTTAATGTATGTAGCAGGAAGTATGTGGATGTAGCAGAGCTGAGTATGTGGATGTAGCAGGCAGAGTATGTGGATGTAGCAGAGCAGAGTATGTGGATGTAGCAGAGCTGAGTATGTGGATGTAGCAGAGCTGAGTATGTGGATGTAGCAGAGCAGAGTATGTGGATGCAGCAGAGCAGAGTATGTGGATGCAGCAGAGCTTAATGTGGATGTAGCAGAGCTGAGTATGTGGATGTAGCAGAGCTTAATTGGATTTAGCAGAGTATGTGGATGTAGCAGAGCTTAATGTGGATGTAGCAGAGCTGAGTATGTGGATGTAGCAGAGCTTAATGTGGATGTAGCAGAGTATGTGGATGCAGCAGAGCTTAATGTGGATGTAGCAGAGCTGAGTATGTGGATGTAGCAGAGCTTAATTGGATTTAGCGGAGTATGTGGATGTAGCAGAGCTGAGTATGTAGATGTAGCAAAGCTTAATGTGGATGTAGCAGAGCTTAACGTGGATGTAGCAGAGCAGAGTATGTGGATGTAGCAGAGCTTAATGTGGATGTAGCAGAGCTGAGTATGCGGATGTCACAGTGATATGTTCAAAGTACAAACAGGCCTGCTAAAGTGCCAGTCTGGGGCCTATCTCTGGATATAGCTGAGTAGGTGTGAAACCTGTCTATGTAGCAGAGCTGACTGTGTGGCTGAGTTATAGCAGAGCTGCTTATGTGGAGCAGCACAAATGGGCCACAATCCAGAAGTGTCCGTGTTAGATTGGGTGTAGTGAGGCTCTGCTTTAGAGTACAGCCACACCTGCATCAAACTGGCACGAGAGCAGTGTGAGAAAAACTGGCATTGCCCTCAGACCAGCGGTGAACAGTCAGGTCGGATTGTTACTTTTTCCTCCGCTGAACTTGAACTGCAAACAAAAAAAAAAATCACACATGGATAAATAGACTCTGAGACCATCTGTGATTGGCTGTTGCAGTCAGGCTGCATTTCCATAATCTGGACAGTGATTGTGCTTGATTTCCATACACATTGCTGTACAGCAACCAACACAAAACACACGTGGGGCTTCGCAGTATTTTTAAGAGCTGCCACCCTCAGCTGCCTAATTTTACCTTAGCTGGCAAAAGAAAATGCGTGGGCTCCGCCCTATTTTTAATTGCCAGCCAGGGTAAACCTAGGCAGCTGAGGGTTGGTATTCTCAGTGGGTTGGGGGCCCATTGCTTTACGGCCCCCCCCCCCCATGCTCAAGAATTGCAGCCCACAGCCGCCCCTGAAAATGGCGCATTTATGGTAGCGCCATTTCCAGGCACTTTACCAGGCTCTTCCAGCAGCCCTGGTGGCAGGTGGCACACTGGGTAATAAGGGGTTAATACCAGCTTTGTATTTTCACCTGGTATTAAGCCCTGAGATTAAATAAATAAATGTAATAAAATAATAAAATGTAAATAAATAATAAAAATAAATAATAAATAAATCAATAATAAGATATAAATAAATAAAATAAAATATATACATATTAAATAAAAATATAAATCATAAAACAATAGGGTATAAATAAAATAAAATATAAATAAAATAAAAATAAAATATAAAAATAAATAAATAATCTGTGGTTACTATTGGTAACAACAATTAAATTAGAAAATCATATATTGTAATATATAATATATAAATAATGAATAAATCAATAATAAAATATACATAAATAAAATAAATAATAAATAAAAATAAATAACAAATAATAAATATTCACAAAATATAAATAAATACAATAACAATAAAATCTGTAAAATAAAATAAATAAAATGAAAATAAAATATCTAATATATAAAGTTGAGTGTATGTATGTATGTATGTGTGTATGTGGCAAGCCTCACCCACTCAGAATGGCCACACCCACTCCACATAGCACCAAGTCAATATAGCCACACCCACTCCACATAGCCACACCCCCTCCACAGAGCCACACTCACTCTATATAGCCATGGCCATTACACATAGCCACGCCCCCTCCATTGTGATGTCACAATAGAATGTAGAATGTTAGCTTATAAAATTCCGTGTCATGTCACTGCCTGATCATTCTGACCTTAAAACTCATGAGAAAAAGAACTTGGCTGGATGATTGTCGTCAGACGCTAAGAGAAAAGCTGTATTACGCCTCAGTGAGCAAGAATTACAGAAAGGCCAGGGTCACATTTGCGATGTGCCCCTAGCCTGCCGGATTCCGGTATTATCTTAGAACTTTTTCCAGCGCCGCATAGCGTTTCCGCTATGCGGTGCTGGAAACCGCTGCCCTTAGTTACCCGCTGTTTACCTGCACGACCTGTCACACAGGCAGCGGCTCGGAGGGCGTTTTACAGCGCCGCACAGGAAACCGTTGCAGACACGATTTCCTGTGCGGCGCTGTAAAACGCCCTCCGAGCCGCTGCCTGTGTGACAGGTCGTGCAGGTAAACAGCGGGTAACTAAGGGCAGCGGTTTCCAGCACCGCATAGCGGAAACGCTATGCGGCGCTGGAAAAAGTTCTAAGATAATACCGGAATCCGGCAGGCTAGGGGCACATCGCAAATGTGACCCTAGCCAAATAGAAGAAAGGGAGGCACAAATTAAAGAAATAGAAGGGAGGCACGAGCCACTGAAACATCTCAGCCAGGGGTGCACCAAGCCCCTCTGCCGCCTGAGCCACAAGCTGAGGACCGGGGGGGGGGTGCTGTCAGAGTCCAGCACTGCCGCCCCTGCATCCGCGGTGGGGAGGGTCGCCGCTCGGCAGGTCTTGCCTGCCCCTTGCCGCCGGCGCCATGACAGGGGGGACACTGTGTGGATATGGCCCCGCCCCCTTCTGCATAGCCGCTCCCACTGCCAGCTTGCCGCCTGAGTGAAAGGGCTCACACTGTCCGATGGGACGGTGCGGCCCTGGTCTCAGCAGACCCCTTATCCCATCTGATTTGCCTTTTGATTGTAAACGCCTTCAGTTTCCAGTTTGACTGGCATTTGCAATGTCCACTTAGGGCGGCTTCACACTGCGGCGTGATCCGGTCTGGTTCTGTACGGAAGGACCCAGACAGCGCGCAGACCGGATCAGCACATAGGACTAGGGGGCTATTATGCCCTCCGGTCCGGTGTGCAGTGCACCCAGTTCCTACTGCTGATAAGTCAGGACCGCGGGCGCCGAGGTCCTGACCTGTCAGCGGCTGCAGTTGCGTGCACTGCACACCGGACCGGAGGGCATAATAGCCCCCCAGTCCTATGTGCTGATCCGGTCTGCGGCTGTCAGGGTCCTTCCGTACAGAACCAGACCGGATCACGCCGCAGTGTGAAGCGGCCCTAACAAGGCTCAGGGACCGTCCTTGCACGTAGCAGGGATTGATCTGCAGTCTCCAGGCTTTCCTCATGGTGACCTTTACGTGGCCTGATCAAGACTTGGAACTGCCAAAAATCTGTTTGTCTTTGCACCAGAAGGAAAAAGCAAGAATGTTGTTTTTCATAAGACTCTTGAACCAGCTGCAAATAAAATACTGTACCCCGCCACCTCCACATAGCCACACCCCCTTCACATAACCCCGCCCCCTCTACATAGCCACACCCCTTCACATAGCCCCACCCTTTCATAGCTCCACACCTTTATGGCCCGACCACCTTCACAATGTATGTATGTGACTCTCCGTTGCCGGGTTCTCAGGTCTCAGGCGCTGCTTCACTCGTCACGGTTCCGCGCCTGAGGCTGTGGGGGCCCGGTGGTCAAATGGAAGGGGCTTGTGAATTGGGATAAAGTCTTAATTGTCTCGTGACGCCACCTGTGGGTGTCCGGTGATGGCACCGGCGCTGCTTGGGCCTCCGGGGGATGTGCAGCAGCTAGATGGGATGCTCCCCACAGGATGAGCAGTAGTCCCTGGGGCCAGGAGCTGCACTGGATGGAATACGGCAGCTCGGGTAGTTTGATGAATGCATGGGTTAATAACCGTTCCGAAAAAAAAGGCGCTGACACGGTGCTCCTCTGTAACGGGTCTTTACTGTAGTTCTGGTGCGGTACACGGTATTACAGTTCTTTAGGTAACGGACCGGGTGGTCCCAGTGGTGAACAGTCTCTGTCCAGAGCCCCACAGTGTTCCTCTGTTACTATCTGTCCTGAGGTTGTTGCCGTTGCTGCCTTGTTGCACCAGATTGGGATACTGGGGTTTCTCTATTGGATTGCCTGTTCCATGTTCTTCAACCAGCTACAAAGGGCCCTAAACTCCCGTGGCGGGTACCCCCCTGGTAAGACTGCAGAAGTTGTGGCTTTAGTGAGGCGCTCCTATGAAGCTATTCCGTCACTCCGGTTTTGTAGAACAGCGGTAAACGACTGTCTACCTCGGAACCGGTGTCCGGTAGGACTGGGCATGGGTGATTTTGGACCCGTTGCTTTTGTTGATTTACCTGCTCTCTCGTTTGGGTCACCACACGAGGAGAGATGGAGAAGGAGGGAGGACAGCAACATGGTGCACCGAGAGCGGGGGGCACAGTGTGTGTATACAGGGTAGTACCTGTGCTGGCCAAAGGGGGCGGGCCTCCTTGCTCCAAATGGCCCCACCCACAGCCAGCGCGCCCAGGCCCCCCCCTGCTGTTTGTATGGCCACGCCCCCTCCACTGATCGCCGGGCTCCTTACAGCTGTATGGCCTATAAGGCCCTATTGGCGGCCCTGCTTGTTGGTGCCCTCCCTGTTAGATTTGTCTGGACTTCTGTCCTTGACCCTGTCTCTCCCACGTTCTCTAACTTCTCCTTTCCTCCTTTCCCCACACTACACCTCACACTCCTCCCACCAGGACCCGATTGGTCCTCTGCCTCTGAGTGGTGCATGTGGTGTATGGAGCTTTGGATTTAACTTGTTCCACCCCTGAGACGGACGATATTACATCTTCAGTCATGGATGCAATACCCTCCTGTGACGCACTCTTTGCGGGGCGCCACATGTGTATGTCCACTAAATGAATTTTCACCATTGCATCTACAATCAGAAAAGTTTGCACCCCTCCCCCCATTTGACTCAGGGTTTGTAGAGGGGTGTGGATTTGGGGAGTGCGGGTGCAGCGAGGGTGTTTTGGGGGGCAGGATTAGGGGGGGTGCAGATTTGGGGAGGGTGCGGCAGGGCAAGTTTGGGGGTAAGGGGAGTTTTGGGGTGAGGGGTAGGTTTGTGGGGGAGCATGGGTAGTTGGGGGCAGGATTGATGCATATAGCACACATACATACATACACTCCGCTTATAACTAAGAACAGGCAACAGCCAGTGTAAAATAAAAAGAAATAAATAATAAAAAATAATTAATCAGTGGTTTCTATTAGTAACAATGATTTAATGTGAACATCATATATTGTAATATCTACTATATAAATAAGGAATAAATCAATGATAAAATACACATGAATAAAATAAATAAATAATATCAAATAATAATATAAATAATAATAAAAAATAAACAAATACAATAAATAATAATTAATAAATAATCTGTGGTTTCTGTTGATAACGACCAATAAACCTGACTGAGCACCATATATCAGGCTCACGTTGTCTGCGGTATTATTGTATGATCACATCTGTCCGTCTGTCTGGCTGTGACGTTCCTGCACGTGCCGCCTGTTCCGGTGACTGTCATGTGTCGGCCACTATTGTGCCGTATTTACACTATATGTGTATACTTCATCTTGGTGTCTCTATGACATCGTGTCGTATTTCTTATCTTTGGACCTTGGAGGAGTTCGTCCGTCTTTACCACCAACATATGGATCTATAACACCGCGCCACCATCACAGATGAAGGAATGCTACAGGGAGGTGGCATAATCCTGATTGCATTTGTTTTATGGGCACTATATGGCGGCATTATTTATACACTATATGGCGGTATTATTTATACATTGTATGGTGGTATTTATACATTGTATGGCGGTATTATTTATATACTGTATATGGCGGTATTATTTATACATTGTATGGCGGTATTATTTATACACTGTATGGCGGCACTATTTATACATTGTAGGGTGGTATTATTTATACATTGTATGGCGGTATTATTTATACATTGTATGGCGGTATTATTTATACACTGTATGGTGGTATTATTTATACTCTGTATGACGGTATTATTTATACACTGTATGGTGGTATTATTTATACACTGTATGGTGGTATTATTTATATGCTGTATGGCGGTATTATTTTTATACATTGTATGGCGGCACTATTTATACATTGTACGGTGGTATTATTTATACATTGTATGGTGGTATTATTTATACACTGTATGGTGGTATTATTTATACACTGTATGGTGGTATTATTTATAAAATATGGTGGTATTTATACACTTTTATGGCGGTATTATTTATACACTTTTATGGCGGTATTATTTTTACACTGTATGGTGGTATATTATGTATTATTTATACATGTATGGTCGGTATTATTTATACACTGTATGGCGGTATTATTTATACACTGGTGGTATTATTTATACACTGTATGGAGGTATTATTTATACACGTATGGGGTATTATTTATACATTGTATGGCGTATTATTTATACACTGTACGGTGTATTATTTATACACTGTATGGCGTATTATTTATACATTGTATGGTGGTATTATTTATACATGTATGGCGGTATTATTTATACATTGTATGGTGGTATTATTTATACATTGTATGGCTGGTATTATTTATACACTGTATGGCGGTATTATTTATACATTGTATGGGGTATTATTTATAACTTGTATGGTGGTATTATTTATACATTGTATGGCGGTATTATTTATACACTGTATGGCGGTATTATTTATACATTGTATGGTGGTATTATTTATACATTGTATGGGGTATTATTTATACACTGTATGGGGTATTATTTATAACATTGTATGGTGGTATTATTTATACACTGTATGGTGGTAATATTTATACACTGTATGGCGGGTATTATTTATACATTGTATGGCGGTATTATTTATACATTGTATGGGCGTATTATTTATACACTTATGGTGGTATTATTTATACATTGTATGGCGGTATTATTTATACACTGTATGGTGGTATTATTTATACATTGTATGGTGGTATTATTTATACACTGTATGGCGGTATTATTTATACATGTATGGTGGTATTATTTATACACTGTATGGTGGTATTATACATTGTATGGCGGTATTATTTATACATGTAATGGTAGGATATTATTTATTACATTGTATGGCGGTATTATTTATATTATTTATACACTGTATGGCAGTATTATTTATACATTGTATGGTGGTATTATTTATACGCTGTATGGTGGTATTATTTATACATTATATGGCGGTATTATTTATACATTGTATGGCGGTATTATTTATACATTGTATGGCGGTATTATTTATACACTGTATGGCGGTATTATTTATACATTGTATGGCGGTATTATTTATACATTGCATGGCGGTTGATTATTATTTATACACTGTATGGCGGTATTATTTATACATTGCATGGCGGTATTATTTATACACTGTATGGCGGTATTATTTATACATTGTATGGGGGTATTATTTATACATTGTATGGCGGCATATTTATACATTGTATGGCGGCACTATTTATACATTGTATGGCGGTATTATTTATACATTGTATGGTGGTATTATTTATACACTATATGGTGGTATTATTTATGTACTGTATGGCGGTATTATTTATACATTGTATGGCGGTATTATTTATACATTGTATGGCGGTATTATTTATACACTCTATGGCGGTATTATTTATACACTGTATGGTGGTATTATTTATACATTGTATGGCATTATTATTTATACATTGTATGGCGGTATTATTTATACACTGTATGGCGGCACTATTTATATATTGTAGGGTGGTATTATTTATACATTGTACATTGTATGGCGGTATTATTTATACATTGTATGGCGGTATTATTTAAACATTGTATGGCGGTATTATTTATACACTGTATGACGGTATTATTTATACACTGTATGGTGGTATTATTTATACAGTGTATGGTGGTATTATTTATACACTGTATGGTGGTATTATTTATACATTGTATGGCTGGAGTTATATTATATACACTGTATGGGGGTATTATTTATATGCTGTATGGCGGGTATTATTTATACATTGTATGGCGGCACTATTTATACATTGTAGGGTGGTATTATTTATACATTGTATGGCGGTATTATTTATACATTGCATGGTGGTATTATTTATACATTGTATGGTGGTATTATTTATACATTGTATGGTGGTATTATTTATACACTCTATGACGGTATTATTTATACACTGTTATGGCGGTATTATTTATACATTGTATGGTGGTATTATTTATATGCTGTATGGCGGTATTATTTTACATTGTATGGCGGCACTATTTATACATTGTACGGTGGTATTATTTATACATTGTATGGGGTGGTATTATTTATACACTGTATGGTGGTATTATTTATACACTGTATGGTGGTATTATTTATATACTGTATGGTGGTATTTATACATTGTATGGCGGTATTATTTATACATTGTATGGCGTGTATTATTTTTACACTGTATGGCGGTATTATTTATTACACTGTATGGTGGTATTATTTATACACTGTATGGAGGTATTATTTATACACTGGTGGTATTATTTATACATTGTATGGTGGTATTATTTATACACTGTATGGCGGTATTATTTATACATTGTATGGCAGTATTATTTATACATTGTATGGTGGTATTATTTATACACTGTATGGCAGTATTATTTATACATTGTATGGTGGTATTATTTATACGCTGTATGGTGGTATTATTTATACATTATATGGCGGTATTATTTTACATTGTATGGCGGTATTATTTATACATTGTATGGCGGTATTATTTATACACTGTATGGCGGTATTATTTATACATTGTATGGCGGTATTATTTATACATTGCATGGCGGTATTATTTATACACTGTATGGCGGTATTATTTATACATTGCATGGCGGTATTATTTATACACTGTATGGCGGTATTATTTATACATTGTATGGGGGTATTTATTTATACACTGTGTGGCGGTATTATTTATACATTGTATGGCGGCACTATTTATACATTGTATGGCGGCACTATTTATACATTGTATGGCGGTATTATTTATACATTGTTTTGGTGGTATTATTTATACACTATATGGTGGTATTATTTATGTACTGTATGGCGGTGTTATTTATACATTGTATGGCGGTATTATTTATACATTGTATGGCGGTATTATTTATACACTGTATGGCGGTATTATTTATACACTGTATGGTGGTATTATTTATACATTGTATGGCATTATTATTTATTACATTGTATGGCGGTATTATTTATACACTGTATGGCGGCACTATTTATATATTGTAGGGTGGTATTATTTATACATTGTATGGCGGTATTATTTATACATTGTATGGCGGTATTATTTAAACATTGTATGGCGGTATTATTTATACACTGTATGACGGTATTATTTATACACTGTATGGTGGTATTATTTATACAGTGTATGGTGGTATTATTTATACACTGTATGGTGGTATTATTTATACATTGTATGGCGGTATTATTTATACACTGTATGGGGGTATTATTTATATGCTGTATGGCGGTATTATACACTGTATGGCGGTGTTATTTATACATTGTATGGTGGTATTATTTATACACTGTATGGTGGTATTATTTATACACTGTATGGTGGTATTATTTATACATTGTATGGCGGTATTATTTATACATTGTATGGTGGTATTATTTATACGTTGTATGGCGGCACTATTTATACATTGTATGGCGGTATTATTTATACATTATATGGCGGCACTATTTATACATTGTATGGTGGTATTATTTTGGCAATAGATGTCAGATATTTTGTAGTATTATTTAGGCATACCATTGTATGGAGCTGTGGAGCATATGTAGCTGGGGCAGTATATGGCGGCATTATTTAGGCATTAAATGGCGGTTTGGTATGGGGAATATATAGAAGGCTACAGTGGACACAGCGGCGTCATTCATTCATTCTATCACTATTTGAGTCGTTCATGAAAATATTGCAGGATACTATAAGGTAAGGTCACTGTATGGTGACATTATCTATACATTATATGACAGTATTAAGTATGCAGTGAACAAAGGTATTGTGGTATTACTTAGGCAATTAATGACAGTATTGTGTGAAGAATAGATAGCCGGCTGGTGAGGACACAATGGTGTTATATACAGTACATAGTGCCTGTGTATATGGCAGTATACTTTTTTTATGCATTCTATGGTATTTGACAATATATTGTGGCATTTTTCAGGCTGTTATTTACACTATTGTGGGGAATATACAGCTGGACAATATGGCGGTATTAATTGAAGCAGGCAGGTTGGTCTGCTCAGCTTCTATAAGGAGTATGGCAGTAATCTATACATGTATCTGCTTCTTCTGTAAAAAGTCACTCCATCAACTGCCTAAGAATATGGGGTAACCATATTACATAGGGACCCCAACATATTCCCCAGCAGTTGGGGGATTCCTGCCATCCTCCCATGTTACTCACCCATATGGGGAAATGCCCAAATTGTATTTGTTTGTGGGTAACCAAAGATGAAGGAATGTAGCAGAGCTGAGTTTGTTGTATCTAGATCTGTCCTAGAGTCCTCAGGTCGGGTGGGATTCATCACACAGAGCTCAGCTATACAGAAGAGCCGCTTACATGTAGCAGAGTTAAGTTTGTCTTTTTTTCCAGCCTTCAATGATGTTTCTTTTCCCATAGAATCTCAGGTAAATCCGTCACATCGTCCTCAGGTCACAGAATACAAAACAATTCAATGACAAAGTCAGCTCTGCTCCATCAGGTCTATCCCTACCTGTGTGCGGCTCCAGGCTCAGGTGCGATGTGACGGCAGGTGCAGATGTGCGGCTCCTTCCTTCATCTGACACCTCCCTGATCGCTGTATGGAGGGTGGGGACGGGCGCGGACACTCAGATTGGCCGAAAACACAAAAACATATATTATATAGAGTCATTTCACACAGAGGGATCTACTCCGTTACACACAGAGGGATCTATTCCGTTACACACAGAGGGATCTACTCCATTACACACAGAGGGATCTATTCCATTACACACAGAGGGATCTACTCCATTACACACAGAGGGATCTATTCCATTACACACAGAGGGATCTACTCCATTAACACAGAGGGATCTATTCCGTTAACACAGAGGGATCTACTCATTACACACAGAGGGATCTATTCCATTACACACAGAGGGATCTACTCCATTACACACAGAGGGATCTATTCCGTTACACACAGAGGGATCTACTCCATTACACACAGAGGGATCTTACTCCATTACACACAGAGGGATCTACTCCATTACACACATGAGGGATCTATTCCGTTACACACAGAGGGATCTACTCCATTACACGCAGAGGGATCTATTCCATTACACACAGAGGGATCTATTCCATTACACACAGAGGGATCTATTCCATTCACGCAGAGGGATCTATTCCATTACACACAAAGGGATCTATTCCATTACGCAAGAGGGATCTATTCCATTGCACACAGAGGGATCTATTCCATTACACACAGAGGGATCTATCCATTACACACAGAGGGATCTACTCCATTACACAAGAGGGATCTACTCAATTACACACAGAGGGATCTATTCCGTTACCAGAGAGGGATCTACTCCATTACACGCAGAGGGATACTATTCCATCTATACACACAGAGGGATCTATTCCATTACACACAGAGGGATCTATTCCATTCACGCAGAGGGATCTATTCCATTACACACAAAGGGATCTATTCCATTACCTAGCAGAGGGATCTATTCCATTGCACACAGAGGGATCTATTCCATTACACACAGAGGGATCTATTCCATTACGCAGAGGGATCTATTCCATTACACACAGAGGGATCAAACTCCTATTACACGCAGAGGGATATATTCCATTACACACAGAGGGATCTATTCCATTACACACAGAGGGATCTATTCCATTACGCAGAGGGATCTATTCCATTACACGCAGAGGGATCTATTCCATTACACACAGAGGGATCTATTCCATTGCACACAGAGGGATCTATTCCATTACACACAGAGGGATCTATTCCATTACACACAGAGGGAAACTATTCATTACGCAGAGGGATCTATTCCATTGCACACACGAGGGATCTATTCCATTACACACAGGGATCTATTCCATTACACACAGAGGGATCTACTCCATTACACGCAGAGGGATCTTTCCATTACACACAGAGGGATCTATTCCATTAACGCAGAGGGATCTATTTCATTACATGCAGAGGGATCTATTCCATTACACACAGAGGGATCTATTCCATTACGCAGAGGGATCTATCCATTACACACAGAGGGATCTACTCCATTACACGCAGAGGGATCTATTCCTTACACACAGAGGGAAACTATTCCATTACACGCAGAGGGATCTATTCCATTACACGCAGAGGGATCTATTCCATTACACGCAGAGGGATCTATTCCATTACATGCAGAGGGATCTATTCCATTACATGCAGAGGGATCTATTCCATTACACACAGAGGGATCTATTCCATTACACGCAGAGGGATCTATTCCATTACACGCAGAGGGATCTATTCCATTACATGCAGAGGGATCTATTCCATTACATGCAGAGGGATCTATTCCATTACACACAGAGGGATCTATTCAATTACACACAGAGGGATCTATTCCATTACACACAGAGGGATCTATTCCATTACACGCAGAGGGATCTATTCCATTACACGCAGAGGGATCTATTCCATTACACACAGAGGGATCTATTCCATTACACACAGAGGAATCTATTACGTTACACACAGAGGGAATCTATTACGTTACACACAGAGGGAATCTACTCCATTACACACAGAGGGTCTACTCCATTACACACAGAGTGATCTACTCCATTAGACACAGAGGGATCTACTACATTACACGCAGAGGGATCTATTCCATTACACGCAGAGGGATCTATTCCATTACACACAGAGGGATCTATCCCATTACACACAGAGGGATCTATTCCATTAGACACAGAGGGATCTACTACATTACACACAGAGGGATTTACTACATTACACACAGAGGAATCTATTACGTTACACACAGAGGGAATCTACTCCATTACACACAGAGGGTCTACTCCATTACACACAGAGGGATCTATTCCATTACACGCAGAGGGATCTATTCCATTACACGCAGGGGGATCTATTCCATTACACACAGAGGGATCTATCCCATTAGACACAGAGGGATCTATTCCA
Organism: Allobates femoralis; assembly: GCA_033576535.1. Lineage (NCBI taxonomy): Eukaryota > Metazoa > Chordata > Amphibia > Anura > Aromobatidae > Allobates > Allobates femoralis. The sequence goes on along the minus strand of JARQOC010000004.1, from coordinate 613,949,463 downwards.
TTAGACACAGAGGGATCTACTACATTACACACAGAGGGATCTATTCCATTACACACAGAGGGATCTATTCCATTACGCAGAGGGATCTATTCCATTACACACAGAGGGATCTATTCCATTACACACAGAGGGATCTATTCCATTACGCAGAGAGATCTATTCCATTACACACAGAGGGATCTACTCCATTACACGCAGAGGGATCTATTCCATTACACGCAGAGGGATCTATTCCATTACATGCAGAGGGATCTATTCCATTACACACAGAGGGATCTATTCCATTACACGCAGAGGGATCTATTCCATTACATGCAGAGGGATCTATTCCATTACATGCAGAGGGATCTATTCCATTACACACAGAGGGATCTATTCCATTACACGCAGAGGGATCTATTCCATTACACGCAGAGGGATCTATTCCATTACACGCAGAGGGATCTATTCCATTAGACACAGAGGGATCTACTACGTTACACACAGAGGAATCTATTACGTTACACACAGAGGAATCTATTACGTTACACACAGAGGGAATCTACTCCATTACACACAGAGGGAATCTACTCCATTACACACAGAGGGTCTACTCCATTACACACAGAGTGATCTACTCCATTAGACACAGAGGGATCTACTACATTACACGCAGAGGGATCTATTCCATTACACGCAGAGGGATCTATTCCATTACACACAGAGGGATCTATCCCATTACACACAGAGGGATCTATTCCATTAGACACAGAGGGATCTACTACATTACACACAGAGGGATTTACTACATTACACACAGAGGAATCTATTACGTTACACACAGAGGGAATCTACTCCATTACACACAGAGGGTCTACTCCATTACACACAGAGGGATCTATTCCATTACACGCAGAGGGATCTATTCCATTACACGCAGGGGGATCTATTCCATTACAAACAGAGGGATCTATCCCATTAGACACAGAGGGATCTATTCCATTAGACACAGAGGGATCTACTACATTACACACAGAGGGAATCTATTACGTTACACACAGAGGGAATCTACTACATTACATACAGAGGGTCTACTCCATTACACACAGAGTGATCTATTCCATTAGACACAGAGGGATCTACTACATTACACGCAGAGGGATCTATCTCATGTCTTTATTTCTTAATCCAATTGATCTTTATTGAAAACGAATAAAAAGCAATACATCACCCAATGCACTGACCAATGGCAGAGGAGCATAGAGGGGACACTCTCTAATCCAATACCCAATAATGCCTAGGATCCTCCAGCGCAAAGGGGATCTCCAACACCTCATTTACAATAGATTCAACAGTGCGCCATAATGTAAGGCAAAACCCCCACGCACGTTCCATAGATCCCGTCCCTTCCAGCAGAGAGACATATTGGTTTTCCGGATCTTTGCTAGTCGCGGGGGGTAATACATCAGTTCAGTTGGATCTTTTTGGCTTGTTCTAAGTGGTTGATGCAAGATGAAAACCTGGCAGTATGGCAGGCAGCAGTGAGCCATGAGTCTAAGGAGGCTGAGGAGCAATGTCCAGGCAATGGAAGAGAAGGTCCGGGCAATGGAAGAGAAGGTCCGGGCAATGGAAGAGAAGGTCCGGGCAATCGAGGAGAAGGTCCGGGCAATGGAAGAGAAGGTCCGGGCAATGGAAGAGAAGGTCCAGGCAATGGAAGAGAAGGTCCGGGCAATGGAAGAGAAGGTCCAGGCAATGGAAGAGAAGGTCTGGGCAATGGAACAAAAGGTCCGGGCAATCGAGGAGAAGGTCCGGGCAATGGAAGAGAAGGTCCGGGCAATGGAAGAGAAGGTCCGGGCAATGGAAGAGAAGGTCCGGGCAATGGAAGAGAAGGTCCGGACAATGGAAGAGAAGGTCCGGGCAACGGAGGAGAAGGTCCGGGCAACGGAGGAGAAGGTCCGGGCAATGGAGGAGAAGGTCCGGGCAACGGAGGAGAAGGTGCGGGCAACGAAAGAGAAGGTGCGGGCAACGGAGGAGAAGGTGCGGGCAACGGAGGAGAAGGTGCGGGCAACGGAGGAGAAGGCGCGGGCAACGGAGGAGAAGGCGCGGGCAACGGAGGAGAAGGTCCGGGCAACGGAGGAGAAGGTCCGGGCAACGGAGGAGAAGGCGCGGGCAACGGAGGAGAAGGCGCGGGCAAGACGGAGGAGAAGGTCCGGGCAACGGAGGAGAAGGCGCGGGCAACGGAGGAGAAGGTCCGGGCAACGGAGGAGAAGGTCCGGGCAACGGAGGAGAAGGCGCGGGCAACGGAGGAGAAGGCGCGGGCAACGGAGGAGAAGGCGCGGGCAACGGAGGAGAAGATCCGGGCAACGGAGGAGAAGGCGCGGGCAACGGAGGAGAAGATCCGGGCAACGGAGGAGAAGGCGCGGGCAACGGAGGAGAAGGCGCGGGCAACGGAGGAGAAGATCCGGGCAACGGAGGAGAAGGCGCGGGCAACGGAGGAGAAGGTCCGGGCAACGGAGGAGAAGGCGCGGGCAACGGAGGAGAAGGCGCGGGCAATGGAGGAGAAGGCGCGGGCAACGGAGGAGAAGATCCGGGCAACGGAGGAGAAGGCGCGGGCAACGGAGGAGAAGATCCGGGCAACGGAGGAGAAGGCGCGGGCAACGGAGGAGAAGGTCCGGGCAACGGAGGAGAAGGTCCGGGCAACGGAGGAGAGGGTCTGGGCAATGGAGGAGAGGGTCCGGGCAATGGAAGAGATGGTGCAGGCAATGGAGGAGAAGGTCCGGGCAATGGAGGAGAGGGTCCGGGTACAAACCCAACCTCATCTGTCCCAATAAGAGACGGTAAGACTTCCATTAGTCTGGCTGCCCAGATCTTCACATACAATTTAATGTCACAGTTGAGCAGCGCAATCGGGCTAAAGTTCCCCAGGACCATGGGGGCTTCCCCGGGACCGTAGTAGGCTTCCCTGAGACTGTAGTGGGCTTCCCTGAGACTGTAGTGGGCTTCCACGGGACTGTAGGGGGTTCCCCTGGACTGTAGAGAGCTTCCCCGAGACCCTAGGGGGCTTCCCCGGGACCGTAGGGGCAGTGGCGGACCTTGTGCCTAGAGGGCCCTGGTGCAGCAGCTCATGGTGAGGAGGGGGGTGGGTGCTAGCGTATGTCGATGGAGAGCGGTTGCGGGAGGGGGGGGGCTTTGGGGTGCTAGCGTATGTCGACAAGGAGCATGGGGGGGTGCGTGCTAACAGGTGATGGCGAGGAGCGGGAAGGGGTTCGCTATGGGTCCTGCGGCTCCTATCTGCGCCGTGCCACACAGTCCTGGGAGCCGGGGCGTCAGAGGAGAGGAGGGGCGGGATCAGCCAAGGGAAGCAGGAAGCTTCCCTCGGTTAACCCCCTCTCCTCTGACTCAGGGCACAGGGTCATGGGGGTCAGCTGGGGGCCTCCCTGCAGGCTTGAGGGGCCCCCTAGCCGGTCGGGGCCCTGGTGCAGCTGAATCAGCTGCACCACGGTAGGATCCGCCCCTGCGTAGGGGGCTTTCCCAGGACCATGGGGGCTTCCCCAAGACTGTAGGGGGCTTCCCTGGGACTATAGGGAGCTTCCCCATCCCCGTAGGGAGCTTCCCAGGGACCGAAGGGGGCTTCCCAGGGACCGAAGGGGGCTTCCCTGGGACTGTAGAGGGCTTCCCCGGGACCGTAGGGGGTTTCCCAGGACCATAGAGGGTTCCCTGGGACCGTAGGGGGCTTCCCCGGGACTGTAGGGGGCTTCCCCGAGACGGTAGGGGGCTTCCCCGGGACTGTAGGGGGCTTCCCCGGGACCGTAGAGGGTTCCCCAGGACTGTAGGGGGCTTGCCCTGGACTGTAGGGGCTTCCCCAGGACCATAGAGGGTTCCCCTGGACTGTAGGGGGGCTTCCCCGGGACCATAGAGGGTTCCCCAGGACTGTAGGGGGCTTCCCCGGGACTGTAGGGGGCTTCCCGGGACTGTAGGGGCTTCCCCGGGACCGTAGGGGGCTTCCCCAGGACTGTAGGGGCTTCCCCGGGACTGTAGGGGCTTCCCCGGGACCGTAGGGGGCTTCCCCGGGACTGTAGGGGGCTTCCCTGAGACTGTAGGGGACTTCCCTGGGACTGTAGGGGGCTTCCCCGGGACTGTAGGGGGCTTCCCCGGCTTGGGCAAAGTGGTGATGATGGCTTCTCCTCTGATCTCTCCTGTATGTGAGAAGTCTCAGGAGGAATAGAGAGAGGAATTGAGATTAGTAAGGAAAAGAAAAGCCGTCAGGGCCCGGGGCCGAGCGCTTTATGGTGGACCCGGGTGATTCCCAATTCTGAATTGGGGGCGTTTAAGTTGGGTAATTGGGACACAGCGAGGGAGAGGAACTTTATCAAGGAAAGCAGAGACAGACGCCGCTGGTGGATGAGGGACCTGATGATCATTGTGAAGGTTATACAGGGACTCAGGAGAGACATTCCCCCGCTATATCGATGGGGTCACCAGTGGGACCCGGTGATTGGGATGAGAGAGGGGATTTTGGGGCTATTTTCCCTTTGACCCTCTTGGCAGCAGTGAGGCTGTGTCCCCGGAACATAACATGTGGATTTAAGTCTTATAAGATTTTCCTTCGCTCTTTGTAGAAGGGAACACAGATGACTCCGGGGGTCGGAGAGAGTTTGTCACAGACTTGGTGACGGGGCAGCTTTATCCTGGGATTCCAGAACTAGGAGTTTACACAGGGTACATGTGTTTATATCTGTTAATGTTGATGATTATTCAAAACCCAAAGGTCATTATCTCAGAAGATTAAAGTAGGGAGGATGAAGGGTTAAAAACTGTGCTGCCATATTCCATGACCTATCAAAGGGTGAATCTAATATTGATATATAATAATATATAATAAATGTAAAAAATAATATAGAAATATAATATTGATTTATTAGTCAACGTGTTTCCAAGGTCCCTGACACACCCTGGAACATGGCAATATGATATTGATTTGTCATGAGGAAGGGACCAGGGAGCCCTGGAACGTATTGACTAATTAATCAATAGTATATACATATATATATATATATATATATATATATATATATATATATAATATTGATTTATATATTTATTATATTTCTATATATTATTTATTATATTTATTTACATATTTATTATATATTATTGTATATCAATATTATATTCACCTTTTGATGGCTGGTGGAATACAGCAGCGCAGTATTTAACCCTTCATCATCCCTACTCTATATGCACCATGCATATATACAGAGATATATGATAAGATTCTGTCTGCAGTCACCACTAGGGGGAGCATCCTGTATACAGAGATACATGATAAGATTCTGTCTGCAGTCACCACTAGGGGGAGCTCCCTGTATACAGAGATACATGATAAGATCCTGTCTGCAGTCACCACTAGGGGGAGCTCCCTGTATACAGAGATACATGATGAGATTCTATCTGCAGCCACCACTAGGGGGAGCTCCCTGTATACAGAGATAGATGATAAGATCCTGTCTGCAGTCACCACTAGGGGAGCTCCCTGTATACAGAGATACATGATAACATCCTGTCTGCAGTCACCTCTAGGGGGAGCTCCCTGTATACAGAGATACATGATGAGATTCTATCTGCAGCCACCACTAGGGGGAGCTCCCTGTATACAGAGATACATGATGAGATTCTGTCTGCAGTCACCACTAGGGGGAGCTCCCTGTATACAGAGATACATGATAAGATCCTGTCTGCAGTCACCTCTAGGGGGAGCTCCCTCTATACAGAGATACATGATAAGATCCTGTCTGCAGTCACCTCTAGGGGGGGCTCCCTGTATACAGAGATACATGATAAGATCCTGTCTGCAGCCACCACTAGGGGAGCTCCCTGTATACAGAGATACATGATAAGATCCTGTCTGCAGCCACCACTAGGGGGAGCTCCCTGTATACAGAGATACATGATAAGATCCTGTCTGCAGCCACCACTAGGGGGAGCTCCCTGTATACAGAGATACATGATAAGATCCTGTCTGCAGTCACCACTAGGGGAGCTCCCTGTATACAGAGATACATGATAAGATCATGTCTGCAGTCACCACTAGAGGGAGCTCCCTGTATACAGAGATACATGATAAGATACTGTCTGCAGTCACCACTAGGTGGAGCTCCCTGTATACAGAGATACATGATAAGATTCTGTCTGCAGCCACCACTAGGGGGAGCTCCCTGTATACAGAGATACATGATAAGATCCTGTCTGCAGTCACCACTAGGGGGAGCTCCCTGTATACAGAGATACATGATAAGATCCTGTCTGCAGTCACCACTAGGGGGAGCTCCCTGTATACAGAGATACATGATAAGATCCTGTCTGCAGTCACCACTAGGGGGAGCTCCCTGTATACAGAGATACATGACAAGATCCTGTCTGCAGTCACCACTAGGGGGAGCTCCCTGTATACAGAGATACATGATAAGATCCTGTCTGCAGCCACCACTAGGGGGAGCTCCCTGTATACAGAGATACATGATAAGATCCTGTCTGCAGTCACCACTAGGGGGAGCTCCCTGTATACAGAGATACATGATAAGATCCTGTCTGCAGCCACCACTAGGGGGAGCTCCCTGTATACAGAGATACATGATAAGATCCTGTCTGCAGTCACCACTAGGGGGAGCTCCCTGTATACAGAGATACATGATAAGATCCTGTCTGCAGTCACCACTAGGGGGAGCTCCCTGTATACAGAGATACATGATAAGATCCTGTCTGCAGTCACCACTAGGGGGAGCTCCCTGTATACAGAGATACATGATAAGATCCTGTCTGCAGTCACCACTAGGGGGAGCTCCCTGTATACAGAGATACATGATAAGATCCTGCCTGCAGTCACCACTAGGGGGAGCTCCCTGTATCCAGAGATACATGATAAGATCCTGTCTGCAGTCACCACTAGGGGGAGCTCCCTGTATACAGAGATACATGATAAGATCCTGTCTGCAATCACCACTAGGGGGAGCTCCCTGTATACAGAGATACATGATAAGATCCTGTCTGCAGTCACCACTAGGGGGAGCTCCCTGTACACAGAGATACATGATAAGATCCTGTCTGCAGTCACCACTAGGGGGAGCTCCCTGTACACAGAGATACATGATAAGATCCTGTCTGCAGTCAACACTAGGGGGAGCTCCCTGTATACAGAGATACATGATAAGATCCTGTCTGCAGCCACCACTAGGGGGAGCTCCCTGTATACTGTACTATACTTGAATTGGACTACAAAGCAAAACGAACAGGGCGTGGCAGGGTCTTTGCAAGCAGAACCTTTGCTAGCAACAACAGGTTTTGGAGAAGAAGACATGGCAGCTATCCGGTTGCGAGATCTAATGCGGGAGATGGAGGAAGAGTCCCACGCCACCATCAGTGAGCCACAGGTGGTCTCTGTCCACACCATTGATGGGGACCCGACCTTCTGGGAGACTGTGCTCCAGGACCTAGGAGTCCAGCTCTTGGAAGTCACAGAGTGGACGACCCGGCGCTGGAGCGCCAGCATGGCTATCAAGCTACACCGTGAGGCCAAGCCGAGGCGGACCGACCGTCCAGACCCGGAACCGGTGGAGAGGAATAAGCTACCTGAGACCCACCCGGTTAACGGCGCGGACCCGGTGCCACCAGTTACCGAGGAAGAAGAGGCGGTCAGCCCAAAAGCCCCGCAGGAGGATGATGACCACAAGGCAACTGAGCCCGATGACCCAGCATACCCTGGTCCGGAGCAGCAATCCACTGAGGAGACAGACCTGGTACTAGAGGCCGTCAAGGAATAGGATGACGACCAGTTCCTTGAGGAAAGTGAGGCCCCGAGGAGGAGGAAGAACGGTTGGGGTTTCGCCAGAGGGCAGGACTTTATGAGGAGGTTTTTATCTCGCGTAGAGATGTGGTATCGCATTTTCCTAAGGGACACCCTGATCGTGACTTATACAGATGTGATCGCATTAGCTATGAACGCCATGCGGGACCTAGAGGTCGGTATGCCCTGAGAGTGTGAGGATCCCCACTAAAAATGGCCTGACTACTATATGTAGAAAAACGTACTGTATATAGTGTGCTTTCTTCCACAGTTCTCATAGACTTTAATGAGGACTCTTGATTTCCCTTTTGGGTGCTAATACTGTGTGTGCCGCGGCCCAGTGGTAACCTGGACATTGGAAAAGACAGTAATAGTGACCACTGGGTCCGCAATAGTTAACCGGTTCCATTGAACTGGAAAAGTTTATTTTTATGCAACGTTACAAAAACTGTGCCTCCCGGACGGGAAGAATACAAGATTAAAAATTAAAAATGTTTTATTGTTGGTATGCATACCTAAAAACATTTACTCTGTACCGGGTAGGGTAGAATGGACACTTGGGGACAAGTGTAATTTCCCAAGGGGGAGTGTAGCGCCCCGCTAGTCAGTGCGCTACAAAAGGGTACTGCACCCCTAACAGAAGGTGCAGTATGCTTTGATCTGATAAGGAGTAGTAGAAGCCTGAAGCTCCAGCACCACACACACACACACCTAGTGATAGGGGACCAATCAGACGCCCGTTACTAGGGTAACCGCTCCTGGTGGGTGGGGAAGTTAGGTTATAAAGTGAGTGGGGAAAGAGGGACAGAAGAGACAAGAGACCAGCAGAGGAGAAATAACTGGAGGGCACCTCAACCTGGTGACCCAGAAGAGAAAGGGGCAGATAGAGGGTAACCAAATACCCTGGCCCAGTCCGAAGCGGGGTACTGGCTCCGACGTGGATCAGAGGTCCATCTCTGAACAGCAAATTACCGGTGTGGTCGATGTCTTCTTAGAAGCACGATCCAACCGCCCTACACCAAGCATGGTCCCCACCAGAAGCGCTAGAGTTGTTTGGGTCCCCTTTGGAGAGATAAAGGGTTCCCATATCACCCGACGGGCCTGGTTCTAGAAGTGGGATTGTGCAGGGCACCACAGAAAAGGACAGAGAAAGTGATAGAGAAGGAACATCACCGGAGCTTCAGAGGGACATTACTCACTACCAGGACCACCCGGTCCACTACCCCGACTGAAACAACTGTTTACCCTGTAAGACTGCAGATTACTGGAGTAAAGTACCCGACCAGAGCGAGCAACGTGCCTGTGTTCCCTACGGATGAACTGTGATTTACCTGCCTTGCACCACACCGCAGAAGCTGCACAGCCCCATTCCAACCACGCTGCCCTATTCCACCTACAGCCCTCTTCCTGTAGGGAGCTACACCACCTTGCTGCCGCAGCGCCGTTGCCATCACTGGATCTACAGGTGGCATCACGATTGATTTTATTTGATTATTTTTCCCCTTTTTATTGTCTGCTCAAGGGCACGGACTCGGGCACCGACCACCCGTGTCACCCCCGTACCAGTACGCCCCAGATCCCAGTACCCCGAGCCCTTGGCACCAGACATGTGCAGTGAGCTTTTGTTTTGAGGCCATATTACTGCGCTATAAAACATTTATTTCCTATTGAAATCATATACATAAACCCGTCACAGACACGACATCGACATCTTTACTCATTTATTGTCTGTTCTAAACCAAAAGCAAAGAAAGGAACGAATGACCTGCGGCCGAAGAGGAAAACAACACTGCGGAGAGTTTACATGACGTTACTGTGATTACATGTAAACAATGCAATGTTATATATACAATGTGTACAGTGTATAGATCTCTATATATAACTGCTCAGTGGTTCCTCCACTTCCGTCTGGATGTCGCCTATGTCACTTCCGTCCGCCATGTTTGTACACCCCAGACACTGGTGTAAGAATATGGATCCTAAAGCCACCCACACTACTAGCGCTCACCAGTAACGCACCCCACTAGCACACCCCACTAGCACACCCCACTAGCACGCACCACTAGCGCTCCCTGCAGCCGCCCGGTTCCCCCCGCTCAGTCTCCACCCCCTCGCACTTCCCCCACCCACCCCATAATACAATGTAAAGAGGACCATTTAAAGCAAACACTCACCCATACATGTCAGACATAGCTTCCCATGCTGCCAGGAGGTCCAGTGGATGAAGAGCAACTGAGGCTCAGACACCTGCAGCTTGCACCACAGGTGTCTGAGCCTCAGTTGCTCTTCATCCACTGGACCTCCTGGCAGCATGGGAAGCCATGTCTGACATGTGTGGGTGAGTGTTTGCTTTAAATGGTCCTCTTTACATTGTATTATGCTGTCTACAGGACACATCAGAAATATAAAAATACGTAGAGTTAGGACTACTCCAACTGAGACATTCCTTGACGCTGGGGGAGTGGCTCAGGAGATTCAATGCTGCAATCTCCTGCTAAATGTCTCTATTTTTGTGCAGTATGGCATTAACAGGTGTAGATACACATATATATTTTTGCAATTTTCGGCTGTGCTGGCATCTTGTGTTTTTTTCTGAGGATTACACCCAGTATACACGATGACTATGTAATGTCTCTTGAGTTTGTTGGTTTTTTCCAGTTTTATCTTGTGACAAATGACAAAAATGTGAAAGAAACCTGGACCCAAAATAAATACGACCACACGGAATCCACAACACGACACATTGCAAGAAAATACAAAATAGAACAAAAATATAAAACACTTTCTTTCTTTCTTCTCTTCTATTTTTCTTTCCACAATCCTTTCTTCTTACATTCCTCTATACTTACCGGTAGTTATATGGTTTATGTGAAAGCATATAGGTTTACTTTTTCAAGCCAGTTATACTTTTAATGTTTAATGATATTGAATATTAATAATGAACTATGGATTGTAATGGAAAGGTTCTGGATCTGTGTGTATTATCCCTGTACTGTGACATCACTGTGTGTATTATCCCTGCACTGTGACATCACTGCGTGCGTTATCCCTGTACTGTGACATCGCTGCGTGCGTTATCCCTGTGCTGTGACATCACTGTGTGCATTATCCCTGTGCTGTGACATCGCTGCGTGCGTTATCCCTGTACTGTGACATCGCTGCGTGCGTTATCCCTGTACTGTGACATCGCTGCGTGCGTTATCCCTGTACTGTGACATCGCTGCGTGCGTTATCCCTGTACTGTGACATCGCTGCGTGCGTTATCCCTGTACTGTGACATCGCTGCGTGCGTTATCCCTGTGCTGTGACATCGCTGCGTGCGTTATCCCTGTGCTGTGACATCGCTGCGTGCGTTATCTCTGTGCTGTGACATCGCTGCGTGCGTTATCCCTGCGCTGTGACATCGCTGCGTGCGTTATCCCTGCGCTGTGACATCGCTGCGTGCGTTATCCCTGCGCTGTGACAACGCTGCGTGCATTATCCCTGCGCTGTGACATCGCTGCGTGCGTTATCCCTGCGCTGTGACATCGCTGCGTGCGTTATCCCTGCGCTGTGACATCGCTGCGTGCGTTATCTCTGCACTGTGACATCACTGCGTGCGTTATCCCTGCACTGTGACGTCACTGCGTGCGTTATCCCTGCACTGTGACGTCGCTGCGTGCGTTATCCCTGCACTGTGACGTCGCTGCGTGCGATATCCCTGCACTGTGACGTCGCTGCGTGCGTTATTCCTGCACTGTGACGTCGCTGCGTGCGTTATCCCTGCACTGTGACATCGCTGCGTGCGTTATCCCTGCACTGTGACATCGCTGCGTGCGTTATCCCTGCACTGCGACATCACTGTGTGTATTATCTCTGTACTGTGACATCACTGTGTGTATTATCTCTGTACTGTGACATCGCTGCGTGCATTATCCCTGTACTGCGACATCACTGCGTGCATTATCCCTGTACTGCGACATCACTGCGTGTATTATCTCTGTACTGCGACATCGCTGCGTGCATTATCCCTGTACTGTGACATCACTGTGTGTATTATCCCTGTACTGCGACATCACTGCGTGCATTATCCCTGTACTGCGACATCACTGCGTGTATTATCCCTGTACTGCGACATCACTGCGTGCATTATCCCTGTACTGTGACATCACTGTGTATTATCTCTGTACTGTGACATCACTGTGTATTATCTCTGTACTGTGACATCACTGTGTGTATTATCCCTGCACTGTGACATCACTGTGTGTATTATCCCTGTACTGTGACATCACTGTGTGTATTATCCCTGTACTGTGACATCACTGTGTGTATTATCCCTGCACTGTGACATCACTGTGTGTATTATCCTGTACTGTGACATCACTGTGTGTATTATCCCTGTACTGTGACATCACTGTGTGTATTATCCCTGCACTGTGACATCACTGTGTGTATTATCCTGTACTGTGACATCACTGTGTGTATTATCCCTGTACTGTGACATCACTGTGTGTATTATCCCTGTACTGTGACATCACTGTGTGTATTATCCCTGTACTGTGACATCACTGTGTGTATTATCCCTGTACTGTGACATCACTGTGTGTATTATCCCTGCACTGTGACATCACTGTGTGTATTATCCCTGTACTGTGACATCACTGTGTGTATTATCCCTGTACTGTGACATCACTGTGTGTATTATCCCTGTACTGTGACATCACTGTGTGTATTATCCCTGCACTGTGACATCACTGTGTGTATTATCCCTGTACTGTGACATCACTGTGTGTATTATCCCTGTACTGTGACATCACTGTGTGTATAATAATATAACATGAACTAATAAATCCTGTAGCGGTTCATACATTCCCATCATTACGGTTAGACGGGAATCACCATAAAAAAAACCAATTACCCAGAATCCAATGGGCAAGAAGTAAAAATCTAAATATACAAAACTGATACAAAGTGGCCGGTCGCAGGGTCTGAGGTTAGCGCAGGTTGTTTATGTCATTTACGAGTAGTTATAACGACCTTCCCATTATAATTACAGTCTCAGGTTTCCGGTCGCTCTTCTCACCTCATTTATTGAACCACCTCGATCATTCCTCCATCCCAACGATGCAACTTGGCACAGTGTATCATGGAGATTGGGAAATCTGGATCGTTCACTTGGGTCATGCGGTTTGGGGGGTGCCGACTGGATAAACAACATCAATGAACAAAGATCGACCTCCATTACTGGAGATCTCCCCTGACCTCAGACACAGCATAGTGGATACAGAAACTAAGAACACGGTATCACCTGATACATAGGGAAGAGATTAGGCCGAGAAACCTATTAAGAATCAATCATTCTCCAATATTCTCCAACTTAAACAATATTCTTGAACAAGAAGGTTTATTAGAAAAAATGAATTATACGTTAAAGAGGACCAGTCACCCCCCTGGTGCTATGCTAACTGAATGCAGCTTGTCTGCTGCATTCAGGGAAAGGGTCCCCCATGTCTCTAGCCCCTCGGTAAGTTGTAAAAAAAGACTTTATAAAGTTTATGGATAAGGAGTCATCACTGTTGCTGGTGTCCTCCCCGCCTCCAGCCCTCAGCGATGACACATACCGGAGGCTGAATAAGAGAGGGCTGGAGGTGGGGAGGACACCAGCAACAGTGATGACTCATTACTGAATAAGTCCCTCCGGACTCCTGATCTATACACTTTATAAAGTCTTTTTTACAACTTACAGGGGTGCTAGACACATGGGGGACCCCTTCCGTTAATGCAGCAGACACGCTGCATTCAGTGCTGCATTCAGTTAGCATAGCACCAGGGGGGTGACAGGTCCTCTTTAAGTCTGCCAAAGGGTACAGCGATGGGTACGCGAGTTACCCCTAATAATGCTAAGATGGAACAATGGCAAACAGAAAAATAAAACATCTTCAGATAAATTGATAGTTTCATAAATCCCATAGCCATGTACACTCCCTGACAGAAGTTATGTCGCTTATCCATGTTATGTAAATAAAAGCTTATAACCGGACATTAAATTCATCCATTGGTTGTATAAAATTACGCTTTTGAAAGCTGAAACCCTCCGAAATGTGGTTAAGAAAATAAATTGGCATCAATGTTGAAATATTGATCATTTAATGAACACAGAATGATCAGATTTTGGCAAGACAAAAGTCTTGTTGCCTGGTCATATAATGCACCCAATCTTAGTTTCCATCCTCACCTGTGCTCCATAAATGATCAGTTAATTAGTGGGTGTGTAGATAAAGAAATCCAGCACCCCAGACCTTCACTTGAACGGCAACCTGAGCTCTGACAACATGCCAAAAATCCACCCTGCGACCAAAGCCTTGATTATCAAGAGGCTGAAGACCAGATCCACTGCAGAGGTGGCTGGCACCTTTAATGTGTCTCGGCATCAAGTACAAAGAATTAAAAAAAGATTAGAAGAGACTGGAGATGTGTTTGATAAGCCCAGGTCCAGCAGACCCCGCAAGACAACTGCTCAGAAGGAACGTTTGTTAGTTAGAAAATCCAAAGCAAGCCCCTCTTGCACTGCAGCAGAGCTCCAACAGGCCTAGTCACCTCAAGTCCCTGTGTCAACTAGAACAGTTTGTAGGATTCCGTCTCGAAATGGCCTCCATGGTCGAATCAGTTCCCAGAAGCCAGCACAAAAGGCAAATAAAAAACCATGTGGCATTTGCAAAGTCCCACAGACTGCAAAACACTGGAAAGGTGGCAGAAGGTGGAATTCTCTGATGAATCTTCAGTAGAATTACACAACAGCCGCCGCAAATACTGCAGGAGACCTACTGGAGCCCGTATGGATCCAAAATACACCCAGAAAACAGTTAAATTTGGTGGTGGAAAGATCATGGTCTGGGGTTACATTCAGTATAGGGGTGCGCGAAACATTTGCAAGGCGGAAGGCAATATCAATAACCTAAAATATCAAGAAGTATTAACTACCTCATATTCCAAATCATAAGAGGTCAAATTCTGCAGCAGGATGGTGCTCCATCTCATACATCCATCTCTACAACAAAGTTCCTCCAGGCAAAGAAGGTCAAAGTGTTCAAGGACTGGCCAGCCCAGTCACCAGACATGAACATCATTGAGCATGTTTGGGGTAGGTTGAAAGAGGAAGCTTGGAAGACAAAACCAAAGAATCTAGATGAACTCTGGGAGGCATGTAAGACTGCATTCTTTGCTATTCCTGATGACTTAATTAATAAATTGTATGAATCATTGTTGAACCGCATGGATGCAGTCATTCAAGCTCATGGAAATATGAATCTAATAGCACCACAATTTCATTCACCAATGTTATGCAACATATATTTGTATTTTAAGTTGATTTTTTGTTTAAATATCACATTACTTTCTGTGGGCGACAAAACTTTTGTCTTGCCAAAATCTGACCATTGTGTGTTCATTTAATGATCAATATTTCAGCATTGATGCCAATTTATTTTCTTAACCTAAACCACATTTCGGAGCGTTTCAGCTTTCAAAAGAGGAATTTATACAAGCAATGGATGAATTTAATGTCACGTTATAAGCTTTTATTTACATAACATGGATAAGCGACAGAACTTCTGGCAGGGAGTGTATATAGAAATATCATGCAATACGTGAAGTCATGGCTCAGTAAGGAAAATCACACATTTACATACAAGGCTCTCCTAGCATGGTTAGTATTACTTAGGGTAAACTAGGTGCCCATCGCTGTACCCTTTGTCTATACCTAAACTCTTACTTAGTATGAAGCAGACAATTAATAAATAAAACAAATCTTTAATTATAAGGGGTGATCGCCATATACAGTGCCTTGTGAAAGTATTCGGACCCCTATGTATATATATACAGTGCCTTGTGAAAGTATTTGGCCCCCTTGAACTTTTCAACCTTTTGCCACATTTCAGGCTTCAAACATAAAGATATAAATTCTAATGTTTAGTGAAGAATCAACAACAAGTGGGACACAATCGTGAAGTGGAACCAAATTTATTGGTTATTTTGAACAAATAAAACACTGAACAGTGGGGCGTGGAATATTATTCGTCCCCTTGAGTTAATCCTCTGTAGCGCCCCCTTGTGATGTGATTACAGCTGCAGTCTCTTGGGGTTTGTCTCATTCTTCCTTGCAGAACAGCAGGAGCTCAGTGAGGTTGGATGGAGGCGTTTGTGATCAGCAGTTTTCAGCTCTTTCCACAGATTCTCCATTGGATTCAGGTCTGGATGTGACTTGGCCATTCTAACACCTGGAGACGGTTATTTTTGAACCATTCCATTGTAGATTTTGCTTTATGTTTGGGATCATTGTCTTGTTGGAAGATAAATCTCCGTCCCAGTCTCAGGTCTTTTGCAGACTCCAGCAGGTTTTCTTCCAGAATGTTCCTGTATTTGGCCCCGTCCATCTTCCCATCAATGTTAACCATCTTCCCTGTCCCTGCTGAAGAAAAGCCCAAACCATGATGCTGTCACCACCATGTGTGACAGTGGGGATGGTGTTTTGAGGGTGATGAGCTTTGCTGCTTTTACACCAAACATATCGTTTTCCATTGTGGCCATAGTGTGATTTTGGTTTCCTCTGAGCAGAGCCCCTTATTCCACGTTTGGCGTCTCCCAGGAGGCTTGTGGCAAACTTCAAACCAGACTTTTTATGGATATCTTTGAGAAATGGCTTCTTCTTGCCACTCCTCCATAAAGGTCGGATTTGTGCAATGTACGACTGATTGTTGTCCTATGGCCAGACTCTCCCACCTCAGCTGTAGATCTCTGGAGTTCATCCAGAGGGATCCTGGGCCTTTTGGCCTTATCTCTGATCAGTCTTCTCCTTGTTGGAGATGAAAGTTTAGAGGGACGGCAGGGTCTTGGTAGATTTGCAGTGGTCTGATCCTCCTTCCAATACAATATGATTGCTTGCACAGTGGCTCCTTGAGATGTTTAAAGCTTGGGAAATTTTTTTGTATCCAAATCCGGCTTTAAACTTCACCACAACAGTATCTCGGACCTGCCTGGTGAGTTCCTTGGTCTTCATGATGCACTTGAAACAGACCCCTGAGCCTATCACAGAGCAGGTGCAGTTATATGGAGACTTGATCACACACAGGTGGATTCTATTTATCATTACCAGTCATTTAGGACAACATTGGATCATTCAGAGATCCTCACTGAACTTCTGGAGTGAGTTTGCTGCACTGAAAGTAAAGGGGTCAAATAATATTACACGCCCCAATTTTTTTTTTAAAAAGTTTAAAATCTCCAATAAATTAGGTTCCACCTCATGATTGTGTCCCAATTGTTGTTAATTCTTCACAAAAATATTAGAATTTATATCTTTATGTTGGAATGAGAGTACTCAGTGGTTGATACCTTTTAATGGCAAACTGAAAGGATGGTAAACATAGCAAGCTTTCGGGACACTCTGGCCCCTTCGTCAGGCTGGCAATGACACATTCTGAAGACACATATATATATACATAAGCAAAAGGCAAAAAAAAAAACTTATATGCTATGGTAAATATGACAGGTGACATAAAGCAGAGTCAGGCTAGGGAGCGGGAGAAGAGCAGGGAAAAGAGAAACCAAATTTCTGAGATAAGCGGAACAAATTGTATTATGGTTATATGGTTAGTGGCCTGTGGAGACCTGAAAATACTTAAGTAAGTTGTGAATAGCAGAGTTCCATAAGAAAAGTCAACAGTCTGTTAGTCCTGAAAATGGAGTCGAGATGTGTTATCCCCAAGTGTCCTTTCAATTTATATAAGAACACATGAATCTGTGTGCCCCGAAAGCTTGCTATGTTTACCATCTTATCAGTTCGCCATTAAAAGGTATCAACCACTGAGGACTCTCAGATTCTAATATTTTCTATCTACTGGCTAACAAGGTACAAACATTTTTTACCTTATCTTTATGTTTGAAGCCTGAAATGTGTCAAAAGGATGAAAAGTTCAAGGGGGCCAAATACTTTCCCAAGGCACTGTATATTCATCTAGAGTGGGTAGCATGACTAAGGGTAAACTAGGTGCCCATCGCTGTACCTTTTGAAGAGTAATACATGGGGGGAGGGGGGGGATCTAATCTCTTACCTATTGAGAATCATTGTTTTATCTGAACATTTGATACATGATCCTCCTAAAACGTTGTTGTTGAAGAACATTGTTTATTCAAACAGAACATATTTGATATCAAGTCCAACAAAGGGTACAGTGATGGGTACGTGATTTACACCTACTAATGCTAAAAGGGAACATTGGCACAAAGAAAATATCTTCAGATGAAATGAGAGTGTCATAAAACCCACAGCCATTGACATAGGCACATGACTTAGCAGACGTGTGCAGAGATGGCATGCTCTCATACAGGAGAGCTAATTGTTGTCAATGCATAATGGATACATAGACAATATAAAGTTTCTTACAGGTAAAAATTGAGCAGCTAGTATCACATGTACCAGGCTTAGACACTTGACTCTCTAAACCTAATGTTTTCTTTGGTATGAAGAGGGTTAGTATAATTTGAGACCTCTACATATGCTCATCCCTAAAGGCTCCCCTAGAGTGGTTAGCATTAAGGGTAAACTAGGTGCCCATCGCTGTACCCTTTGTCCAAACCTAATCTTTTCCTTAGTATGAAGTGGACAGATAAATTAGAAACTTGTTTTTCTTTTCAAGGGGTGATCTCTACATATGCTCATCCCTAAAGGTTTCCCGAGTGTTAGCATCAAGGGTAAACTAGGTGCCCATCGCTGTACCCTTTGTCTAAACCTAATCTCTTAGTATGAAGCGGACAAATATAATTAAAAGCTTGTTTTTCTTATCTTAAACTAGGTGCCCATTGCTGTACTTTTGAAGAGAAATACATGGGGGCCTTAACGCTTCACCTATTAACCCCTTAATGCCTACTGTTGCATATATGCATCATACCAGTTCTATTAATTTGTATGCATATGTAGATTTTAATTCAGGCAATAAAGGATTAAGAATCAGTCTCATGTTGGGAAGGCTTTGATATATGCTCCACCTAAAAGATTGTTGTAGAACATTTTTTATTCAAACAGAATTTATTTTACATTAAGTCTGACAAAGAGTAGAACGATGGGTACGTGATTTAGCCTAGTAACGCTAAAATGGAACATTGACAAAAAACGAATCTTCAGATATAGTTTAAAACTTTTTTCTTATCAAGGGGGGGACCTCTACATATGATTATCATTAAAGGCTCTCCTAGAGTGCTCAACATCACTAAGGGTAAACATCACTAGGGACCCATAGCTGTACCTTTTGTTCAAACCTAATCTCTTCCTTAATATGAAGACCTATATAATTAGAAGCTTCTTTGTCTTATCAAGGGGTGATTTCTATTTATGCTCATCCTTAAAGCCTTACCTAGCGTGGGTAGCATTAAAGGTAAACTAAGTGCCCATCGCTGTACCTTTTGAAGAGAAATACATAGGGGCTTATCTCTCCCCTATTAAGAATAAGACTCATGTTGGGAAGTCTTTGATATATGCTCCACATAAAACATGATTGGTGAAGAACATTGTTTATTGAAACAGAATGCATTTTAGAATAATTCCGAAAAAGAGTACATTAATGGGTATGTGATTTGCATCATATGGGGTTTGGACCCAGCGCTAACTTTATATCAGGGTTTATTTTCTAAAGCTAAAAATTCAATTAAAAACACTCAAATTTTTTTTACCATTAATTTTTCATAATGCAAATCTCATGCTAAATTAGATTAATAAAAATAGTTTTAAAAATTGTGATCCGTAATGCCCCCATCCTGATCCTCCTCTTGTAGTAATGTCCCCATCCTGGTCCCCTTCTTGTAGTAATGTCCCCATCCTGATCCCCTTCTTGTAGTAATGTCCCCATCCTGATCCCCTTCTTGTAGTAATGTCCCCATCCTGATCCCCTTCTTGTAGTAATGTCCCCATCCTGGTCCCCTTCTTGTAATACTGTATTGCTGGTGCTGCGCAGACACACTCTTTGCACAGCTATACCAATGTGCCGGCCAGTCCTAGACCGGCAGTTAATGTGAGATGCAGACGTCGGCTCCTGGCCCGATTAGCCCGCGGCTGGCATTGGTATATCTGCATCTGTAAAACATTCACCTGAAACAATGCGCTTTGACGTCTCCCTGGACCGAGGCGCGATCATCAGATCGACAATGCATGCAGGCCGCACGGAGCAGTCCCAGGGGCCACGTGTACCGCACGGAGCAGTCCCAGGGGCCACGTGTTCCAGACCCCTGCACTAAGGCTAAACTTTATTGTGAAGGGGAATGTTTGATAATTGGTCATGCACAAAGCTCCCATACACAGGTTACCATCTTTAGGGGGAAACAAGTAGACCCACACATGCAATAATCACAAATCAAATGCAATTTGTGTATAAAAACAACTAATGATCCATTAAGTTTAATATAGAAAAAAAATAGTTTCTTGTAAAGACAAAGGTGTATGGCCTGAATGAGTGTTCCCCAACTCCAGTCCTCAGGGCCCTCCATCAACAGTGCAGGTTTTTGGGATTTCCTTAGCATTTGACAGTCGGTAATTTATTCCAACTGTCAAGTGCTAAGGAAATCCTGAAAGGCCTGCACTGTTGGAGGGCCCTGAGGACTGAAGTTGGGGAACTCTGGTGTAAATGGGAAAAGAACATGGTTTACCACAGGGGTCTCAAACTCCAGGCCTCAAGGGCTGCACACAGTGCAGGTTTTCAGGAGTTCCTTAGCATTTGACAGTCGGTAATTTATTCTCCTGCACAGGTGATTATTCCAACTGTCAAATGCTAAGGAAATCCTAAAAACATGCACTGTGTGTGGCCCTCGAGGCCTGGAGTTTGAGACCCATGGTTTACCAGATGGGGGAATGACCATAATCCATGACCGGTTTAGATTAGAAAACAGTCATAAGGACTCGTTCCAGTGGCCAAAAAGCCTGACGAACCTCCTCCTACCTGCTTGAAGCCAGGATACCTCTCCGGATTAGACCAGATTATGGAATGAGGCATACATGATGTCAAGATGGAGGTGCCGGGGATCCCAGCAGGTAGGGGTGTTTAAAGGGCAACTGTATGGTGACCACTGGACCAGGGTCCGGTAAATCCTTTGGCTCAACCACAGTCCAGATACATTTCTCAGTAAAGTATCACACAGACTAGGCATAGATACATGGCTCAGACACAACAAACATGATGGGCTTAGATACATTGCTAAAACTATTAAACTGTATGATCTTCCCATCCCGTATCTGTAACCTGGTACTGAGCGCGCTCGCTCCGTTCCCCTTGAGCCGCCGCTTATCTCTGCTCAGGTGACAGCCAGACTCATTTGCTGGTGACTGATTATAGAAGGTGGAAATAAAGCGGCAGCTCGCAGGTGGCGGAGGGGATAAGGTTTCCTTTACAAACCAAACATTTGTACTGCGGCATATCAGTGTGTGCCGGAGAAACAAGAGCCGGTGGCACAGCGCCCAGCGCCTCGCTCGCCAGATCACCTTGCAAATGGCACAAAGCTGGAATTATGCGCTACTCAAAAAGGTAACGGATAATGTGTTTGTTAACTCCATGCGCTTAATGATGCCTATCTGCCGTCATTTGTCATGGAGATAAAAGCCACTGGTTGATACAAGGTTGAGACTATTCAGTAACATTGACCTTTATGTTGTGTACGTCGTATCCTGTACATCTGCCTAGATGTATATATTGATCGTATACACAGGGTCATATAGGTCGCAGTTGTAGATAAAGCCACTCCCCCCCCCACCGTGACTTACTGCTTTTTCCAACGTGATTTATGGTTGTTTGGCTTTCTTATCAGAAATGTGACTTTCAGGCGTTATTGAGATAGATTTATTAACCCTTTATATAGCTACCTGTCCGGGCATGCTGGGATTCATGGTCTTAGAATTACATCCACTAGTGCTTATTCTATTGCCGCTACTCCCTTGAGTATTTCGCTTTTTTCCTTTTTCAAATCCACCTTACGGTCCCAGAGATATAGGCCTTTTTATGATTCACATAATTCCTCAGAGGCGTGTCTAGGCTGCTTAGCAACAACCTTGTGATCCCCGCCCCCTCGGTACCAATTTAAAAAAAGCACTAAAGAAAAAGTGTTGTATCTCTGGAACGATATGGCGGATTTAAAAAAAACAAAAACCAGAATACTCAGATGAAGAAGGGGAATATGATTAAAAAGAAGCTATTAACAGATTAAAAGGCTTTGAGTTTTTAAAGGGGCGGCGATCATTTAAGGACACAAGTTATCTTGTTGCAATGTAAAGTTTATTTCGGAATACAAATCATTACAAAGAGACTCTGCGTGGGAATTAGGATTAACAAGACAAATATACAAAAATGACGACGGGGGAGGGGGATAAGGGGACTACACACAGACACATCGCTTTTCTGCGAATGTAGTTGCTTTGCTGTCTAAAACACAGCAAATTTCTGCTTCATCTGCTGCCAAATCCGAAAACATTACAATTAAATTAACCTCCTAAAGAACAAACAAAAATAAAAAGCCGTTAAGTGAGAGTGGAGAGTCCGGTGCCACCTCCGATTGTCATTGTGCAGAAAGTTACAAAACTTTTCTCCGGTCACAACCAGAGCTGCATCCGACTGATGCTGGGGCTTCATCCTAGTCATGTATAGAGAGGGTTATCCCATCCCAGCCGGTCCAATAGGAGATTTAGTCCTATCCTAAACCCAAGTACTACACCTCCCACAATACTGAGTGTTATCAGGTAGTAGGAGCGCAGCTCTGGAGGTGAGCGGAGTACAAAAATGGAGCAATTTAGTAAAAGTTTCTACAAAAGTTACAAGTAAGACCTAGTGGAAATAAAAATAGCTGGCGCCTACAGTAAAAGGGGAAAGGGCAAAGGGGGGAGGCGGATGAATAGGGGAAGGGGGGGAGAAAGAGGGGAAGAGCTGGAGAAATTCGGAAATAAATATTTTAACTCTTCATCTCCCACCTCAAGCTAACTTCTGATTGGAATGTTCGTTGTTTGACGCCCCAGGCCGATAAATCCCGCCCCCATCCAATTGATCCCACCCCCTCTGCTACTTGGATTATCAGGCATCTAAGGTGAGCAATTGATACAAATAAGACGGACGGCTGGTGTACACTGTCAGACGGGGGAGCGTGCACAGTATATACACACAGGGCAGATATCGCCGTATACCTGAGGATCTGTGCACTCCCCGCTAATCCTCTAATATACGTGTACGCACACAGGTCTGGTAATCTGGACTAGATTATGGCCGAACGCAGCATTAAATCTAATCTGCAGCAATCCGATAATCCGGCACCTCCTTATGTATGCAGCACGATTCCTTTAATCCGGCATTTGATAATCCAGATATCTACGTTTTAGTGTTTTATATCAGAATTGCAATTTAAACCCGTCTGATAATCCAGAATCTTTCATACCGCCGAATTAAAGGAATTTTTTTATTTACATTACTCAATTACATGTACACAGGTCGGCTTCTGTGTCTGGAACGCCTTCTTCTTTGGAATAATCTTAAAGGGGGAATCATCCCTGCGACCCCCAAGAATTACCGGGCGATCACTCCGAGACATCAACCGTATTATTAAAGAAGCTAAAGGTAAAAAAAAAGCGCAGACATTCCCACAATGCACTGCAGCTAAATATTTAAAGGCACAATGAATGTTTATGGGTTTTCCCTTCCTGCCAATCAGGGACACCAAGGGGCCGTCCAGATCCAGCACCGCCCCCGAGGAGCCGGCACAACACACGGGTCCCTGAAAACGCTGCAAGAGTGACCTCAGAGGGAGAGAGGGGGTTATGACCCATAACGATCCTGAAAAAGGAGGAAACAGCATATTGTAAGAAATAAATATAAAATAAATGTTTTCCTCCAGCAGCAGAATAGTGAGTGCAGCTCTGGAGTATAATACAGGAGGTAACTCAGGATCAGTAATGTAATGTATGTACACAGTGACTGCACCAGCAGAATAGTGAGTGCAGCTCTGGAGTATAATACAGGAGGTAACTCAGGGTCAGTAATGTATGTACACAGTGACTGCACCAGCAGAATAGTGAGTGCAGCTCTGGAGTATAATACAGGAGGTAACTCAGGATCAGTAATGTAATGTATGTACACAGTGACTGCACCAGCAGAATAGTGAGTGCAGCTCTGGAGTATAATACAGGAGGTAACTCAGGATCAGTAATGTAATGTATGTACACAGTGACTGCACCAGCAGAATAGTGAGTGCAGCTCTGGAGTATAATACAGGAGGTAACTCAGGATCAGTAATGTAATGTATGTACACAGTGACTGCACCAGCAGAATAGTGAGTGCAGCTCTGGAGTATAATACAGGAGGTAACTCAGGGTCAGTAATGTATGTACACAGTGACTGCACCAGCAGAATAGTGAGTGCAGCTCTGGAGTATAATACAGGAGGTAACTCAGGATCAGTAATGTAATGTATGTACACAGTGACTGCACCAGCAGAATAGTGAGTGCAGCTCTGGAGTATAATACAGGAGGTAACTCAGGATCAGTAATGTAATGTATGTACACAGTGACTGCACCAGCAGAATAGTGAGTGCAGCTCTGGAGTATAATACAGGAGGTAACTCAGGATCAGTAATGTAATGTATGTACACAGTGACTGCACCAGCAGAATAGTGAGTGCAGCTCTGGAGTATAATACAGGAGGTAACTCAGGATCAGTAATGTAATGTATGTACACAGTGACTGCACCAGCAGAATAGTGAGTGCAGCTCTGGAGTATAATACAGGAGGTAACTCAGGATCAGTAATGTCATGTATGTACACAGTGACTGCACCAGCAGAATAGTGAGTGCAGCTCTGGAGTATAATACAGGAGGTAACTCAGGATCAGTAATGTAATATATGTACACAGTGACTGCACCAGCAGAATAGTGAGTGCAGCTCTGGAGTATAATACAGGAGGTAACTCAGGATCAGTAATGTCATGTATGTACACAGTGACTGCACCAGCAGAATAGTGAGTGCAGCTCTGGAGTATAATACAGGAGGGAACTCAGGATCAGTAATGTAATGTATGTACACAGTGACTGCACCAGCAGAATAGTCAGTGCAGCTCTGGAGTACAATGTTCCAGTCTAGCTGGGAATGGCATACTGCTACTTGCCTGAATAGTCGTCATTACGCCATTGGCCAGTACAGAGAGTCGCCCAGCTACAGACTTCACTCCTTGCTTGAAGTTGGCCATGTCGGGGGCGGATGGCATGACGTTGGACAGACTGTAATTTGCTGTAAAACCAACAGAAACGGATCAATACAAAAGTGACAAGACCCAACATTACACTGAGCACTAGTGATACACAGCGCCCCTCATGATTATTCTTCTCCCATAGACGGACCCATAAACGTCTGCTCCCGCTATCCACTATAGACGGGATTACACAGCTACAGAACAGGACACTATCAGTACCTGACGACTGCTTCTTCTGTTCATCAAATAGGTCAGCGGAGCTGATGGAGGCGCTGCCCGAGAGTCTCTCCAGCCGGGACCGAGCTTCATACTGAGCAAGGAAAGGACAGAACGGTGAATACAGGAGAGTCACCACAGTGCTCCGCGCCAAAGAAGAAGCACCCGTCTTAAAGGGCCAGGCGTAATATAAATAGTCATAAGCCATAAACGGCAGAGAGGTGAGAGACAGGACGGCGGTGGGAGGCATGACTACTTGAGGCTGTAAATTCACAGATCCCCTGGTACAGAAAGATACATAAGATCCTGTCTGCAGTCACCACTAGGGGGAGCTCCCTGTATACAGAGATACATGATAAGATCCTGTCTGCAGTCACCACTAGGAGGAGCTCCCTGTATACAGAGATACATGATAAGATCCTGTCTGCAGCCACCGTTAGGAGGAGCTCCCTGTATACAGAGATACATGATAAGATCCTGTCTGCAGTCACCACTAGGGGGAGCTCCCTGTATACAGAGATACATGATAAGATCCTGTCTGCAGCCACCACTAGGGGGAGCTCCCTGTATACAGAGATACATGATAAGATCCTGTCTACAGTCACCACTAGGGGGAGCTCCCTGTATACAGAAATACATGATAAGATCCTGTCTGCAGCCACCGTTAGGAGGAGCTCCCTGTATACAGAGATACATGATAAGATCCTGTCTGCAGTCACCACTAGGGGGAGCTCCCTGTATACAGAGATACATGATAAGATCCTGTCTGCAGCCACCACTAGGGGAGCTCCCTGTATACAGAGATACATGATAAGATCCTGTCTGCAGCCACCGTTAGGAGGAGCTCCCTGTATACAGAGATACATGATAAGATCCTGTCTGCAGTCACCACTAGGGGGAGCTCCCTGTATACAGAGATACATGATAAGATCCTGTCTGCAGCCACCACTAGGGGGAGCTCCCTGTATACAGAGATACATGATAAGATCCTGTCTGCAGTCACCACTAGGGGAGCTCCCTGTATACAGAAATACATGATAAGATCCTGTCTGCAGCCACCACTAGGGGGAGCTCCCTGTATACAGAGATACATAAGATCCTGTCTGCAGTCACCACTAGGGTGAGCTCCCTGTATACAGAGATACATGATAAGATCCTGTCTGCAGCCACCACTAGGGGGAGCTCCCTGTATACAGAGATACATAAGATCCTGTCTGCAGCCACCACTAGGGGGAGCTCCCTGTATACAGAGATACATGATAAGATCCTGTCTGCAGTCACCACTAGGGGGAGCTCCCTGTATACAGAGATACATAAGATTCTGTCTGCAGTCACCACTAGGGGAGCTCCCTGTATACAGAGATACATGATAAGATCCTGTCTGCAGTCACCACTAGGGGGAGCTCCCTGTATACAGAGATACATGATATGATTCTGTCTGCAGTCACCACTAGGGGGAGCTCCCTGTATACAGAGATACATGATAAGATCCTGTCTGCAGCCACCACTAGGGGGAGCTCCCTGTATACAGAGATACATGATAAGATCCTGTCTGCAGCCACCACTAGGGGGAGCTCCCTGTATACAGAGATACATGATAAGATCCTGTCTGCAGTCACCACTAGGGGGAGCTCCCTGTATACAGAGATACATGATAAGATCCTGTCTGCAGTCACCACTAGGGGGAGCTCCCTTTATTATACTCACATCCGCGCTTTCTTGTTTCCCGAAGTACATGTCGGAGGAGATCGCTTTTGCGTTGCCAAATTTTTTCTGGGCATCATCAGACGCGGCTGCAGGATCCAGATCCGGTTTACGGCGAGTCGCAGGCCTAAAAATGAAGGCAAAAATTTCTTATAAAAATGTAAAGCTACAAGCAGTCGTGTGTGAACAGTTCACATATAGCTGAGAGACTGCAGGAGCCTCGACAGTCAGGCACAGCGCCGCACACACAGGTGTGGCTGTGCCCGGTACTGCAGCACAACTCTGATTATGTTATGTGACAATCACATCCAGAGCTGTAATCATAATTCTTCTATCTGTGATTGGAGGATGATGCATGTGTCTGTACCGCTCGTCGTAGCTGCTGCTCTTGGTGTCGTAGTCGTTACTGGACGTTTCCTTCTTCCAGAAATCATCGGATCGCTCGTCCCAACTCAGGAATGAGGAGCTGACCGGCTCGGGGGGGTCCTCACGGTATCTACAAGAGGAAAGTCAATCTATTATAACAGACCAAAGTGTGCGGCACCTACGGGCCGGGATCAGAGCCGTCTCCGATGCCGGTGGTTCCAGTGATGTCAATGCCTGAGTTCTAGGGTCCACCATGGTGGGAGATGGAGACTGTGCAGTCTCTGATCAGACCGGCTGTATTACGGTAATGCTGCCAGGACCAGTAATATCTCACCGAGAGCGGGAGCTGCTGCCGCTGAAGTAGAGGTCGTCCTGCTCGTCCTCGTGGTACACCTTCTTGGGTTTGGCAGCTCTTGGGGCCTCCTGCTCGATGGTTTGCATCTCGGAGAGGACGGAATGCGAGATCCCACTGCGGACAGACGGGAGGGTCAGAGGTCAGAGGACAGGGACCAGGTGTGATGTGGGGACGAGGGACCGCTATGGGGTCCACAAACACACCGCACATGTCCTCTACATGCACATCTGATAACTAAAGGGGGGGCGCGCACCGCTCTACCAAACCCCCAATTACAGCTTTTACCTTCGATTTCCGAAGCCCATCCCGAGCCGCTCGGCCTCAGCCTTCTTCTTCGCAGGAAGATTCTTCAGCTTCTCGTCGTCTTTCTGCTTCTGAATTTCCAGATCCTTATAAGCAAGACGTAAGGAGGAGACGCTGGAGGAAAGAGGCAGGAAGAAAGGATGGTTACATGGGTACATATTATACACCAGAGCTGCACTCACTATTCTGCTGGTGCAGTCACTGTGTACATACATTACATTACTGATCCTGAGTTACCTCCTGTATTATACTCCAGAGCTGCACTCACTATTCTGCTGGTGCAGTCACTGTGTACATACATGACATTACTGATCCTGAGTTACCTCCTGTATTGTACTCCAGAGCTGCACTCACTATTCTGCTGGTGCAGTCACTGTGTACATACATTACATTACTGATCCTGAGTTACCTCCTGTATTATACTCCAGAGCTGCACTCACTATTCTGCTGGTGCAGTCATTGTGTACATACATTACATTACTGATCCTGAGTTACCTCCTGTATTATACTCCAGAGCTGCACTCACTATTCTGCTGGTGCAGTCATTGTGTACATACATTACATTACTGATCCTGAGTTACCTCCTGTATTATACTCCAGAGCTGCACTCACTATTCTGCTGGTGCAGTCACTGTGTACATACATTACATTACTGATCCTGAGTTACCTCCTGTATTATCCTCCAGAGCTGCACTCACTATTCTGCTGGTGCAGTCACTGTATACATACATTACATTACTGATCCTGAGTTACCTCCTGTATTATATTCCAGAGCTGCACTCACTATTCTGCTGGTGCAGTCACTGTGTACATACATTACATGACTGATCCTGAGTTACCTCCTGTATTATACTCCAGAGCTGCACTCACTATTCTGCTGGTGCAGTCACTGTGTACATACATTACATTACTGATCCTGAGTTACCTCCTGTATTATACTCCAGAGCTGCACTCACTATTCTGCTGGTGCAGTCACTGTGTACATACATTACATTACTGATCCTGAGTTACCTCCTGTATTATCTTCCAGAGCTGCACTCACTATTCTGCTGGTGCAGTCACTGTGTACATACATTACATTACATTACTGATCCTGAGTTACCTCCTGTATTATACTCCAGAGCTGCACTCACTATTCTGCTGTGTTTCCCACTAACTATATTCAGAAAAAACACATTAATTCAGAACAATCAATCAAAAAAGCTTCCCAAAAAAAAAAAAAAAATCAATATCCGTTGCAGGACACAGGAGGCCCAATGGTGATGAAAACCAAGTGCATTATACCAGTGCAACAATCACACCCATCCTGCGGGGGGCGATGGCTGGTATTGTTATATGCACTCTGATAAAGGTTAGCACAGGGCATCAGTCACACATGAAGGCATGCTGTAAAGTGTGTCTGCAGCCTATGGGTCAGGCCCATAGTCTTAGATCAGGCAGGCTTGCAACAAACTGGACAGACGCCCCCTAGTGGTCACACTATGTCCTGCATGAAGATAAAAAGTGCAAAAAATTGATACATGAATGAATGTCCTTCATGTGTGAGTCTCCTGTGGACTCACAGGGGCTCCTCGGGTTTCTTGCTCACGCTCGTCTTCTCCTGCTCCTTGATCTTGTCCACGGCTTGGGCTTGTTTCTCCATTTCGCTGAAGCTCTTGCCGCTCACTTTCTGGGCCCCCAGTCCGGCTTTCTTGGCCCCGAGCTGCAAAATAAAAAGAACCGAGGTGTCACAAGACGAGCCGACACCGTCCCTTATAGTTCTGGAGAGTCTCTACTTCTCCATACATCTATTAATGCACAATTGCAGATTTTTCCTCCAGAGCTGCACTCACAATTCTGCAAGCTTCAGAGCTGAAATCTCCCAGCATGCACTTGTAATTTATACCTAGCACCTTGTGAAATGTAACCTCCCCCACACCCCCCTGTATTATGGGAGCTCAGCATGCTGTTTCCAACTTGCAGAATTAGGAGTGCAGCTCTGAAGCACAATCCATGGCTGTTGATGGTAGCATTGATGTAATTAGGTTATCGCCCTCCCCAGACCCTCTCTTACCCCTTTCTTTGCTGGTCCCGGCTTCTTCTTGATCAGTGAACTGACGTCTGCGGGTAAAAATGTAGATTATTAAACTGCGTGGACAAGGACGGGGACAGCGGCCATCATCAGCAAGCAGGAATTACACGGGGGCGCCGTCATCTCTCAAGGAATTAGCCAAATAAAGCACAAACATTTGGATGTGTGCACAGGGCCGCTGCAGGGGTGCGGAGAACTGAGCGGGACGCTGCGACTCCCCTGCTCCGGGCAGCACCATCCATTCACAGCTCTGTGCTGCAACAGCGACACCTGGTGGTGACAATGGTACTGCAGCCACAGTGCAAAACTGCAAATCAAGGAAGATGCTGACGCCTCATTATAAAGCAATCAGAGAGGGACCCTTTAAGAGACAGGCTCCTCCCCCAATATCTGGATTTGAGGGGTCCGGATGCTGATTTTACCTGGACCACCAATGTGAAGCAACAGCAGAAATCCATCATCAGAAAACCCCTTTAATTGGAGGGTAACATTCCTTTAATCCGACATCAATAGGCGCAGGATTAACAGACAGTCTTAGAGGTAATAGGGGGACCTGAATACGGTCCCCGACATGAATCTGGGTCTGGATGATCGGACGTTCTAGTCTATTGGATGCTGGATTAAAGGAATTTTATAATTAGGAAGTTACGGAGACCACGGCGGTGTGATGAGACACCAAGGTGAAGCGGCCCTTTAAGAAGCTCATTGTATCGGACCGGCAGTGGGGGTGCTGAGGATTGTATGGGGGTGCGGGGGGAGCACAGACCACCAGGAGGGGGAGGTTGAAGCTGCAGGAAGGGGGAGAATCACCTTTGGCAGGTGCAGCGCTCCCTGCAGACACTGAATCCGCTGCAACATGGAAGATAAAAAACAGACAAGACAGGTTTACATGACGTGATGTGACCACAAGGGGGCGGCGCAAGCTCTGAGACGGGGGTGGGGGAACAACTGTCCTACGACCCAAGCATCTCCCACTGTGAGTCCTCCGCCCCCGGCAAAGGGGAAGCCCACCCACAAGATAAGGGAACCCCCCCCTGCGCCCACGACATAGGGAACCCCCTGCGCCCACGACATAGGGAGAACCCCCTCCGCCCACGACATGGGGAGAACCCCCACCGCCCACGACATGGGGAGAACCCCCACCGCCCACGACATGGGGAGAACCCCCTCCGCCCACGACATGGGGAGAACCCCCTCCGCCCACGACATGGGGAGAACCCCCTCCGCCCACGACATGGGGAGAACCCCCTCCGCCCACGACATGGGGGAACCCCCTCCGCCCACGACATGGGGGAACCCCCTCCGCCCACGACATGGGGGAACCCCCTCCGCCCACGACATGGGGGAACCCCCTCCGCCCACGACATGGGGAGAACCCCCTCCGCCCACGACATGGGGAGAACCCCCTCCGCCCACGACATGGGGAACCCCCTCCGCCCACGACATGGGGGAACCCCCTCCGCCCACGACATGGGGGAACCCCCTCCGCCCACGACATGGGGGAACCCCCTCCGCCCACGACATGGGGGAACCCCCTCCGCCCATGACATAGGGGAACCCCCTCCGCCCATGACATAGGGGAACCCCCTCTGCCCACGACATAGGGGAACCCCCTCCACCCACGACATAGGGGAACCCCCTCCACCGCTAGAGAAAGTGAACCCGTCCCGGCGTCTGATTTCCTGCATGACAGATTCAGCAAAGGTTTCTTCAAACGACTGCCGACATCACCTGCACCCGAGACGCATCTATACATTTCCCCCCACCCCCGTTATACAGGACATTGGCCATGAGGGGGCGTCGCGGAGGAGTTTTGTTACCTAGTGAAGCCTTGGGGGACATGCTGAGACCGTCCACGCTCGGCCCCGATTCTGGATCACCTGAAACTGAACACAAATCATCAGGATGAGTGCGGGGCCCCGAGTCCACAGTTCTTAAAGGGGGCCCCGGGGAGATAATGTTATTGTATTGTCCCTGTCCTCCTACATGAAGCTCGGATGTATTGTCCATGAGGGAGGGGTGAGAGCTGAGGAGCAGATTTATAAGAGATCTATAGATCCTAGATCTGCTTCATCATGTAGGAGGGCAGGGACAGGACAACGGTGTCCCTCCCTGGAGTTCCCCCTTAATAGCCCTTTCGGGGTCTTGAAGCTGTGATCATCTGACTGGTGCTATATACAGTGAGCCCGCTCCATACATGTACAGCCGAAGTCGTGAAAGGGTCATAGGGCTCCTCCGATCCCGCAGCAGGATTTACATAGGACTGCCAGTTACCTTCTTTGCCGTCGGGGACAGGCTGCAGCGCGCCCGGGGTTAACAGCTCATCTGCGGTCGGTGGCTCTTCCCAGTCCGGATTACTGACCTGCGGTAGGAATAAGGAGAGGGATTATGGTGGGAAATCCAGTGGTGTCCGGTAATCCGGCACTTTAACCTGATAATCTGGAATGCGACCCTTGTTTTGGAAGTGATTGCACACCTCCCGGAGTAAATGTCACACATACCTGGACATGAGAGGTGAAGAAGTCTTCCTCCTTCTCCAGGGGCGACAGCGGGGGCGCTCCAGAGCCATCAATCCAGAGCTGCCAATAAACAGAAGATGCATCAGGAAGAACCCAGTGCGAGAGGCGGCCCCCCCACCCTCCGGGGGGAGCACAGCGCGAGAGGCCGCCCCCCACCCTCCGGGGGGAGCACAGCGCGAGAGGCCGCCCCCTCCCACCCTCCGGGGGAGCACAGCGCGAGAGGCGGCCCCCCCACCCTCCGGGGGACCACAGCGCAAGAGGCCGCCCCCTCCCACCCTCTGGGGGACCACAGCGCAAGAGGCCGCCCCCTCCCACCCTCTGGGGGACCACAGTGCGAGAGGCCACCCCCCCCCACCCTCCGGGGGACCACAGCACGAGAGGCCACCCCCCCACCCTCCGGGGGACCACAGCGCGAGAGGCGGCCCCCCCACCCTCCGGGGGACCACAGCGCGAGAGGCCACCCCCCCCCCACCCTCCGGGGGACCACAGCGCGAGAGGCCACCCCCCCCACCCTCCGGGGGACCACAGCGCGAGAGGCCACCCCCCCCCACCCTCCGGGGGACCACAGCGCAAGAGGCCGCCCCCTCCCACCCTCTGGGGGACCACAGTGCGAGAGGCCACCCCCCCCCACCCTCCGGGGGACCACAGCACGAGAGGCCACCCCCCCACCCTCCGGGGGACCACAGCGCGAGAGGCGGCCCCCCCACCCTCCGGGGGACCACAGCGCGAGAGGCCACCCCCCCCCCACCCTCCGGGGGACCACAGCGCGAGAGGCCACCCCCCCCACCCTCCGGGGGACCACAGCGCGAGAGGCCACCCCCCCCCACCCTCCGGGGGACCACAGCGCGAGAGGCCGCCCCCTCCCACCCTCCGGGGGACCACAGCGCGAGAGGCCGCCCCCTCCCACCCTCCGGGGGAGCACAGCGCGAGAGGCCGCCCCCTCCCACCCTCGTGACACGTCGTTAGCCCCCACTTTGACCCCCTCCTTTACATGAGACCATATTGTTCTCCCGGGCAAAGAGGTGTCACTTTACAATGAATCTGAGGAAGAGCCTTCATGTAGCTGTGCCCCATCCAGGGCCAAGCAGACACAGGAGGGCCATGAACAGTCAGGGGCACATCTATCATTCCCAATACGTTCTAACGCTAGAG
The DNA here is from genome assembly GCA_033576535.1 of Allobates femoralis. Lineage (NCBI taxonomy): Eukaryota > Metazoa > Chordata > Amphibia > Anura > Aromobatidae > Allobates > Allobates femoralis. Next base: position 613,915,718 of record JARQOC010000004.1, on the reverse strand, counting down.
AACGGCGAGCAGAAGCCAGCGAGAAGCCGTGTTTGGTCTCCAAGCACAGATCAGATCCAGCTGGATCCGATGGTGCCAGCACCATCCTATTCGGACCTCACGGTGTAAAGTTATGACCCATAGTAGCTTTTGGGATATTTCAAATCATAGCATATGGGGAAGGAATTCACTGACCGCCCAGAGGCGGAGAGGAAACGGCAGCCAAGGGGTTAAGAATGACCTGCCCCATTTCTCAGTATTCATTCTCATATTGTACTGTGCAGGAAGAGATCAGGGCATGAACCCTGGCACAACAGCGCCTCCCAGTGACCAAGGCAGCAACAAGAACCTGTAACCAATTACATGTTCCTGCATATATCATTTATCCTACTACCTTATTTGCATAATTGATCATGTTATTTGTATAGTCATCATGTAAATATTGTTATTACTCTAGTGTGCCCTTTAGGCGTGTGATACACACACGGCCGCCATTAGACCCTTACAGGTCTTAATCATTAAGGGGCCCGGCCAATCATTGAAGGGGGCATGGCTATCTAAACAGGCATAGGGGGGCCCGGGTGAGTTATGTCGCAGGCGGCGCGGCAGACTGAGGCTGTGTCTTTTGTGTTGTTTGTCCTCCTCTCCTCTGCTGGCTGCTGCGAGCCTGCTGTTTGTGTGGCTCGCTTGTGCACTCACAACCACGGCGCCGGGCAGCCATTGCCGCAGAAGCAGCGCCAGCCAGAGAGGAGGAAGAGCAGTAAGATTTCACAGGCTGGCTGCTGCTGCCTGCAGCACAGCCTGTGTGAGTCAGCGCCGCCACCGAGCACTCTCTCTGACCTGGCGGCTGGTGGCTGCTTGCTTGCAGTCAGTGCCGCCGATGCTTGCTGCAGCTGCCGGCCCGATGCGGCATGCGCAATCTGAGCTGCGCCATAGCTGCTGCCTGCCGAATCCTGCGGTCAGATGACTCACACTGCACAGCAGTCGCCTTCCTCAGTGCAGGGGCCCAGGCCCGCACCACCCTCTGCTCAGCCTGAGTGTGTGTAGTAGTAAGACGGATCCTGTGGCCCCAGTGCTGGAGGGGCCCCTGATCGGAGGTGATCATGTCAGATAGCAAGGTGAAGGTGGTCATCACTGGTAACCTCGTTGGCAAGTTGCCTTGGCTATTGCGATAACCCGCAATGTTACAAATAGGCGGCATCGCCCGCAACATTGCTGTTGCCGCCTCAGACAGGGCGATTTAGCCAGATCGCCTGAGCAACATATAGGGAAACCTGGCGATGTTGCTCAGGTAACGTATCGCTGTGATATCGCCTTGTTACACGCGGTAACTGAGTTGCGATGTTGCCGCACCTTAGCCATGCCCCTCAGTTGCCGGCGATGGCGCCCCCTGTGACGGGGCCTTTAGAATGTGGAATGAATCAGAACCTTTCCATCAGGTGAGGAAATCTCTGCAGCTCAGTACCGGTGACATGGAGATCGCACCGTTACATTGTCATGGCACCACTGACGGCACAGGACTCCACCATGGCACCACTGACGGCACAGGACTCCACCATGGCACCACTGACGGCACAGGACTCCACCATGGCACCACTGACGGCACAAGACTCCACCATGGCACACTGGGTTCTCGGTCTCGACTGCAATTCTATTTATTTTAACAATCAAATTGCAGGGGGGGGGGAACATGGGTGGGGCGGAGTATGGGTGGAGTCTCAGGGGGGCCCCAAAATTTATAGTGGCAGCCCTGGATACACACGGGGCAGCTGCAGTCTCTTCCTTATCCACGCTCAATTCCCCGATTGCCCTGATGATCAGGGGGCACCAGAGAGCTGTGGTTCCCCCTTACAGCGGTATCTCCGCCATCACACCTCACACTCACCTCGGTGCCATGCTTCCGGGTAGCCTGCGTGGCGAGGGTCTTGATCTTCTCCCGGTACAGGATGGAGGCGCGGCTGTTGTATTTGGCGTTGGTGTCGTTGGTGCTGCAGCCGTGCTGCCGGAAGAAGATCGTCTACAGGAGAGAAAAGGTACGATCAGCTACAGGAAAGGGAGAAGACTGCACCCCCCCCCCACTGACTGCGGGACAGGAGGAGCGAGGCACCCCCCCACTGACCACGGGAGATGAGGAAATTGGGGGGGGGGGGGGGCAAACTCACTACGCCGTGCGAGGGGAGGTGGGGCTGTATGGGCTCTGGACATTTATAATGTGGGGAGGTCTTAGTCTCTATGTTGTGGGGTCTGGATCTTTATCTATAAGGGACTCACCGCGTTTGTGTTCCCCCCGACCTGCATACAGCGCAGCTGGAACCACGACCAGTTGGAGTCCAGTTCTGTGGATCTAGAAAACATCAAAAAGTTCAGAACATCAGGCACCCCCCCTCCTCCACAGAGATCCAGAACATCAGACACCCCCCCTCCTCCACAGAGATCCAGAACATCAGACACCCCCCCTCCTCCACAGAGATCCAGAACATCAGACACCCCCCCTCCTCCACAGAGATCCAGAACATCAGACACCCCCCCTCCTCCACAGAGATCCAGAACATCAGACACCCCCCCTCCTCCACAGAGATCCAGAACATCAGACACCCCCCCTCCTCCACAGAGATCCAGAACATCAGACACCCCCCCCCCCACAGAGATCCAGAACATCAGACACCCCCCCTCCTCCACAGAGATCCAGAACATCAGACACCCCCCCCCCCTCCACAGAGATCCAGAACATCAGACACACCCCCCTCTCCTCCACGGGGTTCCACCACATCGGGCCCCAGGGAAATACCAAATATTTATGGGGAAGAGAGAAAATCCATCATTCATACCACAAAGAGTGAGGCAACAAGGGAGCCCACCCCCCCTCCGGGGCAGAGCGAGGGCCACAAGGGAGCCCACCCCCCCTCCGGGGCAGAGCGAGGGCCACAAGGGAGCCCACCCCCCCTCCGGGGCAGAGCGAGGGCCACAAGGGAGCCCACCCCCCCTCCGGGGCAGAGCGAGGGCCACAAGGGAGCCCACCCCCCCTCCGGGGCAGAGCGAGGGCCACAAGGGAGCCCACCCCCCCTCCGGGGCAGAGCGAGGGCCACAAGGGAGCCCACCCCCCCTCCGGGGCAGAGCGAGGGCCACAAGGGAGCCCACCCCCCCTCCGGGGCAGAGCGAGGGCCACAAGGGAGCCCACCCCCCCTCCGGGGCAGAGCGAGGGCCACAAGGGAGCCCACCCCCCCTCCGGGGCAGAGCGAGGGCCACAAGGGAGCCCACCCCCCCTCCGGGGCAGAGCGAGGGCCACAAGGGAGCCCACCCCCCCTCCGGGGCAGAGCGAGGGCCACAAGGGAGCCCACCCCCCCTCCGGGGCAGAGCGAGGGCCACAAAGGAGCCCACCCCCCCTCCGGGGCAGAGCGAGGGCCACAAGGGAGCCCACCCCCCCTCCGGGGCAGAGCGAGGGCCACAAGGGAGCCCACCCCCCCTCCGGGGCAGAGCGAGGGCCACAAGGGAGCCCACCCCCCCTCCGGGGCAGAGCGAGGGCCACAAGGGAGCCCACCCCCCCTCCGGGGCAGAGCGAGGGCCACAAGGGAGCCCACCCCCCCTCCGGGGCAGAGCGAGGGCCACAAGGGAGCCCACCCCCCCTCCGGGGCAGAGCGAGGGCCACAAGGGAGCCCACCCCCCCTCCGGGGCAGAGCGAGGGCCACAAGGGAGCCCACCCCCCCTCCGGGGCAGAGCGAGGGCCACAAGGGAGCCCACCCCCCCTCCGGGGCAGAGCGAGGGCCACAAGGGAGCCCACCCCCCCTCCGGGGCAGAGCGAGGGCCACAAGGGAGCCCACCCCCCCTCCGGGGCAGAGCGAGGGCCACAAGGGAGCCCACCCCCCCTCCGGGGCAGAGCGAGGGCCACAAAGGAGCCCACCCCCCCTCCGGGGCAGAGCGAGGGCCACAAGGGAGCCCACCCCCCCTCCGGGGCAGAGACTCAGGATGACCCCGGCAAGGACAAGACCAGCAGAATATCACTGGGACAAGTCAGACGTAGACTGTGAAATCTGGTCTGACGGCCCCGATCTACAGAGCCTGCAGAGATCACGGAGGATGGAGGAGTCAGTGAGCAGAGATTACCTGATAAAGCTGAGGTGCACCCCGAGAGAGCGGTGCGTACCCGAGCAGTCGATACACAGGAACACGCCATACGTGATACTGGCCCAGCTAGGGTTCTTCGCCCCACAATCAAAGCAAACCTAAAACATAGAGAGAGACACAGATTATAACTAGACGACGGCTCCAATCTAACACAATATGGATGGGGCGTATTTATGAAGATTTCACAATAATGCACTGAATACACAGGAGGGGGAGATCTATACATCATCATTAATGGTTATTGCTCGCACTGGGAGTGGGGGTTAAATTCCGCGCTAATATCGCTGATTGGTTGCAGCCGGGCGAGTGCGACCAATCAGCAAAGCGTAGTTCAAATCCCGCAGCAATTCGCGGCCAGACTGCTCCTGTCGCTCATTGGTCGCGGCTTCGTTCAATATATCTGCACATGAGACACAGCGATCAATAAGGCACAGTCACACTTGGCGACACTCCAGCGATCCTGACAACAATACGACCTGGCCGGGATCACTGGAGCGTCACTATGTGGTCACTGCTGAGACGTCACAGTCAGATCTCACCAGTGACGCAGCAGGGATCCGGTGGGACCCTGTCACTCTAGAGTGCAGTACTGAGGTCGCTGGTATTTGTCCCTGTCAGACACAGCAATGCACGCTGCCCAGTGGGACCCCAACCATCAAAAATGGTCCAGGCCACTCTGACACCACCAGCGATCTCACAGAAGGGGCCCGATCACTGCTACATGTCACACTGAGCGATCGCCAGCGGCAGTCGGAATACTTCCGCTGCGAGCAGCCGGGAGATGACCAGCTGGCACCGCCAATCTCCCAACGGTAGCGTGTGGGGTTCAAATCAAGCGCCAATTCGTGGCCAGACTGGACCTGTCACTGATTGGACGCACCAGGCTACTCGTGACCAATCAGTGACACAGGATTTCTGTTATAAACAGAATTAGACGATTAGATAGTAGATACTCCAGAGCTGCACTCACTATTCTGCTGGTGCAGTCACCGTGTACATACATTACATTACTGATCCTGAGTTACCTCCTGTATTATCCTCCAGAGCTGCACTCACTATTCTGCTGGTGCAGTCACTGTGTACACACATTACATTACTGATCCTGAGTTACCTCCTGTATTATACTCCAGAGCTGCACTCACTATTCTGCTGGTGCAGTCACTGTGTACATACATTACATTACTGATCCTGAGTTACCTCCTGTATTATACTCCAGAGCTGCACGCACTATTCTGCTGGTGCAGTCACTGTGTGCATACATTACATTACTGATCCTGAGTTACCTCCTGTATTATACTCCAGAGCTGCACTCACTATTCTGCTGGTGCAGTCACTGTGTACATACATTACATTACTGATCCTGAGTTACCTCCTGTATTATACTCCAGAGCTGCACTCACTATTCTGCTGGTGCAGTCACTGTGTACATACATTACATTACTGATCCTGAGTTACCTCCTGTATTATACTCCAGAGCTGCACTCACTATTCTGCTGGTGCAGTCACTGTGTACATACATTACATTACTGATCCTGAGTTACCTCCTGTATTATACTCCAGAGCTGCACTCACTATTCTGCTGGTGCAGTCACTGTGTACATACATTACATTACTGATCCTGAGTCACCTCCTGTATTATACTCTAGAGCTGCACTCACTATTCTGCTGGTGCAGTCACTGTGTACATACATTACATTACTGATCCTGAGTTACCTCCTGTATTATACTCCAGAGCTGCACTCACTATTCTGCTGGTGCAGTCACTGTGTACATACATTACATTACTGATCCTGAGTTACCTCCTGTATTATACTCCAGAGCTGCACTCACTATTCTGCTGGTGCAGTCACTGTGTACATACATTACATTACTGATCCTGAGTTACCTCCTGTATTATACTCCAGAGCTGCACTCACTATTCTGCTGGTGCAGTCACTGTGTACATACATTACTGATCCTGAGTTACCTCCTGTATTATACTCCAGAGCTGCACTCACTATTCTGCTGGTGCAGTCACTGTGTACATACATTACTGATCCTGAGTCACCTCCTGTATTATACTCTAGAGCTGCACTCACTATTCTGCTGGTGCAGTCACTGTGTACATACATTACTGATCCTGAGTTACCTCCTGTATTATACTCCAGAGCTGCACTCACTATTCTGCTGGTGCAGTCACTGTGTACATATATTACTGATCCTGAGTTACCTCCTGTATTATACTCCAGAGCTGCACTCACTATTCTGCTGGTGCAGTCACTGTGTACATTACATTACTGATCCTGAGTTCCCTCCTGTATTATACTCCAGAGCTGCACTCACTATTCTGCTGGTGCAGTCACTGTGTACATACATTACATTACTGATCCCGAGTTCCCTCCTGTATTATACTCCAGAGCTGCACTCACTATTCTGCTGGTGCAGTCACTGTGTACATACATTACATTACTGATCCTGAGTTCCCTCCTGTATTATACTCCAGAGCTGCACTCACTATTCTGCTGGTGGAGTCACTGTGTACATACATTACATTACTGATCCTGAGTTACCTCCTGTATTATACTCCAGAGCTGCACTCACTATTCTGCTGGTGGAGTCACTGTGTACATACATTACATTACTGATCCTGAGTTACCTCCTGTATTATACTCCAGAGCTGCACTCTCTATTCTGCTGGTGCAGTCACTGTGTACATACATTACATTACTGATCCTGAGTTACCTCCTGTATTATCCTCCAGAGCTGCACTCACTATTCTGCTGGTGCAGTCACTGTGTACATACATTACATTACTGATCCTGAGTTACCCCCTGTATTATACTCCAGAGCTGCACTCACTATTCTGCTGGTGCAGTCACTGTGTACATACATTACATTACTGATCTTGAGTTACCTCCTGTATTATACCCCAGAGCTGCACTCACTATTCTGCTGGTGTAGTCACTGTGTACATACATTACATTACTGATCCTGAGTTACCTCCTGTATTATACTCCAGAGCTGCACTCACTATTCTGCTGGTGCAGTCACTGTGTACATACATTACATTACTGATCCTGAGTTACCTCCTGTATTATACTCCAGAGCTGCACTCACTATTCTGCTGGTGGAGTCACTGTGTACATACATTACATTACTGATCCTGAGTTACCTCCTGTATTATACTCCAGAGCTGCACTCTCTATTCTGCTGGTGCAGTCACTGTGTACATACATTACATTACTGATCCTGAGTTACCTCCTGTATTATCCTCCAGAGCTGCACTCACTATTCTGCTGGTGCAGTCACTGTGTACATACATTACATTACTGATCCTGAGTTACCCCCTGTATTATACTCCAGAGCTGCACTCACTATTCTGCTGGTGCAGTCACTGTGTACATACATTACATTACTGATCTTGAGTTACCTCCTGTATTATACCCCAGAGCTGCACTCACTATTCTGCTGGTGTAGTCACTGTGTACATACAGTGCCTACAAGTAGTATTCAACCCCCTGCAGATTTAGCTGGTTGACACATGCGGAATTAACTTGGCATTGTGACATTTGGACTATAGATCAGCCTGGAAGTGGGAAATGTAGTGCCACAAAAAATATATATATATATTTTTTTAAAGCGTTAAAAGTTAATTCAGAGGGTCATTTATTATTCAACCCCTCAAACCACCAGAATTCTGTTTGGTCCCCCTAAAGTATTAAGAAGTAGTTCAGCACAAAGAACAATGAGCTTCACATGTGTGGATTAATTATCTCTTTTCTGACTATTTAAGACCCTCCCCAAACTTGTGAACAGCACTCATACATGGTCAACATGGGAAAGACAAAGGAGCATTCCAAGGCCATCAGAGACAAGATCGTGGAGGGTCACAAGGCTGGCAAGGGGTGCATAACCCTTTCCAAGGAGTTGGGCCTACCTGTCTCCACTTTTGGGAGCATCATCCGGAAGTGGAAGGCTTATAGAACTACTGTTAGCCTTCCACGGCCTGGACAGCCTTTGAAAGTTTCCTCCCGTGCCGGGGCCAGGCTTGTCCGAAGAGTCAAGGCTAACCCAAGGACAACAAGGAAGGAGCTCCGGGAAGATCTCATGGCAGTGGGGACATTGGTTTCAGTCAATACCATAAGTAACGTACTCCACTGCAATGGTCTCCGTTCCAGACGAGCCCGTAAGGTACCTTTACTTTCAAAGCGTCATGTCAAGGCTCGTCTACAGTTTGCTCATGATCACTTGGAGGACTCTGAGACAGACTGGTTCAAGGTTCTATGGTCTGATGAGACCAAGATCGAGATCTTTGGTGCCAACCACACACGTGACGTTTGGAGACTGGATGGCACTGCATACGACCCCAAGAATACCATCCCTACAGTCAAGCATGGTGGTGGCAGCATCATGCTGTGGGGCTGTTTCTCAGCCAAGGGGCCTGGCCATCTGGTCCGCATCCATGGGAAGAGATAGCACGGCCTACCTGGAGATTTTGGCCAAGAACCTCCGCTCCTCCATCAAGGATCTTAAGATGGGTCGTAATTTCATCTTCCAACAAGACAACGACCCAAAGCACACAGCCAAGAAAACCAAGGCCTGGTTCAAGAGGGAAAAAATCAAGGTGATGGAGTGGCCTAGTCAGTCTCCTGACCTTAACCCAATTGAAAACTTGTGGAAGGAGCTCAAGATTAAAGTCCACATGAGACACCCAAAGAACCTAGATAACTTGGAGAAGATCTGCATGGAGGAGTGGGCCAAAATAACTCCAGAGACCTGTGCCGGCCTGATCAGGTCTTATAAAAGACCATTATTAGCTGTAATTGCAAACAAGGGTTATTCCACAAAATATTAAACCTAGGGGTTGAATAATAATTGACCCACACTTTTATGTTTAAAATTTATTAAAATTCAACTGAGCAACATAACTTTTTGGTGTGTAAGATTTATGCTTCTGTTAATAAATCCTACTCTCGTTTGCAGTTTGAAGGCTCTAACTTATTGGCATCTTATCAAACCACCTAAATCTGCAGGGGGTTGAATACTACCTGTAGGCACTGTACATTACATTACTGATCCGGAGTTACCCCCTGTATTATACTCCAGAGCTGCACTCACTATTCTGCTGGTGCAGTCACTGTGTACATACATTACATTACTGATCCTGAGTTACCTCCTGTATTATACTCCAGAGCTGCACTCACTATTCTGCTGGTGCAGTCACTGTGTACATACATTACATTACTGATCCTGAGTTACCTCCTGTATTATACTCCAGAGCTGCACTCACTATTCTGCTGGTGCAGTCACTGTGTACATACATTACATTACTGATCCTGAGTTACCTCCCGTATTATACTCCAGAGCTGCACTCACTGTCTATACACTATGCCTCAGACATAGCAGGGATAGATGAGTCACGTTTTAATGACAGGTTTCCTATGATCCAGCAGTGTCTGGATTATTGGACTCGTCACGTGGCTCCTGTGTACAGGCTCAGAGGTCACATGAGGTGTCCGCTCTGTAGTCCGGGCCCCGGGACCTTTGTCCTCTCTGTGGGGTTCGGTGTCGTCACCGGAAACAACGATGAGCACAGACCAAAACAAACAGCAGGAAGAGCCGCAGACACTGATACACTGTGACTGAACCTCAGCTGTGAGCACAACAACACATAACACAGCTGAGGTCCCTCCTCCCATATAGGCCCCAGCACTCTCCCCGGTGCCTGTCCCTCCTCCCCTATAGGCCCCGGTGTCCGTCTTTCCCTCTGTCCAGCTGTCAGCACACATCACGTGACTCTCTCGCCTCTATACACAGCTCTCCCTCTGTACAGGGGTCTCCGGTGTTTCCGGTCTCACCTTGTTGGTGGGCACCGAGCGCAGCCGCTTGAAGATGGCGGCAATGTCCTGCTTGTGCGGCTCCGCCATCACTCCGGGAACTCCCGACACAATCACCGGCGCCTCAGACACAGGAGAGCCACGTCAGCAACCGCCGCGACGTCACCGGACAAACCCCGCCCTGGGCCAACGTCATCAGTGCACGCCCCTCCAATCAGGGCAAAGCAATGACGACAAGCCACGCCCACTACACGCGAGTGTACACGCCTACTACACCTTAATAACAGATAGGACGTCTGCAGAGCACGCTCCTCCAATCAGGGTAAAGCAAAAAACGTCACGACATAAAGCCACGCCCACTACACCCCGCAACTAAAAAGTATAGGGCGGAACCCCGCCCCCGAACTGACGTCGGCAGTGCACGCCCATCTAATCAAGGTAAAGCATCAACACGACAGAAAGCCACGCCCACTACACCCCACAACTATAGAGTATAGGACGGATAGGAAGTCCCGCCTACTACACCCAAAGAAAGCTACGCCCCCTATAACTCACTGACGACGGAGGAGGATCGGACAAGGAGGAAAGTCAAAACAAACAGTTCAATGGCCAATACAGAAACACAGATACAGACACAGAAAGATCTAGATAGATGATAGAAATAGATACCCTTCAGTTTATAATGTCCCCTCCCCCTCCATAGTGTCAGCTTCACCCCTTTAGTGCCTTCACAGGGCGGATGGCTGTTTAGCCTGGGTTACCCTAATAAATTAATGTAAACGACAAGTGTTCTCCCTCATTTTTGATCAACAGCCAAGATAAAGCAGACAGCTGCAGGCTGTAATCAGGCAGGGGAGGTCAATGGTTCTTCACAGCCTAAATATAGCAGCCCTCAGTCACCCCAGGAACTGACGCTCCAATCCTGGCCCTTCACCTTGGTTCTTCCCAATTTCCCTTATTCAGGTACAATCGGTTAATGGTATTTGAGGTTGTTGCCAGCTGTGAATTGTCAGCTGGCATCAAACCCAGGGGTCAGTAATGGAGAGGGTCTATCACACACCCCATTACTAACCCGGTAAGTCAAAAGAAAAACACGCACAAAAGCAATTTGAAAACACGCTACAACACTTTCCCTGGTTCATCAATTTATTTAAGAAAAAAAGCCATGAAGATCCCGACGTAGTCCAGGCAGTCTCATGTAGTCCTCAAATGAAAACACGAAAGATATCAGAAGAGAGAAATTAAAGCAAATGACTCCCTTTGTCACAAAACTATTAAAAAGCAAAGGTTCCCAGGTCCGACGTAGTCCGGCTGTTCCCACAATGTTCCTTGATAACGCAGATCAAAGTCTATGCAGCTTCAGAGCAAGGCTCCATAGACTGAGCAGCCGCTCTGTGAGAACCGGGACACTGATGGGCGGTGACATCAGGAATCACAGTTCTAAGCACTGACGTCACTGCCCATCAATGCCTTGGGTCTCGCAGAGCTGCTGCTAGAGTGTATGGAGCCTGGGTCTGAGGCTCCGTAGACTTTGATTTCTATTATCAAAGAAAGTCGTGAAAACTGCTGGACTTCGTTGGACCTGAGAAGTTTGCTTTCTAATAAATTGGTGAACAAGAGACAGTCTTGCTTTTTCTCTATTTTTAAACCTTTCAGGTTTTTATTTCTGGTCTTTGTCAGATTTGCTGGACTACATTAGACCTGCATGGGCTTTTTTTTAAGAAACTGGTGAACCAGGGAAAGTTTCAGGGACTGATTATTCACATAAAGTATTTTAGTGTGGATGTTTTTTTACTTACTGAGTTAGTAATGGGGGTGTCTGATAAATGTCTCTCCATTACTAACCCCTGGGCGTGATGCCAGCTGACAACTCACAGATGACATCAACCCCACAAACTATTACCTTTACTGCCACCACAATAGGGGAATCTGGAACAACCGAGGTGAAGTGACCCACCCAGGGTCTATGGGAACTCGGTACCTGGGCGTTGATATGGGGGTGCTATCTCGGTGGTTGGTGCCCAGGCGCATAGCCCTGGGGGTCAGCTGAATAATGTGTAAAATTATAAAAGTCTCGTGACGCCACCTGTGGATTCTAGTGAAGGCACCAGCGCTGCTTCAGACCTCCGGGGATGATGGACGGGCAGCTTAGGTGGTACTGCTACCCACAGGTGGAGCGGGGTCCCCGGGCAGTGATGAGGTGACGGGGATTTGTACAGGGAGGTAGTTAGGCAGCCAGGCTGCTGTGATAGTCTCTAGACTGGACGGGTTCAGGGATGGACAAACTGACACACACACTGTGGATCGTTTCAGTACCTTTACTGATGGTAATGCAGGCACTGTCCAGGGTACGTTCCAGGTGGTCGGGAGGCACTTCTGGATTTCCACAGTGAGTGGATAAGGCCTCCTTGTCTCTTTTCCCTTGTTGAAGTCTCTGACCCGTATAAAACTAAGCTTGACCTCCTCTGTGTCTTTCTCTCACCCATTCTGTGGTCTCGAGAACCTCTGTGTGGGCTACCGCTATGACTTCTCCGGCGGTCCCTGGCTCCCCTATTGGTTGCGTGACAGGTGTCCGGGAGACTGGAGTCTCCTCGGTGAACCGGTTTCTCTGCTGGGCTTGATGCTGTCCTGCAGACTCAGACTCTGGTGCCGGATTGCTTCCTGGCATGAAGCAGTATGGCTCTTCTACCCCCAGTCTCCTCCTCTACTCCTTATACCTTGCCTTCGACCTCACTCGCAGGCCTTCACACTGGCTAGGCTGGTCAACTGGCTCGGGCCTAGCATGGCTCCGACACACCAGGACGTCTTCACAGTCCTCCCAGGAACTGCACTACCTATCTCCGCCCACAGCACCAGTATTTGTAGGGGATCTTGCTTAAAGGCAGCAAGTGGAGCTCCCCCTACGGGACTGGGGTGGAAGGTGTAGTGTGTATATGCGTTAGGTGGTCCTGTGGCTACCTGTAATGGCAGGGTACCACAGAAGCATCAGAATTGGAGCCTCTTCTGTGCTGCACCACTTCTGGGGCTGGTATATTTAGGCTGGGAAGAGCCCAATAACCATGGACGTTCCCAGTCTGATAATGCCAGCCTGCAGCTGTCTGCTTTACCTTGGCTAGTTATCAAAAATGGGGGAGATCGGGGGTAAAAAAACAGACATGTCCCTGTGTGGATGACATGATGACTGTGTAAACATGGAGGTGTGAATATCAAATCTTTTAATGAGTGTGTGTGAATGGGGCGTTATAAAGACAGAGTATGGCAGTATTATTTAAGGAATGGACTTTAATAATACTCCAGGTGTGTGCTGCCCTGTTAGTAAGTTAGGACAGTATTATTGTGGCACTATATAATGGAATTTTGTATTACTATGACACTTACAAATTTATTACAAAGCAACAGTTCCAATGTCTAACGTAGTCCGGCTGTTCCCACGATCTACCTTGATTACGTACATCAAAGTCCATGGAGCCTCAGAACAAGGTACCATAGACTCTTAGCAGCTGCTCCACAAGGCCCAGGACACTGATGAGCCCTGACGTCACTGCTCGTCAATGTTTTGGCTCTCGCGGAGCTACTGCTCAGAGTCTATGGAACCTTGTTCTGAGGCTCCATGGACTATGATCTCTGTAACCGTAGAACATTGTGAAAACTGCTGGACTACGTTGGACCTGGGAACTTTGCTTTCTAATAAATTGGTGAACGAGGCATTATATCATGGAATTTTGCATTATTGTGACACAGATAAGACTACACAAGACTCAATACTACAATGATTTTTTACAATAATATTGCATTGTGTTGAAGCATCATTAGTGCAGTGAGGAGCGGTATTATAGTCAATGTTATTTCCAGATCAGCTGGTATTATTCAAATAAGTTTAGCAGTATTAACCCTTGTGAGTATTGTACAGCCGTGATAGGCGACATATGGGACATCGTATAGCAGTATTATTCAGACACTAAATGTCAGCTTTATTAATAAATTGAGTAGAACATAAAAGTATCAATGGAACTTTATACGGTGATTTCATTTTAGCATTAAGTGAGATTTATATGATTAATATGTATATTTTTAATAAACAGTAAAACATTTCTGATTGCATTATATAGGAGAAAAAACTGTGATAAGGGGAAAACCTGGAAGGAAGGAGAAGACGGAACAAGAAAGTATGTGAAAGTGACACAAAAGTGATGATTCCGTGTAATACCGTCCTCATATGACGGAGGAGACAAAGGTGATTCCCTGCTTCCCATTTCTAACGAAAACCTCAGAGAAGTGAAATTAGAATAATTCAATATAAAGATCAGATTCTCCCCAAAGACAGAAACCAGAGCGAATATGAAGGAGATCGGATCATTCACCTATATACTGATCCTGACAGGTAGGAAGCAAGATAATCATAATACTGCACGTAATACTGCCCCTATATACAAGAATATAACTACTATAATACTGCCCCTATATACAAGAATATAACTACTATAATACTGCCCCTATATACAAGAATATAACTACTATAATACTGCTCCTATATACAAGAATATAACTAATACTGCCCCTATGTACAAGAATATAACTACTATAATATTGCCCCCTATATACAAGAATATAACTACTATAATACTGCTCCTATGTACAAGAATATAACTACTATAATACTGCCCCTATATACAAGAATATAACTACTATAATACTGCCCCTATATACAAGAATATAACTACTATAATACTGCCCCTATATACAAGAATATAACTACTATAATACTGCCCCTATATACAAGAATATAACTACTATAATACTGCTCCTATATACAAGAATATAACTACTATAATACTGCTCCTATATACAAGAATATAACTACTATAATACTGCTCCTATATACAAGAATATAACTACTATAATACTGCTCCTATATACAAGAATATAACTACTATAATACTGCCCCTATATACAAGAATATAACTACTATAATACTGCTGCTATGTACAATAATATAACTACTATAATACTGCCCCTATATACAAGAATAGAACTACTATAATACTGCCCCTATGTACAAGAATATAACTACTATAATACTGCCTCTATACAAAAATATAACTACTATAATACTGCCTCTATGTACAAGAATATAACTACTATAATACTGCTCCTGTATACAAGAATATAACTACTATAATACTGCCCCTATATACAAGAATATAACTACTATAATACTGCCCCTATATACAAGAATATAACTACTATAATACTGCCCCTATATACAAGAATATACCTACTATAATACTGCTCCTATATACAAGAATATACCTACTATAATACTGCTCCTATATACAAGAATATAACTACTATAATACTGCTCCTATATACAAGAATATAACTACTATAATACTGCTCCTATATACAAGAATATAACTACTATAATACTGCCCCTATATACAAGAATATATCTACTATAATACTGCTCCTATGTACAAGAATATAACTACTATAATACTGTTCCTATATACAAGAATATAACTACTATAATACTGCCCCTATATACAAGAAAATAACTACTATAATACTGCCCCTATGTACAAGAATATAACTACTATAATACTGCTCCTATATACAAGAATATAACTACTATAATACTGCTCCTATATACAAGAATATAACTACTATAATACTGCTCCTATATACAAGAATATAACTACTATAATACTGCCCGTATATACAAGAATATAACTACTATAATACTGCTCCTATATACAAGAATATAACTACTATAATACTGCTCCTATGTACAAGAATATAACTACTATAATACTGTCCCTATATACAAGAATATAACTACTATAATACTGCCCCTATATACAAGAATATAACTACTATAATACTGCCCCTATGTACAAGAATATAACTACTATAATACTGTCCCTATATACAAGAATATAACTACTATAATACTGCCCCTATGTACAAGAATATAACTACTATAATACTGCTCCTATATACAAGAATATAACTACTATAATACATCCCCCTATGTACAAGAATATAACTGCTATAATACTGCTCCTATATACAAGAATATAACTACTATAATACTGCTCCCTATATACAAGAATATAACTACTATAATACTGCTCCTATATACAAGAATATAACTACTATAATACTGCTCCTATATACAAGAATATAACTACTATAATACTGCTCCTATATACAAGAATATAACTACTATAATACCTGCCCCTATTACAAGAATATAACTACTATAATACTGCTCCTATATACAAGAATATAACTACTATAATACTGCTCCTATATACAAGAATATAACTACTATAATACTGCCCCTATATACAAGAATATAACTACTATAATACTTTCTCCCTATTACAAGAATATAACTACTATAATACTGCTCCTATATACAAGAATTAACTACTATAATACTGCCCCTATGTACAAGAATAAATAAATCACTAATAAATATAATCTGCCCCTATATACAAGAATATAACTACTATAATACTGTCCCTATATACAAAAATATAACTACTATAATTACTGCCCCTATGTACAAGAAATATAACTACTATAATACTGCCCCTATGTACAAGAATATAACTACTATAATACTGCTCCTATATACAAGAATATAACTACTATAATACTGCTCCTATGTACAAGAATATAACTACTATAATACTGCTCCTATTACAAGAATATAACTACTATAATACTGCTCCCTATATACAAGAATATAACTACTATAATACTGCCCCTATGTACAAGAATATAACTACTATAATACTGCTCCTATATACAAGAATATAACTACTATAATACTGCCTCCTATATACAAGAATATAACTACTATAATACTGCTGCTATGTACAATAATATAACTACTATAATACTGCCCCTATATACAAGAATAGAACTACTATAATACTGCCCCTATGTACAAGAATATAACTACTATAATACTGCCTCTATACAAAAATATAACTACTATAATACTGCCTCTATGTAAAAAAAAAAAAAAAAAAAAAAAAAAAAAAAAAAAAAAAAAAAAAAAAAAAAAAAAAAAAACCCCCCCCCCCCCCCCCCCCCCCCCCCCCCCCCCCCTATATACAAGAATATACCTACTATAATACTGCTCCTATATACAAGAATATAACTACTATAATACTGCTCCTATATACAAGAATATAACTACTATAATACTGCTCCTATATACAAGAATATAAACTACTATAATACTGCCCCTATATACAAGAATATAAACTACTATAATACTGCTCCTATGTACAAGAATATAACTACTATAATACTGTTCCTATATACAAGAATATAACTACTATAATACTGCTCCTATATACAAGAATATAACTACTATAATACTGCTCCTATATTACAAGAATATAACTACTATAATACTGCTCCTATGTGCAAGAATATAACTACTATAATACTGCTCCTATGTACAAGAATATAACTACTATAATACTGTCCCTATATACAAGAATATAACTACTATAATACTGCCCCTATATACAAGAATATAACTACTATAATACTGCCCCTATGTACAAGAATATAACTACTATAATACTGTCCCTATATACAAGAATATAACTACTATAATACTGCCCCTATGTACAAGAATATAACTACTATAATACTGCTCCTATATACAAGAATATAACTACTATAATACTGCCCCTATATACAAGAATATAACTACTATAATACTGCTCCTATATACAAGAATATAACTACTATAATACTGCTCCTATATACAAGAATATAACTATTATAATACTGCTCCTATGTGCAAGAATATAACTACTATAATACTGCCTCTATATACAAGAATATAACTACTATAATACTGCTCCTATATACAAGAATATAACTACTATAATACTGCCCCTATATACAAGAATATAACTACTATAATACTGCTCCTATGTGCAAGAATATAACTACTATAATACTGTCCCTATATACAAGAATATAACTACTATAATACTGTTCCTATATACAAGAATGTAACTACTATAATACTGCTCCTATATACAAGAATATAACTACTATAATACTGCTCCTATATACAAGAATATAACTACTATAATACATCCCCTATGTACAAGAATATAACTGCTATAATACTGCTCCTATATACAAGAATATAACTACTATAATACTGCTCCCTATACAAATTACTAAATACTCATATACTAGAATATAACCTATAATACGCTCAGATATAAATTACTACTATAATACTGCTCCTATATACAAGAATATAACTACTATAATACTGCTCCTATGTACAAGAATATAACTACTATAATACTGCTCCTATATACAAGAATATAACTACTATAATACTGCCCCTATATACAAGAATATAACTACTATAATACTGCTCCTATATACAAGAATATAACTACTATAATACTGCTCCTATATACAAGAATATAACTACTATAATACTGCTCCTATATACAAGAATATAACTACTATAATACTGCTCCTATGTACAAGAATATAACTACTATAATACTGTCCCTAAATACAAGAATATAATCTACTATAATACTGCTCCTATATACAAGAATATAACTACTATAATACTGCTCCTATGTACAAGAATATAACTACTATAATACTGCCCCTATGTACAAGAATATAACTACTATAATACTGCTCCCTATATACAAGAATATAACTACTATAATACTGCCCCTATGTACAAGAATATAACTACTATAATACTGCTCCTATATACAAGAATATAACTACTATAATACTGCCTCTATATACAAGAATATAACTACTATAACACTGCTCCTATATACAAGAATATAACTACTATAATACTGCTCCTATATACAAGAATATAACTACTATAATACTGCCCCTATATACAAGAATATAACTAATATAATATCACAGTGTGATTTGGGACGTTCCTCTGTAGTTTCAGGTGTGTCGGGGTCGGCCGGGGATGTGACCGCTATGGTCGGAGTCTCAGTGACCTTGCTCTGCACATACTCTGTCAGCTCCGGTGTGACCTCCATGTGTTGGGGACGAGGTCACTGCCCGAATTCAAAATGTAACAATCAGATAATCTGGACGGACGGCCGCAGAGTGACCTGGAGGAAATCTGACAAATATCAACTAATAGAGAGGATGGAAGAGGGGACGTGACCCTGACCATTACTGGAGTGACCGCGGAGGACGCTGGTACTTACTGCTGCCGGGTGGAAATCCCAGGAATCTTCAACGACCAAAAAACAGAGATAAATGTGAAGATACAAGAAGGTGATGTATTTTTCCTAAATATTTTATTTGTATGCACTTTCCCTTTAAGGGAGCACTTTCCCTTTAATGCAGTCTGCTGCTTCTGTGCATTTACCTTCTACTGACATCTAGTGGTCACATTATACAACAGCTTTGTCAGTGTGAAGCCCTGATGCCTCACTTATCTATAGAGCCCCCTAGTGGCCATGCTGTGCTATCTACTATCTAAAAGTCCTATCCAATCGCTGTCTGTAAGTTTGTCCCAAAAACAGAGACACCTATAGGACATTGTGTAAATTACAGTTAAACTGGAATGTAAAGAAGCCCATAAGATTGATCAGTCAAACAAAACAGTGCCACCTATAGGACATCTGTGATGGGGGGCCACACATGCCCTCCAAGACACTGGGTGCAGCGTAGGCATGCATTATCGCCTGGACCTGCTCTTCATACCCTTGGGGCGGTGACCGATCCTGCTGCTGCCGCATCTCCTCAGCGTAGAAGGGGAAAGAGACATCACACAGGGGTGAGTGAGAGTGCATAACAAGGGGACAGAGAGCGCACAGGGGGGAGAGACAGCACAGGAAGAAGATACAGCGCATAGGAGGGGAGAGAGAGAGCACAGGGGAAAGAAAGCACAAAGTGGAGAGAGCGCACAGGGGAAAGAGACAGCACAGTGGGAGAGGCAGCACAAGTAATGAGACCGCACAGGGGGGAGAGAGACCGCACAGGGGGAGAGAGCACAAAGGGAAGAGAGAGCCCTCAGGAAAACAAGACAAGGGAAGAGAGAGCGCATAGAGGGAGAGACAGTGCAAGTGGAGAGAAAGCACACAAGGGGAGAGATACTACAAGGGGAGAGAGAGCACAAGGGGAGAGCGAGTGCAGAGAGGGATGTGTGGCGCCCCACCGGGTAGGCCACCACCAGAGGTACTGCACTCCTGTGATTAGGGATCGTTGTGCCTCTGCTCTCCAGGTGCTGGGATGCTGCAGTGGATCCAAAAACACACACACAACCCGTAGGCCCCTGGGACGTGGGTGGACCCTGAGGGTGGACCCAGGTCCAAGAAGGGTGGCGGGGCAGTGTAGTTAGGCAGAGTAGAGGAGAGACCATTGGGAAAGGAGTGGAAGTCGAGAGTGTAGAGGCGGTGTGGTGCCGACTCCCATGGGCTGAAGTGCAACCATTCTCGCCCCGGGAGGGAAAGACCGAAAGGTGCGAAGGAAGAAGGGAGCCCTTGGGGTACAGAACGGGACGTAGATCTCCATACGCCCATATCTGGCGAGACAGAGGGGCTGGAGGACGACACCGGGACACGGCCCTGAACATGGTACGGACGCTTCATGCCGAACTGTTGAACTGGAGGCCTCAGAATTCTAACGGGAGCTGTGGCCGAACACCCGACACAACTTGGGGAAGGCGGCCGAACTAGGGAACAGTGCCCGGAAGGGGTACAAAAGCACCCGTGGCTGTCGGTACCTGAGCTGTCTGCTGTGTAAGGCGCTAAGTGAGGAGCAGCAAGACGAGCTTGTAGCGCGAGGGGACCACCAGACAAGGAAACACCTAGTGGGACAGAAAAGGGGCACCAACCGGGGCTCGACTGCACTGGTTCTGTAGACAACACTCAACTGAAGGTTGGCTGAATACTGAACCTGAATACTGAAATTGGGTCGGTCGACAGGGAAGGGGGTACTCGGATACCGGGACAGATGGTTACTTCGATGGGGGATCACGGCTGGTCGTTCCCGATTCCGTGCCCTGGACCCTCAATGGCAGGGGATGGGAGTGATAATGATGGGGGAATTGATATCGTGACGCCACCTGTGGTACATAGTAATAGGGTTACCAGCGCTGCGACCGGCCGCTGAGGTGATGGGAATGCAGCTTTGGTAGTACAGCTCCCCACAGGCGGAACTTTACCTCAGGGCAGCGGGGTTGATGAAGGGGGTCGTAGTCCTCACCTCTGATGATACTGTAACCCACCGGGCATTGAGGAAAAGTATCACGGACACCACTTCAGCTCAAACGTTTCTTTACTGGTACCGGGTACAGTCTGGTTTAGCGGGGATGTAGCCACAGATTTTGAGGTAACTGCAGAGTCTGTCGGTGGTATCGTTGTAATAGCTTTCTGGGTCTGGGTTCCTCTGTAATTCTCATTAACCACCCTCTGAGGAGCCCTTTCACCGGTCCCCTGGTCTGTTACTGTTAGGTACTGTCGGTTCCTTACCGGTATGGATGGGAGTACCCAATATATCCTCCCGCCACCGGAATTCGGTCCTTTCCCTAAGAGTGTCCTGGACCCAGTTTGGGACAGAGGTAGGGATTCAGTCTGTGGCGCTGTGGCTTCCTTATGTTGGTCCCACAACTTGTCGGTTTGCAGTCAGGGGTAGACCAACTGACTGCCTCGGCTCTGGTATGCTGGTGACAACCCGGACTCTTCAGCCGGCTCCAACCGGTCCTGCATTGCCCCCTTCGGTGTCTGGGTCACCCCTCTCCAAAGAGGTGCCTTCCTGTCACGGACGCTGCCTCACACGTCCGCCCTTGCTGCCTCCTCAGCACCGTCCTTCTGCTGACTGACTGTCACTCTACTTCTCCCGCTCTCTAGGCTCCACCCCTAGGACCTACTGAATATACGGTCCCCTGTCCTAAGGTGGCCTATTGTATGAGTGCTTATGACAGACTCTGTGAGAAACCCCATATCCCTGACTACGGAGGCACTACACCTTCTGTTTGGGGTGCAGTACCTCCCTGTGACACCTTCCCATAGGGGCGCCACACATACTGAATACTGAGGACGGTGGAGACGGTAGGTGCAACTCGTCCTGCATAAAACAAGACTCCTATCTCCGCAGTGACGGGAAAATAAAAAATGTTTTGGCTCTTAGAAGAGGTGAGGAAAAAAAACGAAGAAAGAAATGGAAAATTGCCCGGGGGTGAAGGGGTTAATATTTTGCCATTTTCTTTCTTTGCAGACAGTTTGGCTCTCGGCCCGTCCACGTCTTCTCCGATCAATGTCACGTGGGCAGAAAACGTAAGTAGTGAACAAATACTGTGATATCTGAGCGATGTAACACCAGCACCAGCACCAGCACCTCCACTGCAGGGAGACCGGCAGCCGCTCCGTACTTACTCCTCCAGCGGTGTCTGCCCAGGCTCCATTTGCTGCTTCCTGCTCCCAGGGCCTACATAGGTCTCCTGGGAGCACACTTAGACCATGTGGGCTGCAAGCCCCTGCTTATTAAAAGGCCAACATGCCCTACCCGGAAATGCTTCTCAGCCTATGGCTGAGAAGCAGAGAGTATTTAAGGCACCTTCCCCTGATGGGAGGTGCCTTAGCAACGTGGTCTATGCTTTAGAGACATACTGCTACTTGTAGTTCTTAGGACCCCTTGCTAATCGGGCCTTGACTGATCCTTGTCTGTTTCCAGCCCTGCTGTTGCACCATCTGTACAGTCCTGCATTCGCATTATTTGCACAGTCCTGCTGCCGCACCATCTACACCAGTTCTGCTGCCCCACCATCTGCATCAGTTGCTACCTCACCATTTGCACCACTCCTGCTGTCACACATCTGCACCAGTTGCTGCAGCACCATCTGCACCACTCCTACTGCCGCACCATCTGCACCACTCCTACTGCCGCACCATCTGCACCACTCCTACTGCCGCACCATCTGCACCACTCCTTCTGCCGTACCCACTGCCCCAGCATCCTGCCATTCAGGCTGCATCTAAGCCAGAGACTGTGCCTGTCTGTAGGAGCTCATCCCCTGGAGTCAGCTGTCATGGGACCAAAACCATTTGGAGTTGCACCTGGTGGTTATCTACCAGCATAAGCCTAACCTCTCAATCTGAGGCTCTAGAGAAGACTTGGAAGCCACTTAGGTTCGCTCCTCCGGGTTTAGATCGGTGCTTCAGCCCAGTGGGTCCAATCCCAGACACTCACCCTGCGAGCGTTAAAAGCAAGAATGTAACAACTGTGTACATACATTACATTACTGATCCTGAGTTACCTCCTGTATTATACTCCAGAGCTGCACTCACTATTCTGCTGGTGCAGTCACTGTGTACATACATTACATTACTGATCCTGAGTTACCTCCTGTATTATACTCCAGAGCTGCACTCACTATTCTGCTGGTGCAGTCACTGTGTACATACATTACATTACTGATCCTGAGTTACCTCCTGTATTATACTCCAGAGCTGCACTCACTATTCTGCTGGTGCAGTCACTGTGTACATACATTACGTTACTGATCCTGAGTTACCTCCTGTATTATACTCCAGAGCTGCACTCACTATTCTGCTGGTGCAGTCACTGTGTACATACATTACATTACTGATCCTGAGTCACCTCCTGTATTATACTCCAGAGCTGCACTCACTATTCTGCTGGTGCAGTCACTGTGTACATACATTACATTACTGATCCTGAGTTACCTCCTGTATTATACTCCAGAGCTGCACTCACTATTCTGCTGGTGCAGTCACTGTGTACATACATTACATTACTGATCCTGAGTTACCTCCTGTATTATACTCCAGAGCTGCACTCACTATTCTGCTGGTTCAGTCACTGTGTACATACATGACATTACTGATCCTGAGTTACCTCCTGTATTATACTCCAGAGCTGCACTCACTATTCTGCTGGTGCAGTCACTGTGTACATACATTACATTACTGATCCTGAGTTACCTCCTGTATTATACCCCAGAGCAGCACTCACTATTCTGCTGGTGCAGTCACTGTGTTCATACATTACATTACTGATCCTGAGTTACCTCCTGTATTATACTCCAGAGCTGCACTCACTATTCTGCTGGTGCAGTCACTGTGTACATACATTACATTACTGATCCTGAGTTACCTTCTGTATTATACTCCAGAGCTGCACTCACTATTCTGCTGGTGCAGTCACTGTGTACATACATTACATTACTGATCCTGAGTTACCTCCTGTATTATACTCCAGAGCTGCACTCCCTATTCTGCTGGTGCAGTCACTGTGTACATACATTACATTACTGATCCTGAGTTACCTCCTGTATTATACTCCAGAGCTGCACTCCCTATTCTGCTGGTGCAGTCACTGTGTACATACATTACATTACTGATCCTGAGTTACCTCCAGAGCTGCACTCACTATTCTGCTGGTGCAGTCACTGTGTACATACATTACATTACTGATCCTGAGTTACCTCCTGTATTATACTCCAGAGCTGCACTCACTATTCTGCTGGTGCAGTCACTGTATGGTAAGATGGTTCTTTATCTATACTTGTCCAGGTTACTGCTTTCATCTTGAGATGTAGCGAGGTGTTCTCGGAGGTTCACTCACTTTTCTTCTTTTCTTTCAGGGTTACCCTCCTGTGCTGTACTCCATCATCGCTCTCCTCATTATCCTCTTTTTCCTTTTTGGGATCCTGTTATATAGAAGTGAGTCCTGCAGACAGACGTCCCCGGCACCGACCAGGAGCTGTGACTTGACACTCATCACATAATGAGTCTTATAACATGATGGGAGCTCACACAGGAGTAATACTCCCAGCGTCCTATGTAGTAAAGTGTCAGGTGTCAAAAAGTTTTCAATCTGACCAATCAAACAGATCATTCACTTAAAGCGGTTAAAGGGGTGAAAAGAAGTGATTACTTTCCCATAGATTAAGTAATAGGTTACTGATGGGAGGGATCTGACCACCGGTGGCCACTCATCGGCAGGACGGACCACATTTATCCCTCCAGGATTGAAGGTGATGCTCATGCTCCATGCATTCCCTATGGCCACCAGGGATATTAAGACATTGGACGTCATCTATGCATTGTAAAGTCCTATGTATGAGCTCTCTATGCTTTAGGACATTGGACGTCGTCTATGTATTGTAAAGTCCTATGTATGAGCTCTCTATGTATTAGGACATTGGACGTCATCTATGTATTGTAAAGTCCTATATATGAGCTCTCTATGTATTAGGACATTGGACGTCATCTATGTATTGTAAAGTCCTATGTATGAGCTCTCTATGTTTTAGGACATTGGACGTCGTCTATGTATTGTAAAGTCCTATGTATGAGCTCTCTATGTATTAGGACATTGGACTTCGTCTATGTATTGTAAAGTCCTATGTATGAGCTCTCTATGTATTAGGACATTGGACGTCATCTATGTATTGTAAAGTCCTATGTATGAGCTCTCTATGTATTAGGACATTGGACGTCATCTATGTATTGTAAAGTCCTATGTATGAGCTCTCTATGTTTTAGGACATTGGACGTCGTCTATGTATTGTAAAGTCCTATGTATGAGCTCTCTATGTATTAGGACATTGGACTTCGTCTATGTATTGTAAAGTCCTATGTATGAGCTCTCTATGTATTAGGACATTGGACGTCATCTATGTATTGTAAAGTCCTATGTATGAGCTCTCTATGTATTAGGACATTGGACGTCATCTATGTATTGTAAAGTCCTATGTATGAGCTCTCTATGTATTAGGACATTGGACGTCGTCTATGTATTGTAAAGTCCTATGTATGAGCTCTCTATGTATTAGGACATTAGATGGATCAATCCATCTGGAAACCGCACATCCAATAAGATTCACGGCATCGGACAGCGCTTTCCCAGTCTCCACCTCTTTTGTTTAACAGGCCGATTCAGATCTAAAAGTGTTCGCGGTAGAACAAGCTCTTTTCGCCCTGACGGGGATGGCAACTTCCCACATGCAAAAGAGCATTACCGCTTATTGGTTTACGATACAGTGCAGTATTAATATCACCAGAATCGCTACAGCCCTGTAATATAACATCCAAGTATGGAGCGGTATCACCATGCACCTCATGTGTAAAGCGGATATTATACAGGTTATTATTGAGATATTCCATGAATTGTGCAAGGTCATTAGAATGGTGGGGAGGCACACCGACGACACCAGACCAAATAATGATGACGTCATCGATGTACCTTCCATACCATATCACTCGATCCAGAAATGGATTGTGAAGACAATGTATATACTTCCTATCCCAATGCCTCATATACAGATTGTTTTGAATCTCTAATGGTACCTATAGAGTCACCTGGGATTGGTTGAAGCATGGCATCAAGCCATTCCGAAAGTTTCTCATTAACCCCTCCCATGCCCGCTACTATGGGTCTTAAAGGTGGTGGAAAGCATTCCTTATGAACTTTAGGTAGCGCATGGAAAAGGGGGGAATCTAGTTTATCAACATATAATCTCTCATTTTTTCTGTCAAAACCCCCAAAGATAATCCCTCATTTAAAAGTTTTAACAAATCTTGTTGTATACTGATAGTGGGATCCGCAGAAACCGGGCGGTATATGATATTATGAAGATTTATGTCTGGTGCCAGATTTTTTTCCTGATTTATTACCGTGAGGTTCACAGACATCCAGGGACCAACGGCTGCATGAGAGTCCGGTTCAGAGCACTTTCCCTCCCACCTCTTTCCCAAACTCTTACTCATAACCTCTCTGTATATTAGGACAGTGAATGTCATCTATGTATCATACACTCCTATTTATGACATCTATGTATTTTAGGACAGTGGACGTCATCTATGTATCTTACACACATATTTATGACCTCTCTGTATATTAGGACAGTGGACGTCATCTATGTATCTTACACACATATTTATGACCTCTCTGTATATTAGGACAGTGGACGTCATCTATGTATCTTACACACATATTTATGACCTCTCTGTATATTAGGACAGTGGACGTCATCTATGTATCTTACACCCATATTTATGACCTCTCTGTATATTAGGACAGTGAACGTCATCTATGTATCTTACACACATATTTATGACCTCTCTGTATATTAGGACAGTGGACATCATCCATGTATCTTACACACATATTTATGACCTCTCTGTATATTAGGACAGTGGACATCATCTATGTATCTTACACACATATTTATGACCTCTCTCTATATTAGGACAGTGGATGTCATCTATGTATCTTACACACATACACTGTGTGCAGAATTATTAGGTAAATGAGTATTGTGATCACATGATCCTTTTTCTCCATGTTGTCCTACTCCAAGCTGTATAGGCTGAGAGCCAACTACCAATTAAGTAAATCAGGTGATGTGCATCTTTGTAATGAGGAGGGGTGTGGTGTAATGATATCAACACCCTATATAAGGTGTGCTTAATTATTAGGCAAATGCATTTCCTTAGGCAAAATAGGTCAGAAGAGAGATGTGACGGCTCTGAAGAGTCCAATATTGTGAGATGTCTTGCAGAGGGATGCAGCAGTCTTGAAATTGCCAAACTTTTGAAGCGTGATCACCAAACAATCAAGCGTTTCATGGCAAATAGCCAGCAGGGTCGCAAGAAGCGTGAGGGCAAAAAAGACGCAAAATGAATTGAGGAAAATCAAGCGTGAAGCTGCCAAGATGCCATTTGCCACCAGTTTTGCCATATTTCAGGGCTGCAACGTTACTGGAGTATCAGAAAGCACAAGGTGTGCCATACTCAGGAACATGCCCAAGGTAAGGAAGGCGGAAAAACCACCACCTCTGAACAAGAAACATAAGATACAACGTCAAGACTGGGCCAAGAATATCTTAAGACTGATTCTTCAAAGGTTTTATGGCCTGATGAAATGAGAGCGACTCTTGATGGCCGGATGGATGGGCCAGAGGCTGGATCAGTAAAGGGCAGAGAGCTCCACTCCGACTCAGACGCCAGCAAGGTGGAGGAGGGGTACTGGTATGGGCTGGGATCATCAAAGATCAACTTGTGGGACCTTTTCGGGTTGAGGATGGAGTGAAGCTTAACTCTCGGACCTACTGCCAGTTTCTGGAGACAACTTCTTCAAGCAGTGGTACAGGAAGAAGTCGGGATCGTTCAAGAAAAACATGATTTTCATGCAGGACAATGCTCCATCACATGCATCCAACTACTCCACAGCGTGGCTGGCCAGGAAAGGTCTAAAAGAAGGAAAAATAATGCCATGGCCCCCTTGTTCACCTGATCTGAACCCAATAGAGAACCTGTGGTCCCTCCTAAAATGTGAGATCTACAGGGAGGGAAAACAGTACACCTCTGGGGACAAGTGTCTGGGAGGGAAAACAGTACACCTCTGGGAACAGTGTCTGGGAGGGAAAACAGTACACCTCTGGGGACAGTGTCTGGAGGGAAAACAGTACACCTCTGGGGACAGTGTCTGGAGGCTGTGGTGGCTGCTGCACGCAATGTGGATCGTAAACAGATCAAGCAGCTGACACAATCTATGGATGGAGGCTGCTGAGTGTCATCATAAAGAAAGGGGGCGATATTGGGGACTCATTTTTTTGGTTTTGTTTTTGCATGTCAGAAATGTTGATTTCTACATTTTGTACAGTTATATTATTTTACCTGGTGAAAATAAACAACTGAGTTGCCTAATAATTCTGCACAATAATAGTTACCTGCACACACAGATATCCTCCTAAGAGCCAAATCTAAAACCCCTCCAACCTCCAAAAATATTAAGCTTTGATATTTATGAGCCTTTTGGGTGATTGAGAACATAGGTGTTGATCAATGATAAAAATAATCCTCTAAAATACAAATTGCCTAATAATTCTGCACACGGTGTATTTATGACCTCTATGTATATTAGAACAGCGGACGTCGTCTATGACTCGTACACTCCTATTTATGACCTCTCTGTGTATTAGGTCAGTGAACGTCGTCTATGTATCGTACACTACTATTTATGACATCTCTATGTATTAGGTCAGTGAACGTCATCTATGTATCGTACACGCCTATTTATGACATCTCTGTGTATTAGGTCAGTAGATGTCGTCTATGAATCGTACACTCCTATTTATGACATCTCTGTGTATTAGGTCAGTGAACGTCATCTATGTATCGTGCACTCCTATTTATGACATCTCTGTGTATTAGGTCAGTGAACGTCATCTATGTATCCTACACTCCTATTTCTGACATCTCTGTATTTTAGGACAGTGGATGTTGTCTGTGTATCATGCACATCTATTTATGGCCTCTCTGTATATTAGGACAGTGGACGTCATCATTATACTGATCCCTATTATTTATAACATTTTTGTATATTGGAAATGTATTGACTTTTTCTTCTGCTTTTTGTCTCCAGATCGATATTATGAGAAGAAGATGAATAGTTTGTTCTAGTACGTATACAATCTCTGCTTTGACTAATAGGAGGAATAGGGGGGAAAATATTGGAGAGAGGGGGACCATAATGGTGAAGAGGAGGAACAATAATGGAGAAGAGGGGGGCAATAAAGGAGAAGGGGGGATAATTAAGGAGAAGAGGGAGGACAATAATGGGGAAGGGGGGAAATAAAGGGGAAGAGGGGGAAATAGAAGGGAAGAGGGAAGACAATAATGAAGAAGAGGGGGACAATAATGGGGAAGAGGGGAAAAATAAAGAGGAAGGAGGTGCACAATAAAGGTGAAGATGGCGGACCATAATGGGAAGAGTAGGGAAAAGGGGGGGGGGGCAATAATGGGGACTCACTAAGCAACCAAATGGGCCAAATGGAAATGAGCTTGGCAGCAGACAGCTTTGCAGCACATTGGTCATAGCTTTGCCCCCTTGTGATTCAGGACATATCAGATTAATGGACATTAACTCTTTACAGCACAGCGTCTGCCATCAGCCTGAGGACCCTGGAGCCTGCACACACTGAGAAGAATGTGTATATGAAGATATAGTGACCAAAGAGAGCTCCCCACACCACACCTGGGACACCAGAGGTGCAAGAATGTGCTGTATAATGTGCTGCTGACTTCAATAAATGCCTTCCAAATAAAATGTAATATTATACTCTGTATATCCAGTATACCTTCATATAACCAGCATCTCTCCATAATACTAACTACAATAATACCCTGGAATAATTAACCTTTTTCTAACCACACTGATGCCCAGTGATAGCCTCCACCATAAACTGACCCCAGTAATACCCAACACAGTGAGTGCTCCCACCATTAACTGACCCCACTGATACCCAATAAAGGGAGTGCTCTCACCATTAACTGACCACACTGATACCTAACACAAGAGTGCTCCCACCATCAACTGACCCCAGTGATAGTCAACACAGCGAGTGTTCCCACCATCAACTGACCCCAGTGATACTCAACACAGTGAGTGCTCCCACCATCAACTGACCCCAGTGATAGTCAACACAGTGAGTGCTCCCACCATCAACTGACCCCAGTGATAGTCAACACAGCGAGTGTTCCCATCATCAACTGACCCCAGTGATACTCAACACAGTGAGTGCTCCCACCATCAACTGACCACACTGATACCCAATAAAGGGAGTGCTCTCACCATTAACTGACCACACTGATACCTAACACAAGAGTGCTCCCACCATCAACTGACCCCAGTGATACTCAACACAGCGAGTGTTCCCACCATCAACTGACCCCAGTGATACTCAACACAGTGAGTGCTCCCACCATTAACTGACCACACTGATACCCAATAAAGGGAGTGCTCCCACCATTAACTGACCACACTGATACCCAATAAAGGGAGTGCTCTCACCATTAACTGACCACACTGATACCTAACACAAGAGTGCTCCAACCATCAATTGACTACAGTGATACCCAACATAGCGAGAGCTTCCGCCATCAACTGACCACAGAGATACCCAACACAGCGAGAGCTTCCGCCATCAACTGACTACAGTGATACCCAACATAGCGAGTACTCCCACCAACAACTGACCACAGAGATACCCAACACAGTGAGTGCTCCCACCAACAACTGACCACAGTGATACCCAACATAGCGAGTACTCCCACCAACAACTGACCACAGAGATACCCAACACAGCGAGTGCACCCACCATCAATTGACCCCAGTTATATCCAACACAACAAGTGCTCCCACCATCAACTGACCACAGAGATACCCAACACAGCGAGTGCTCCCACCATCAACTGACCACAGAGATACCCAACACAGCGAGTGCACCCACCATCAACTGACCAAAGTGATATCCAACACAATGAATGCACCCACCAACGACAGACCACACTGATACCCAAAAAAGCAAGTGTTCCCACCATCACCTGACCACAGTGATACCCAACACAGTGAGTGCTCCCACCATCAACTGACCACAGTGATACCCAACACAGCGAGTGCTCCCACCATCAACTGACCACAGCGATACCCAACACAGCGAGTGCTTCCACCATCAACTGACCACAGTGATACCCAACACAGCGAGTGCTCCCACCATCAACTGACCACAGAGATACCCAACACAGCGAGTGCTCCCACCATCAACTGACCACACTGATACCAACACAGCGAGTGCTCTCACCAACAACTGACCATAGAGATACCTAACACAGCGAGTGCTCTCACCAACAACTGACCACAGTGATACCCAACACAGCGAGTGCTCCCACCATCAACTGACCACAGCGATACCCAACACAGCGAGTGCTCCCACCATCAACTGACCACACTGATACCCAATACAGCGAGTGCTCCCACCATCAACTGACCACACTGATACCCAACACAGCGAGTGCTCCCACCATCAACTGACCACAGTGATACCCAACACAGTGAGTGCTCCCACCATTAACTGACCACACTGATACCCAACACAGTGAGTGCTTCCCCCATCAACTGACCACAGAGATAACCAACACAGTGAGTGCTTCCCCCATCAACTGACCACACTGATACCCAACACAGCGAGTGCTCCCACCATCAACTGACCACAGAGATACCTAACACAGCAAGTGCTCCCACCATCAACTGACCACAGAGATACCCAACACAGCGAGTGCTCCCACCATCAACTGACCACAGTGATACCCAACACAGTGAGTGCTTCCGCCATCAACTGACCACAGTGATACCCAACACAGCGAGTGCTCCCCACCATCAACTGACCACAGAGATACCCAACACAGCGAGTGCTCCCACCATCAACTGACCACAGAGATACCCAACACAGCGAGTGCTTCCACCATCAACTGACCACAGAGATACCCAACACAGCGAGTGCTCCCACCATCAACTGACCACAGAGATACCCAACACAGCGAGAGCTTCCGCCATCAACTGACCACAATGATACCCAACACAACAAGCTCTCCCATCATCAACTGACCACACTGATACCCAACACAGTGAGTGCTCCCAACTGACCACAGAGATACCCAACACAGTGAGTACTCCCACCAACAACTGACCAGATACCTAACACAGTGGCTTTTGACCCTGTGAGTCATCACATTAATGTTCTATATAAAGTCCCCCCCCCACCACATTAGTGATGCAGCATTTGTAGGTCAGACATCCTGTGCTGTGACATTTGGTGTCTGATCGGTGACCACTGAAGCCACATTTCCGGCTTGTAAAGTGCATATAAAGAGAATGGACCCCAGCTCTGATCATATTGCTGCACACTATGAAGCACCAGGGCCTCCTCACTGCTGGACTGATCCTCCTGTTTCCCCCAGGTAAGAACACATCATACAACCTTGTACAATTTTTATAAACATTTTTCTCAGACACCATTGATTGTGTGTCCTCAGCTTTCCTAGGATCAGACGAGGTGCAGTCGTTCCGTGGTAATGTGCGGATCCCCTGCAGGTACACAGTACACAGTAGGGTGCACAGCGTGTGCTGGGGGAGAGGGTCCTGTCCAATGTCTGGGTGTAATAAAGAGATTATCACCACCGATGGCGACAAAGTAACCTGGAAGAAATCTGACAAATACCGAATACTGGGGGACATAGAACAGGGAGACGTCACCCTCACCATCATCGGGGCCACGGAGGAAGATGTGGGGACATACTGCTGCCGCGTGGA
Organism: Allobates femoralis; assembly: GCA_033576535.1. Lineage (NCBI taxonomy): Eukaryota > Metazoa > Chordata > Amphibia > Anura > Aromobatidae > Allobates > Allobates femoralis. The sequence continues at coordinate 613,882,626 of JARQOC010000004.1, read as the reverse complement.
GATCCCCGGACTATTCAATGACCTAAAGATCAACATAAATGTGAACAAAGGTAAAGAAATAAATCATTGCCATACAGGACAGTATGATAGTTATATACTTGTATATAGGAGCAGTATTATAGTAGTTATATTCTTGTATATAGGAGCAGTATTATAGTAGTTATATTCTTGTATATAGGGGCAGTATTATAGTAGTTATATTCTTGTATATAGGGGCAGTATTATAGTAGTTATATTCTTGTATATAGGGGCAGTATTATAGTAGTTATATTCTTGTATACAGGGGCAGTATTATAGTAGTTATATTCTTGTATATAGGAGCAGTATTATAGTAGTTATATTCCTGTATATAGGGGCAGTATTATAGTAGTTATATTCTTGTATATAGGGGCAGTATTATAGTAGTTATATTCTTGTATATAGGGGCAGTATTATAGTAGTTATATTCTTGTATATAGGAGCAGTATTATAGTAGTTATATTCTTGTATATAGGGGCAGTATTATAGTAGTTATATTCTTGTATACAGGGGCAGTATTATAGTAGTTATATTCTTGTATATAGGAGCAGTATTATAGTAGTTATATTCCTGTATATAGGGGCAGTATTATAGTAGTTATATTCTTGTATATAGGAGCAGTATTATAGTAGTTATATTCTTGTATATAGGGACAGTATTATAGTAGTTATATTCTTGTATATAGGAGCAGTATTATAGTAGTTATATTCCTGTATATAGGGGCAGTATTATAGTAGTTATATTCTTGTACATGGGAGCAGTATTATAGTAGTTATATTCTTGTACATGGGAGCAGTATTATAGTAGTTATATTCTTGTACATAGGAGCAGTATTATAGTAGTTACATTCTTGTATATAGGGGCAGTATTATAGTAGTTATATTCTTGTATACAGGGGCAGTATTATAGTAGTTATATTCTTGTATATAGGAGCAGTATTATAGTAGTTATATTCCTGTATATAGGGGCAGTATTATAGTAGTTATATTCTTGTATATAGGGCAGTATTATAGTAGTTATATTCTTGTATATAGGAGCAGTATTATAGTAGTTATATTCTTGTATATAGGGACAGTATTATAGTAGTTATATTCTTGTATATAGGAGCAGTATTATAGTAGTTTATTCCTGTATATAGGGGCAGTATTATAGTAGTTATATTCTTGTATATAGGGGCAGTATTATAGTAGTTATATTCTTGTATATAGGAGCAGTATTATAGTAGTTATATAATTCTTGTATATAGGGCAGTATTATAGTAGTTATATTCTTGTATATAGGGATCAGTATTATATTAGGAGTATATAATTATCTTGTATATAGGGACAGTATTATAGTAGTTATATTCTTGTATATGGAAGCAGTATTATAGTAGTTATATTCTTGTATATAGGGCAGTATTATAGTAGTTATATTTTGTAATAGGAGCAGTATTATAGTAGTTATATTCTTGTATAGGAGCAGTATTATAGTAGTTATATTCTTGTATATAGGGCAGTATTATAGTAGTTATATTCTTGTATATAGGGCAGTATTATAGTAGTTATATTCTTGTATATAGGAGCAGTATTATAGTAGTTATATTCTTGTATATAGGGACAGTATATTATAGTAGTTTATATTCTTGTATATAGGGGCAGTATTATAGTAGTTATATTCTTGTTATAGGGGCAGTATTATAGTAGTTATATTCTTGTGTATAGGGGCAGTATTATAGTAGTTATATTCTTGTATATAGGGGCAGTATTATAGTAGTTATATTCTTGTATATAGGGGCAGTATTATAGTAGTTATATTCTTGTATATAGGGCAGTATTATAGTAGTTATATTCTTGTATATAGGGACAGTATTATAGTAGTTATATTCTTGTAATAGGGACAGTATTATAGTAGTTATATTCTTGTATATAGGAGCAGTATTATAGTAGTTATATCTTGTGTATATAGGGGCAGTATTATAGTAGTTATATTCTTGTATATAGGGGCAGTATTATAGTAGTTATATTCTTGTACAAGAGGCAGTATTATAGTAGTTATATTCTTGTACATAGGGGCAGTATATAAGTAGTTATATTCTTGTATATAGGAGCAGTATTATAGTAGTTATATTCTTGTATATAGGGCAGTATTATAGTAGTTATATTCTTGTATATAGGAGCAGTATTATAGTAGTTATATTCTTGTATATAGGGCAGTATTATAGTAGTTATATTCTTGTATATAGGGCAGTATTATAGTAGTTTATATTCTTGGTATAGGGGCAGTATTATAGTAGTTATATTCTTGATATAGGAGCAGTATTATAGTAGTTATATTCTTGTATATAGGGCAGTATTTATAGTAGTTATATTCTTGTAATAGGACAGTATTATAGTAGTTATATTCTTGTATATAGGGCAGTTATTATAGTAGTTATATTCTTGTATAAGGATCAAGTATTATAGTAGTTATATTCTTGTATATAGGGGCAGTATTATAGTAGTTATATTCTTGTATATAGGGCAGATAATTATAAGTTTAAGTATAATCTTGTATATAGGAGCAGTATTATAGTAGTTATATTCTTGTAATAGGGGCAGTATTATAGTAGTTATATTCTTGTATATAGGAGCAGTATTATAGTAGTTATATTCTTGTATATAGGAGCAGTATTATAGTAGTTATATTCTTGTATATAGGAGCAGTATTATAGTAGTTATATTCTTGTATATAGGGGCAGTATTATAGTAGTTATATTCTTGTACATAGGAGCAGTATTATAGTAGTTATATTCTTGTATATAGGGGCAGTTTTATAGTAGTTATATTCTTGCATATAGGAGCAGTATTATAGTAGTTATATTCTTGTATATAGGGGCAGTATTATAGTAGTTATATTCTTGTACATAGGATCAGTATTATAGCAGTTATATTCTTGTATATAGGGGCAGTATTATAGTAGTTATATTCTTGTATATAGGGAGCAGTATTATAGTAGTTATATTCTTGTATATAGGAGCAGTATTATAGTAGTTATATTCTTGTATATATGGGGCAGTATTATAGTAGTTATATTCTTGTATATAGGAGCAGTATTATAGTAGTTATATTCTTGTATATAGGAGCAGTATTGTAGTAGTTATATTCTTGTACATAGGGGCAGTATTATAGTAGTTATATTCTTGTATATAGGAGCAGTATTATAGTAGTTATATTCTTGTATATAGGAGCAGTATTATAGTAGTTATATTCTTGTACATAGGGGCAGTATTATAGTAGTTATATTCTTGTGTATAGGAGCAGTATTATAGTAGTTATATTCTTGTATATAGGGAGCAGTATTATAGTAGTTATATTCTTGTATATAGGAGCAGTATTATAGTAGTTATATTCTTGTATATAGGAGCAGTATTATAGTAGTTATATTCTTGTATATAGGAGCAGTATTATAGTAGTTATATTCTTGTATATAGGAGCAGTATTATAGTAGTTATATTCTTGTACATAGGAGCAGTATTATAGTAGTTATATTCTTGTATATAGGAGCAGTATTATAGTAGTTATATTCTTGTACATAGGGGCAGTATTATAGTAGTTATATTCTTGTACATAGGAGCAGTATTATAGTAGTTATATTCTTGTATATAGGGGCAGTATTATAGTAGTTATATTCTTGTATATAGGAGCAGTATTATAGTAGTTATATTCTTGTATATAGGAGCAGTATTATAGTAGTTATATTCTTGTATATAGGGGCAGTTTTATAGTAGTTATATTCTTGCATATAGGAGCAGTATTATAGTAGTTATATTCTTGTACATAGGGGCAGTATTATAGTAGTTATATTCTTGTACATAGGAGCAGTATTATAGTAGTTATATTCTTGTATATAGGGGCAGTATTATAGTAGTTATATTCTTGAATATAGGAGCAGTATTATAGTAGTTATATTCTTGTATATAGGAGCAGTATTATAGTAGTTATATTCTTGTATATAGGGGCAGTTTTATAGTAGTTATATTCTTGCATATAGGAGCAGTATTATAGTAGTTATATTCTTGTACATAGGGGCAGTATTATAGTAGTTATATTCTTGTATATAGGAGCAGTATTATAGTAGTTATATTCTTGTATATAGGAGCAGTATTATAGTAGTTATATTCTTGTATATAGGAGCAGTATTATAGTAGTTATATTCTTGTATATAGGAGCAGTATTATAGTAGTTATATTCTTGTATATAGGGGCAGTATTATAGTAGTCATATTCTTGTACATAGGAGCAGTATTATAGTAGTTATATTCTTGTACATAGGGGCAGTATATATAGTAGTTATATTCTTGTATATAGGAGCAGTATTATAGTAGTTATATTCTTGTATATAGGGGCAGTATTATAGTAGTTATATTCTTGTATATAGGGGCAGTATTATAGTAGTTATATTCTTGTATATAGGGGCAGTATTATAGTAGTTATATTCTTGTATATAGGAGCAGTATTATAGTAGTTATATTCTTGTACATAGGAGCAGTATTATAGTAGTTATATTCTTGTACATATGAGCAGTAGTAGTTATATTCTTATTATTAGTGCACTTATGAACATTTCCATGTTAGGCCCCTTTCACACTAGCATTTTTTACATTTTGCGGCAGATGCAGCAGATTTACCGCATCTGCCGCATAACGGCCACACTTGCGGCAAGCCCCATGCATTGTCTATGGGGATTGCAGCAGGTGCGGCAAGTACGGTCGAGAAAAAAAACGAGATCAGCAGCGTTTTTTTTTTCGCGACCACAACTGCCATAATTTCCAAAATTGCAACTATACCGCACCTGCCGCAATCCCCATAGACAATGCATAGGGCTTGCCGCAAGTGTGGCCGTTATGCAGCAGATGTGGTAAAATGTAAAAAAAAAAAGCTAGTGTGAATGGGGCCTTATTTTGTTTTCAGATCATGTGGAGGAGGAGGATGATGATGATGACGGTCCTCGTGTTGCTCTGGTTTATGTTCCCGGAGATTTTGCGATGTCTCACCCTAAATTCACTCCCTTGGATATTGAGGTATCGTCCGCTCTCTATCAGGAGATGCCTCGGAGCAGCGCTCACTTTTCTCTTTTCTTGGATTTCTTCGTTCTTCCATTTTATTTCTTATATTTACAGAAAACACCAGAGGTGGAGACCGCCGACCCCGCAGAAGCCGAGGCGGCAGAGAATGAATCCCTGATAGTTAGTGTAAGTCATCAGACTGCAGGGTCCTGTGGTCCAGAAGTGAAACATTGGGACAGATATCACCCCTGGAAAACACCATAGCGCCATATAGTGAGAGGAATCATAGTGCTATAACGGTGTGCAAATACTACTGAATAATGACCAGCGTCATCTAGTATAAAAGTGTTATGTAATGAACAAATAAAAGCGTCATATAGTGCACACACATCACTACAATACCATTCAGCTAACCAATATTGTTATACCATTAACACATACCAGTGCTATACAGTGTCCATATATCAGTGCAGGGTTACAGTGAACAGACAAGGCGCGGTGGGTAAAAGGAGGAGATGATTTATCAATTCTCCTTTTATAGAATCCAACACCCACAGGAGAGAAGATCACAAGATCCCCGGAAACTGATGAAAGCACAATAGAGACACTGGAGATTCCAGTAAGTGAAATTCGGAGAACGAGAGGACGGATGTGTGGTTTATTTTATTTTCTACTTTTTCTTTGTCTTCCTATAAGGATCTTCTCATGTATCTCTGTATACAGGGAGCTCCCTCTAGTGGTGACTGCAGACAGGATCTTATCATGTATCTCTGTATACAGGTAGCTCCCCCTAGTGGTGACTGCAGACAGGATCTTATCATGTATCTCTGTATACAGGGAGCTCCCCCTAGTGGTGACTGCAGACAGGATCTTATCATGTATCTCTGTATACAGGGAGCTCCCCCTAGTGGTGACTGCAGACAGGATCTTATCATGTATCTCTGTATACAGGGAGCTCCCCCTAGTGGTGACTGCAGACAGGATCTTATCATGTATCTCCATATACAGGGAGCTCCCCCTAGTGGTAACTGCAGACAGGATCTTATCATGTATTTCTGTATACAGGGAGCTCCCCCTAGTGGTGACTGCAGACAGGATCTTATTATGTATCTCTGTATACAGGGAGCTCCCCCTAGTGGTGACTGCAGACAGGATCTTATCATGTATCTCTGTATACAGGGAGCTCCCCCTAGTGGTGACTGCAGACAGGATCTTATCATGTATCTCTGTATACAGGGAGCTCCCCCTAGTGGTGACTGCAGACAGGATCTTATCATGTATCTCTGTATACAGGGAGCTCCCCCTAGTGGTAACTGCAGACAGGATCTTATCATGTATCTCTGTATACAGGGAGCTCCCCCTAGTGGTGACTGCAGACAGGATCTTATCATGTATCTCTGTATACAGGGAGCTCCCCCTAGTGGTGACTGCAGACAGGATCTTATCATGTATCTCTGTATACAGGGAGCTCCCCCTAGTGGTGGCTGCAGACAGGATCTTATCATGTATCTCTGTATACAGGGAGCTCCCCCTAGTGGTGACTGCAGACAGGATCTTCTCATGTATCTCTATATACAGGGAGCTCCCCCTAGTGGTGGCTGCAGACAGGATCTTATCATGTATCTCTGTATACAGGGAGCTCCCCCTAGTGGTGACTGCAGACAGGATCTTCTCATGTATCTCTGTATACAGGGAGCTCCCCCTAGTGGTGACTGTAGATAGGATCTTATGTATCTCAGTATACAGGGAGCTCTGCCTAGTGGTAACTGCAGACAGGATCTTATCATGTATCTCTATACAGGGAGCTCCCCCTAGTGGTGGCTGCAGACAGGATCTTATCATGTATCTCTGTATACAGGAAGCTCCCCCTAGTGGTGGCTGCAGACAGGATCTTATCATGTATCTCTGTATACAGGGAGCTCCCCCTAGTGGTGACTGTAGATAGGATCTTATCATGTATCTCTGTATACAGGGAGCTCTGCCTAGTGGTAACTGCAGACAGGATCTTATCATGTATCTCTCTATACAGGGAGCTCCCCCTAGTGGTGGCTGCAGACAGGATCTTATCATGTATCTCTGTATACAGGAAGCTCCCCCTAGTGGTGGCTGCAGACAGGATCTTATCATGTATCTCTGTATACAGGGAGCTCCCCCTAGTGGTGACTGCAGACAGGATCTTATCATGTATCTCTGTATACAGGGAGCTCCCCCTAGTGGTGACTGCAGACAGGATCTTATCATGTATCTCTATACAGGGAGCTCCCCCTAGTGGTGGCTGCAGACAGGATCTTATCATGTATCTCTGTATACAGGGAGCTCCCCCTAGTGGTGGCTGCAGACAGGATCTTATCATGTATCTCTGTATACAGGGAGCTCCTCCTACTGGTGACTGCAGACAGAATCTTATCATGTATCTCTGTATACAGGGAGCTCCCCCTAGTGGTGACTGCAGACAGAATCTTATCATGTATCTCTGTATACAGGGAGCTCCCCCTAGTGGTGACTGCAGACAGAATCTTATGTATCTCTGTATACAGGGAGCTCCTCCTAGTGGTGACTGCAGACAGGATCTTATCATGTATCTCTGTATACAGGGAGCTCCCCCTAGTGGTGACTGCAGACAGGATCTTATCATGTATCTCTGTATACAGGGAGCTCCCCCTAGTGGTGACTGCAGACAGGATCTTATCATGTATCTCTATACAGGGAGCTCCCCCTAGTGGTGGCTGCAGACAGGATCTTATCATGTATCTCTGTATACAGGGAGCTCCCCCTAGTGGTGGCTGCAGACAGGATCTTATCATGTATCTCTGTATACAGGGAGCTCCTCCTACTGGTGACTGCAGACAGAATCTTATCATGTATCTCTGTATACAGGGAGCTCCCCCTAGTGGTGACTGCAGACAGAATCTTATCATGTATCTCTGTATACAGGGAGCTCCCCCTAGTGGTGACTGCAGACAGAATCTTATCATGTATCTCTGTATACAGAGAGCTCCCCCTAGTGGTGGCTGCAGACAGGATCTTATCATGTATCTCTGTATACAGGGAGCTCCCCCTAGTGGTGGCTGCAGACAGGATCTTCTCATGTATCTCTGTATACAGGGAGCTCGCCATAGTATAGATATATGTTTCTATTTCAGGTGGTGACAGAGAGAAGTTACATCCCCATCGTTATCAGAGCCACCATTATCTGCTCCCTGACCTTTGTGCCACTTCTCATCTATACATGTAAGTTCTATAAATCCGGTTTAAATACGTCTTATTAACTTTGCACAGTAGGATAATTGGGGGGACAAGACGGGGTAGCCATCTGGAAGAAAATCATTTTCCAGGACTGTCAAAATACAGCAGAGTGAAGTACAATCAATAGAGATTGGAAAAACTTTGGGTTTTATTCCAGGCCTCGGTTTGGGGGGGGGGGGGGACAATCTTACTGTAGGCGTCTTGTCATGTTTTCTTATGGTCGGGTTTGCTCCCATTTTCTGTTCTGATTTTCCTTCGTCTTCTCAGGCATCATTAAAGGCAAGAAAGAAGATAAAGCCTGACCTTCCGCCCTGCATTACAATGGCCAAGGAGACACTTAACTACTAACGCGACATTTATCATAGCCAGAAAAGTGACGTTTGTGATTGGGGAATTGTCACCCCGATCTCTTTGTATCACATTTATTTTGTATGAAATTAAAATGTAAGTGAGGCAGCCATGTTGCAACGTTGAAGATACTTCCATACATCCAACCACATCCTGCCTGTCTGTAGAGGAGAGATAGTGTCTATGCGGCGCTCCACTGGGTAGGTGGCCACCAGAGGTACTGCACTCTTCCATTAGAGGGAGAGTTGTGCCTCTGGTCTTCAGGGGCTGGGATGGCACAATTGAGCTTCACGTGGACAAACCACTTAGGACCCGGAGACTGTGGCTGGACCCAAATGTAGCCGGGAGGAGAAAGTGAAGTGCAGGAAGACAACAACAGTAGTGGAGTAGAGACCATCGGAAGGAGTGGAGGTCGGGAGTGTAGGGGCGGTGTGGTGCTGACTCCCGTGGGCTGGAGCACGACCATGCTCATCCCAGGAGAGAAAGACCGACAGGTGTAGAAGAGGTAAGGAGCCCTTGGGGTACGTAACGAGACACAGATCCCTGTATGTCCATATCTGGCGAGACAGAGGGGCTGGTGGATGACACACAGACTCGGCCCTGAGCCCAAACCATTGAACCAGAGGCCCCAAGTTCCTAACGGGAGCTGTGGCCAAACACCCGACATATTGGAGAAGGCAGCCGAACTAAGGAGCAAGTACCTGGAAGGGGTACAACAGAGCACCCATGGCTTTCTGTACTGCGGCGGCGCCAAGAGCAGCAATACAAGTGACAGAAGCACCTAGTTAGAGAGAGGGACACCAGCCGAGGCTTAACTGCACTGACCCGATTCTGGAGACAACGCTGAACCGTAAGTTGGCAAGGAAAGTACCCAGCGGCCATGCTGAAACAACTGAGTATAAGTAACAGAACTCCAGCTGTGGTGGGTGAGACTTTCTTTAGCGGTGATCACCGGCCACAGAGCCCACGAGACACCGGGGTGTTGATGACCTAATGAACATCTGCCAAGGTATGATCTGACTCTTCTACCTTGCTCCCCGGGTAACACACTCCACCTGCAGGGAGCGGAACCATCTAAGCTGCCGGTCACTGGCCCCAGAGGTTCTTAAACAGTCGGCTGCCCTGGCCGCATTCCGAAGGTGGCGTCATTAATTCCCCTTTCCCTAGTCATCCCTGTCATCTACCCCTGGTTTATTAAAAATGACAACTCCAGAGTCACGGGAGCGGCTCATGGCCCCCATCTGCACATGTGAAAAGAACCGAGAGGTGAAAAACAACAGCTGCCCCGTCACCTAGTAACCCCGGCCCTGGAGTGGACGTGTCATCTATATGACCAGATTAATCCAGAAAGTGATAGAGGACGGTACACAACCCAGATGCCATGAAGGAACAACAATTTAGCTTCCTAAACTCCCTCCATCTTTGTAGATTACTGTCCTGGCTTGGAAAGGGCAACAGATGAGTTGTGAGGTTTTCCACCCTCTGCAGATTCTGTCTTATTCTACACAGTAAAGCTTAAAAGAAGAAGATCAGCAGGAACTGAATGTAATCATTGTTCTAGAACAGACGAGTCCTCTAGGCCCACCAGCAGGTCATGTTTTCAGGATTTCCTTAGTATTGGACAGGTGATAACTGAATCACTTGCACTGGTGATAATTCCAACCCCTGTACAATGCTAAGGAAATCCTGAAATCCACACTGTTGATGGGTCTTGAGAACTGGAGTTGGGGGACCGCTCTCCTAGAACCCCTAGAATGTGCCTTTGCCTTGGTCTTATTGTACATTACGATTATCACACGTGAAATTCAATATTTTGGAGCATAGATGGGTAATTACCCAAGACATCCCACCAGCAAAATACAATACATCATACCACAGCACAGAACGTGCAAGTGTAATACGTTTTTTTGGCACCCCTGAGGGGTCAGTCGCCACAGTGGTACTGCACCTCAGCCAGGAGGTGTGATATCCCACTCTCAGGTTAAGAGGGGACACCAACTGGCACCCAGACAACACCCAGGTCCTGTGATTCGGGCAGACCCTGTTTAGGGAGGGTCCTACCCCAGGCTGAAAGGGGAGCAGGTAGAGAGTGTGGGAGGAGGAAGTAGATAGGAGAACACAAGAAGTAGGAAGAGGAGGAGAACGGAGGAGACTTGGGCATGACAAGACGTGTGTGACCGGAGGTGCTGGGGACTGGAGCCGGAGGAGCTTGTCCCAAGACAGAGAGGAGAGGACAGATAGAGACGGTGAGGGCTCCAGAGACTGAGAAGGGGGTCCCAAGGGGCATGGGAAGTGAGCGATCCACCCGCGGCGCTCGTATCCACGTTGACCGTGATCAGAGTTGAGTGGAGGGACCAGGCCGCAGAAGGGAGACCAGCCCCAGACTAGTGGAGTGACTGATGGGCTTACCTCAGTCCCCGGTTTACTAGTTATCATCAAGGGCCACGGTCCAACACCACACTCATTCGCCGGTAGCCACAGAAGGTCAAGGGGACTAGGAGGACATCACCTGTCAGGACCTGGGGCCACTGGATCAGGACACAGTGTGAGGTGTGGGGTGTAATGGCGAGAGCCAGCGCAGAGAGGAACCCAAGAAAGGGGTATGGGTAATAGTGTCAGAGTTACCAGAGACTTGACTGGAGTCTGAACCGGGAGAACACAGCACTTTGTAGACTGCTGGATCTACCTGGAGGTGCACTGAAACTGAGTAAAATCAAGAGACTGCACCTAGCCGGGTCTTCCCAACTTATTTAAAGTGCCGTTGCCCCAACAACTTTATAAACTGCCCTGGGGTCCTCCGCTCTACCCGTGGAGAGCAGAACCACCTCAGCTGCATTACCAACAGCCCCTGAGGATCTGTATTGCAGGGTCAAACATCCAACCCAAATTCATTTCCCATATAAACTGTCACCCATTTGAGGACAGCGCCGGGGCCACGGGACCGGGTCACGAGCCCGTGACCTCCTGACTGTTCAGAGTACCCCATAGTCCCGGTGGGCGCGTCATTTTAGTGACGAAGTTCATATTGTGCGAAGAACATGGCCAGCGTTTAAGTCATTGGATTTTGTACAGCCTACAATAGTGCACGTCTACAGAACGAGCAATATAAAGAGAAATCTGCTCCAAAAATGAGAAGAAACATTGGAAAGGAGCCAGAATGAGAGATTTAGTCTAGAATTGTCAGGCATGTATGAATGAGGAGAGAAAAAAACACATGAATAAAAGTATGGATTAAAATAAAAGGAAACAAAATGCATTGAATGAGAGAAAGACACGAAAGGAGCAGCCAACCTCACGAGCAGCCAACCTCACACAGACAGCCAACCTCACGAGCAGCCAACCTCACGAGCAGCCAACCTCACGAGCAGCCAACCTCACAGCTCCCCTGTAGCGCCCCTGCAGTCTGGTCACCAGAGGTACTGCACCTAAGGTACTACTGGTGTGGTATCCCACTCCCAGGTAAGGAGGGGGGACACGATTCCGACATGCACACACATCGGCACACAACACCCATCCTAACCCCAGGCCAGGGGACCTTGAGCGGATCCTATTTAGGAAGGGACCCATCTTCTGGCTGGAGGAAGGAATGGGTAGAGGGGGGTGGGTGGCTAAAGTAGAAAAGCAGTGAGGATGCAAAGGAGATAGAACAGTCTGGAAGTATTGGACAGAGGGAGTCCTAGAGGGCACGGGAGGGAAGGATCAACCTGTGGGGCCCCGAATTCGGAGCAGACATGAGTCGAGCGGAGGGACTGGTTGCAAGAGGGGACCAGCCCATATCTCGCGGGAACACCTCAAGGTTCCACCAGGAAACCAGAGGCTGATGCACCTGTATAGGTAGTGACCACTAACTGTGTACATTTACCAAAATGGTGGCTAGACCTAGGAGATTTTTTTTTTGGGGGGGGGGGGGGGTGTCACCTGTTGCCCAACAAGGCCTGCAGCCACCTGCTTGGGACACACTGCACAAATACACAGGGCAGGAGAGCCGAGCAGCCAGTGTGGGAGAGTCAACCGGGAGAGGCTTATGACAGGGTGTCTCCGAGTAGTAGACCCAAGCTGCCTGGGAGTTGGCTGGGTCGCGGGCCTGGAGGACACAGTGCCCATGCTGGGCTGGACTGCTGAACTGAATTGTGAGTAAGTGCTTGAGAACTGCAAATACCAGTGTCCTCAACTTATTCCCTGCACCATTGCAGTCACCATCACCGTCTCAATAGACTTATGCTAACCCTGGGGCCCTGCTGCACCTCTGGGGAGCGATACTATCCTGGCTTCCTCACTATCTGCCCCAGAGGTCCCAAATCAGCAGTGTGGGCCATCCCTGGCCGAATACCACAGGTGGAGTCACGAAATAGACTTGCTGTACGGCCAGGGCCACAGAGCCGAGTCACAGCCACTGACTTCCCCAAGACATTCGACCGGCCCAGCTACGATGTACCCACCCGCCCTTGTGGCCATTGCACCCCCACCCGCCGACCGCAAACCTTGTAGCTCCCCCTACGATGTAGTGGAGTTCTGTCTCACATTCCCTGTCCTTCATGATGAAAGGATGGATGTTGCACCACCAGAAACAGGAGTTCACACACATGGATTGCAATCATCATTTATTTTGCCACTGAGCTGTCACGACACCCCATAATGTGCATTTGTGTAAAGTCACAACATCAGGTGCTGTATCCAGGTCCAATGTGAAGTCTCCATCCCTTCATGCCATTCTTCATCCCGCCAGAGGGTCTGAAGCCTCATCCAGTCAGTCCTGATAGAGCAAGTACCCAGAGAAGGTGGAGTATTTCCAGCTACTGCCATAAATGGCTCCTCTGTGGAGCCGCAGCCAGATCTGGTCACCCTGGTACAGCTGTAGGACAGCATGGTTACTGGCAGTCTCATGGTCAGGGGCCCCATCATTGGCATAGGCAGACACCATCACCTCTTCGTTCTTCATCAGGTTCACGTACAGTGGGACGTTTACAGCCAGTTTTAACATGTGAAATATGAACACGTAGGTGCCGTTAACCGGGCACATAAAACGGCCAATCTGGAAGTCGAAGGTGTCGCCCAGATTGTTGAGTAAAAGGTCAAATATGATTGGTTGATCTAGTGTGCCAGGGGCAAAATTAGATGTTCTGGCTGAAGAGAAGGCCACCCTCATCTGCTGAGGGAGAGGATACACATGGACTGGCAGAATGGTGGCAGCTTGGCCACTCATGGACACATCTACCGGCGTCATGCTACGAGAGTCTCCCTGTCCGGAGTCTGTACTGTTGAAACTTTCCTCCATTTCAGGGTTTGCGAGCTGGGAAGAATCACTCCAACCTGAAGGGAAAAATCATCAGAAGGTGCAGCTCCCAAACAGTAACTGTACAAAACAATACTCTACCAGGATATGGAAAGGCCCCAAGAGGCCCGGCGGCGACGCGACAGGCCCCAAGAGGCCCGGCGGCGACCCGACAGGCCCCAAGAGGCCCGGCGGCGACGCGACAGGCCCCAAGAGGCCCGGCGGCGACGCGACAGGCCCCAAGAGGCCCGGCGGCAACGCGACAGGCCCCAAGAGGCCCGGCGGCGACGCGACAGGCCCCAAGAGGCCCGGCGGCGACGCGACAGGCCCCAAGAGGCCCGGCGGCGACGCGACAGGCCCCAAGAGGCCCGGCGGCGACGCGACAGGCCCCAAGAGGCCCGGCGGCGACGCGACAGGCCCCAAGAGGCCCGGCGGCGACGCGACAGGCCCCAAGAGGCCCGGCGGCGACGCGACAGGCCCCAAGAGCTCAATTGAGTAGTGACTTCGATTAGGTTCAGACGCTTTGCATTACTTACTTCTTGAGGTGGAACGGCCAACCGGGGTGACAGATCCTCGCTTATGGCACAGATGGGAGTTTGCGTCCTAAAGTGGAACATGAAAACATTGAGAATCAGTGGCTCATATATAAGCCCAGATTTAGGTCCTCTGGAGATAGACACTAACCTCACTCCATAGAAGCCCTTGCCCACCCCCAGAGATCCTTACCCGTGGTATATACTGGGTTATGGTGTAGTCTCTCCCAGGGCAAGGTGCATGTCCAAAGCTTCCATTGGGAGGACACTGGGTTCCTCTATAGCCCTCAGGCCCTAAACAAAAAGGATGAGTTCATGTTCAGGCTGGGGTGATCTAGCAGGTACAGTATACAAGAACATGTCCACTTGCCTTTATAGCTTGTCTGGCAGCGATAGCCATTGGTCATGATCCGACCTCCACGGCTGGTTCCTCTTAATATGCCACTGCGGGTGCCCATACATTGCTGAGGAATGCGAGGCATGAGGTTAGGGGTGGAGGTGTACACGGGCATGTTCCCGTTGCTGACTGGAGGGATTCCAGGATAGTGACTGCCTAGAGGGGAGAAACAAATCAAGGCAGGATCTTACAAAATCCGCTCTTCATTTCTGAGGATTCCTTTTTATGCTGCAGCTCACTTTCTTCAGACAGGCTCCGGCATACAGGCAGAAGCCCAAAAGCTGCACTAATTATAGGGGAAACCATTGCCTTCTCTTACCCACTAGTGGTTCCAGTATAAGCGAGGGCGGCTCGCCACCATTTTGGTCTATTAAACCATGAGGAAGAGTCTGAGTACTCGCAGTGCTGTAGGTCTGCTGATACTCCAGGGAATATGGTGGATCTTCCTTAATTTCCATCTCCTTACGAGCCGGCAGTGGAGGGATCACCTTAAAGACCTGGAAAGAGGAGCGAGACATGTTAAAATAGCTTATAGAGTCACCAACTACACAAGTGTTTCACCCACTTTGCTATCCATTTTTACTATTTGGGGGGGGGGGGTCAATACACAAACCTGATTAACCCAATACCACTACGGGGGGAGCTGATGGGAAGCAAACTGACGGCATGGTATATCTGCGTTACAGACCACAAAATCCGAGACTTACGGCCTGCATCCCTTGGAAGGGGGAGCTGTGGGCAGATGTTGGGGTGCTCCTGGCGGATAGTGGGGTTCCTTCCCTTTTAAGCAGCAGGAGTGGCACATTGGTTGGCGTCTTCGGAGACTGGAGCGGCTCCGCTTGCAGAGACACAGGAGTCTGGAAGGAGAAAACAATAAATCGCCAGTTTTAGTAACCATATGGAAGGGCCTAGGGCTTCACCAGATCAGACTTCATACAGCGGGACATACATGCGAACTAGACTACAAGAAATGAATGGCCTTGACAACTAACAGATCCCATTTCAGGACCACGGACAGCTCCTCAAGACCTTTATCACGAGTGGATCCTTACACCAGAACTTCAACCCAAGAGAAAAACTCACCGGACTTCTCTCCGGAAGAGCCTCGGGAATCGGAGCGTTTGGGATATAGATCCGTTCTGGTGTCAGCACCTCCACCTTATGGGCTGGCGAGATGGGAACCTGCTATGGATAGAAGAAAGCTCATGAACACATCCCATTGATTAGATACGAATGGTGAAGTCTCTACCTACTTTGATAGGGGAGCAGACTGGTGTCAGAGAATCATCCTCTGGTTCCGATAGAACGGGGTTGACTGGATCAACAGCTGGTTCTATAGGGAGTGGTGGTGGGGTGGAAACCTAGATAAGACAAAAGCCTTCATAGAGCGGCATCTTGATGGGCTGACCATCCTTAGTCAACACCAAGAACGTGCAGCACTACACAGCAGACCAGGGGTCTTGATGAGGGGCTGCAGGTTCACGCCATGCAACCAGACGGCATTACCTTTTCGGTTGGCACAATTGGTTCCTTCAGACTTTCTATGGCTTCAGGTGGCATCACTGGAGCTAGAGGAAATCAGTGGTCATTTAGCAGGACAGGAATCCTAAAATGAATAAAGTCGCTCTGGAGTTCTCCACCCCAATCACAAGCGTTGGCTTCAGAGGCACTCACCTTCTATCAGAAGTCTCGGTGATGGAGATCTTGGGGACGGGAACTCAAAATCCAACATGGAATCCTGAAAATAGAAAATGAAAAATTGGGACCAAAGTGATTTGGGAACCCCTAAAGCCTTCATGTCTTTCCTCACATCAGGGCAGTCATCACCTGCATGAAGTTGTAGGTGCCTTTAATCTGATCGATGAGGTCCTCCAGCTTTTGCTTCCTCAGCGTTGGATCCTCGGGGAGGGTCGGCGAGTAGCAGAATTCAGCCGCTGGTTGCGAGGCCACACGATGGGGCTGCAGGGACAGAAACGACAACGTTTCATCCACATTGTGCCCCTTTGTTTGTGATGTGTGCGAATCTTTGTGTCATGCCCTGCACGATACTCCATTTTGTACAGCCACCCTATAAAAGGCCACAGACCTGGATGCCATTCTCCGCTGGCAGCAGGTTAGAGATACAGATGGGCGCAGGGACTTCCCTCTTCTTCACCACAATCTGTACACTGGGATTAAGTGGCATCTCCAGATCCTGGAGAAAAAGAAACACCATGTGGTGCGATTATTAAGAAACCCAAAATTGGGGATGACAGAGCAAAGTGCCAGTGCCTTGGTCTCTATTCCTGGCACTAATGCCAACAATGGTCCGCATGGTTGGGGGGTCTCCACAGAATCCTTACCTTGACTGGGGTCATTGCTTTCACTTCTGGTTGAGGTTTCGTCATCCGCTCGCGTCTCTAAACAAGATAAAACAAAGTTAATAAAGCTCCCGGGTCCAAGATGGAGAGGCTTTTCCAACTCCTTGAAGGATAATTGTTGTATAAAAGCCAGGTCTAAAAGTGTCCTCACTGACACCAACGCCCAAAAGCTTCATTTTTGTAAAGTGTGAATTGTTCTTGATCTTTGTTCTGCTGCTGTAATACTGTAATTTCCTCTGGGATCAATAAAGTTTATCTTATCTTATTTATCCAGGTCCAGAGACCCAACAGGACCTTGGTTATTTCACCATGAAGGAATAGTCACAACCTACAAGTGTATTCCCAAACCATGCCCCTTTACCTAGCCACAAACCCTGTTCTCCAGGAGGTCCCCAACTTTTTAAACTAAAGTCATAACTGATGTGCCATCATCAAGTCCCAGATGTTCCTTTGTCCACCTAGATGCCCCCCCAGACCAGATCATGGTATGCGCCACCACACTCTGCAACGTTACCTCCTTCGGTGACTCCACCTCATATTTCTTAGGTTGGGGGGTGTCAGGCTGAGAGACGCTCTTTCGCCTCCCAAGGTTTGGGCAGTGGCATCAGCGATAATGGAGATTGCCACCTCTTCGGTGGTTCCTGGATCTTCACAGCAGTGGCCCCCATCCAGGGTTTCATCACCAGAACTGGTTTGGGTATTTCCACAGCTTGGGGTGACTGCTCAATTTTTGGCTCACAATGCCTGACGGGAGACTATAAATAAAGGAGATGATCAGTTATGGCAGGAAGAACACAACCAAAGGCTAGAGTCCACCCCAAGAAACTGAAGTCCATTATGACAGCAATTAATGTAGCCATGTCAACGCCCAACCTCCCTGAATAATGGTTTTCATCATCTTTTTAAAGATTCCTGGAACCAGGTATGGTCCAACACAACAAGCCAAGCATGGACAGTCTAGGGGTAGGCCAAAAACATGTTTTTAGAGGCCATATTAGAAATCACCCCCCCATCAGATGTCCCCAACTCACCGCCATCTTCTCCTGAAGAGAAGGAGGCTCCAACTTTACATGTTCCTTAAAGGACTCCGAGGACTTGGACTTTAATGGAGCCGAGCTGCCATACCCAACACAACCTGTAGATTGGGTGGCACTGTTAGGAAATTTTTTTTCCTGACTTATTTCTAAGGAAAAACAAAAGGAAATTTGGAGCACAGACGAGAGCTGCAAAATTCAAGGATATTTAGACCATCCTGCCATGTTAGACCTTACTCCTTGATCGCCGGTCACCTGTTTCAGCTGGAGCCACGGAGCTCATTTCAGTCTTCGGAGGTTCTTCTGGTAAGATCTCGGGTTTTTCTTCAGGTGGAGGATCGGGGACACTTTCGAAATACCCACAGTCCAGCAACCGGGCCACCAAGTCCTTCAGGGACTTATCTAAGATACAACGCAAGTCATACGACAGTGATTGGCCACCCAGGAGGTCAACATGGAGCACAAGACCATCTACTGCCACAGCATTACAGTAGGTCACCCCGAATACCATGAAGACCGACATGTACTGGACTACTCACAGTTAGTCCCGGCAACAGTCTTCTCATTGCCTTCCAGAAGATTCCACAGGTAAACGGACATCTGGTCCATCTCGTCTTCAAGACTGAAACGAGACCAACAAGTAAAGTGCACCAGCAGAACTGGAGTATAATATAGAATCAGTGATACATGGACAAAGCAGAATTGTGAGTGCAGCTGTGGAGCTCATTACACATTTCACCACCTCACCTCATGTGTGGAAACCTCTTGTGACAGACGAGTTTGGCGAACTTTGACAGACCGTCCAGCTCCTTAGAGGAGATGAACATGGCCCATTCGTTTCATCTTTGAAGTCCTGCTGTACGTGATCCTGGCAGAACGCCTGTAACAAGTACTGGACCTCCAGCACCGTGCGCAGCCGCTTCTTCTCTGCCTCCACCTTCTGGACCTGCTCCCGTCTCAGGGCTTTCTTCTGAGCCTTTAGTAACTGGAAGGAAATTATTAGTCTGTGGGGAGTTTAGAGGATTCCCCCAAATAAAGAGAATTTTGTTTACGTACCGTAAATTCTTTTTTCTTGAGTCATCAATGGGAGACCCAGACAATGGGTTTTAGGGCACTGCCCTCCGGAGGCCACACTAGGTACTACAAGATTTGTAGACACCGCCCCCTCCGCTTATAAACCCCTACCGCAGGGAACATCCTCAGTTTGGTCCATAAGCTGCGAGGAGACAACAGAAAACCACACCCGAAAACCTCGGGAAGACACCGTGAACAGACGGTTCAACAACCCGGATAAACTGCCCCAACAGGGGACAGATCAACCGTAACATACAACGGAACACTGGGTGGGTGCTGGGTCTCCCATTGATGACTCAAGAAAAGAATTTACGGTACGTAAACAAAATTCTCTTTTTTCTGATCGTCATAATGGGAGACCCAGACAATGGGGATGTCCTAAAGCAATACCCCAGGGCGGGAAAAAGTTCCTCAAAAGACGTTTGCATACGCGGTCCCCGTCAAAGGTGGGCAACCGCCGCCTGGAGGACCCGCCTGTCCAAGCTTGCATCCGCAGAGGCATGGGCATGCACCATATAGTGCTTAGAGAAGGTGTGCAGGCTGGACCAAGTGGCCGCCTGACACACCTGTAGAGCAGAGGCGCGATGTCGCAAGGCCCAGGAGGCACCGACAGCTCTGGTCGAGTGCGCCTTCAAGCCTACCGGAAGAGGCAAACCAGAAGAACGGTAAGCCTCTTGAATGGATGCCTTGATCCATCTGGCCAAGGTTGACTTTGACGCCGCTGACCCCTTACAGCGACCCGCCGTCAGTACGAACAAGGAGTCCGAATTCCGGAAGGAGGCAGTTCTGGACACATAAATTCGTACAGCCCGTACGAGGTCCAGAGTGTGGAGGTCGCGCTCAATCTGATGAACTGGAGCGGGACAAAATGATGGGAGAACAATCTCCTGATTTAAATGAAAAGTGGAAACCACTTTTGGCAAGAATTCCGCCCGCGGGCGCAACACCACCTTGTCTTGGTGAACCACCAGAAAGGGTGACTTGCACGATAGTGCCGCCAGTTCAGAGACCCGTCTCAGAGACGTAATAGCCACCAGAAAGGCCACTTTCTGTGACAAATAAGAGAGAGAGACTTCTCTCAATGGCTCAAAAGGTGGCTTCTATAAAGCCGCCAAGACCATGTTGAGATCCCAAGGGTCCAGAGGTCGCCTATACGGCGGAACCACACGAGACACCCCTTGGAGAAATTGACGAACCTTCGGGAGGAGCGCCAAGCGCCTGTCAAACAGTACAGACAGCGCTGATACCTGACCCTTCAGAGAACTGAGGGAAAGGCCCAACTCCAAACCTGACTGCAAAAAGGCCAATAGGGTCGGGATCGACAAAGGCCAAGGTACGTGTCCCCCAGAGGAGCACCAGGCGAAAAAGATCTTCCACGTTCTGTGGTAAATCTTCCGTGACGTGGGCCGTCTAGCTCGATTCATGGTGGAAACCACCGTAGGGGAGAATCCCCTGGATGTTAAGAGCCAGGCCTCAAGAGCCATGCAGTCAATCTGAGGGCCCTGGAATTGGGGCGGAAGAAGGGGCCCTGCGCGAGAAGATCTGCGCGGTCTGGAAGAGCCCACCGGTGTCCGCCGGACAGTTGCCACAGATCCGGATACCAGGACCTCCTCGGCCAATCCGGAGCCACTAGAATGGCTGTGCGACATTCCGTCTTGATTTTCCACAGGACCTTGGGCATCAGCGCCAGGGGCGGGAAAACATATGGCAGGTGAAAACCTGACCAACTCAGGACCAGAGCATCTGCCCCCAGAGACTGAGGGTCCCATGATCTTGCCATGTATTGTGGCACCTGATGATTCAGCCGGGAGGCCATCAGATCCACATCCGGAGTGCCCCATCTGATGCAGATGTCCCGGAAGACGTCCGGATGAAGAGACCATTCTCCGGCGTCCATCCCCTGTCGGCTCAGGTAATCTGCCTCCCAATTCTCGACACCTGGGATGTAGACTGCGGAAATCAAGCAGTTGTTGGCTTCCACCCATGATAGAATGCGGTGGACTTCCGCTAGGGCCTGTGCGCTCCTGGTTCCCCCTTGGTGATTTATATAGGCGACAGTCGTCGCATTGTCGGACTGAACCCGAATTGGTTGTCCAGATAGGAACACCCGAAAGGCCAGGAGTGCCAGATAGACCGCCCTGAGCTCCAGCACGTTGATCTGCAACGTCGCCTCTGAACGTGTCCAGAGACCTTGAGCTCTGTGGTGCAAGAACACCGCGCCCCAGCCCCTCAGGCTGGCGTCGGTGGTCACCACTAACCACGATGGCTTCAGGAAGGATCGTCCCTTTGACAGGTGGCTCGGCTGAAGCCACCAGTGCAGAGCATCCCTGGTCGGCTGGGAGAGGACCACCAGCTGATTCAGAGAGGACGTCCTCTTGTCCCACCTCTGGAGGATTTCCAGTTGCAGAGGACGGAGGCGAAACTGTGCGAAGGGCACCGCCTCTATTGCTGCCACCATGCGTCCCACCAGCTTCATCAATACCCGCAGGGATGAATGAGGTGACCTGAGGAGATCGTGCACTCCTGACTGGATCGCCAGCTGTTTGGCTCGTGGTAGGGACACTAGAGCAGAGTCCGTGTGGAAGTCCATACCCAGATACGTCAGCGACTGGGTTGGAACCAGGGTGGATTTCTGGATATTGAGAAGCCACCCGAACTGCTCCAGAGACTGCATGGTCGCCTCCAGGCTTCGCTGACACAGGTGTTCCGATGGCGCTCTGACCAGCAGGTCGTCGAGATAAGGAATGACGGCGTGTCCCTGCGCATGCAGTAAGGCCATCATCGACGCCATCACCTTCGTGAACACCCGGGGAGCCGAGGCCAACCCGAAAGGCAGCGCCACGAATTGGAAGTGCTCTTCCCCCACTGCGAATCTCAACCATCGTTGATGAGCCGGTGCAATGGGCACGTGAAGGTAAGCGTCTCGGATGTCTATGGACGCTAGGAAGTCGCCCTGCGACACAGCCGCGATCACGGAGCGCAGGGATTCCATGCGGAACTTCCGAACCAACACATGGCGGTTGAACAACTTGAGGTCCAAAACCGGGCGGAAGGAGCCGTCCTTCTTCGGGACGATAAAGAGGTTGGAGTAAAAACCCTTGAACCTCTCCCCAGTGGGCACTGGGACCACTACCCCGTCTCTGCGGAGTCCCTCCAACACCAGATGAAAAGCCTGAGCCTTTTCTGGAGATGGAACAGACCGATGGAATCGGTGTGCGGGCTGTGATGACAGCTCTATCCTGTATCCTCGTGAGACTACGTCTCGAACCCACTGATCTTGGATGTGGAGTCGCCATTTGTCCTGAAATTGTGACAGGCGACCCCCAACCTGTGGGGAGGCAGGAAGAGGGAGCGAGTCATGCGGAAGTGGGTTTGGGGGCGGCAGCTGTTGCACCTGCCGACTTCTTCTGGCGACTCTTGGGGCGCCACTGCAGAGAAGTCTTGCCCCCACGGTCCGAGCGAGCGGAAGACGCTGACGGCTGTGAGCTGGAACGAAAGGACCACTGTTTAGGGTTCCTCTTCACAGTATACCGTGGCTTAGGTCTGTTCTGTGGAATCTTGGACTCCGAAGAGTCTTTGATCAACTTGTCCAGCTCGGCACCAAACAGCCTGTCACCAGAGAATGGAAGATTCTGCAGAATCTTCTTTGACGTGGCATCTGAGTCCCATAGACGTAGCCACAACAATCTGCGGATCGCTATCGCATTGGCCGAAGCCACAGCCGAGCGAGTGGCAGTCTCCAGGGACGCCGTCCTGGCATAATCCGCATAGGCTTTTGCCCTCTCGGTAAGTGCCAGGACTTCTGAGTTGAAACCTGCTAGGTCAGCAATACCATCCAGACAGGATGTGATCGCCTGCAGAGTCCAGACCGCAGCAAAACTAGGGGCAAAGGAGGACCCCACAGCCTCATAAGACGACTTGGCGGGTTGTTCGACCTGTCTGTCTGTCGCATCCTTCAGTGAGGAGCTATCAGAGGCAGAGAAAAGGGAGCGTGCAGCAATCCTGGTCATGGAAGCGTCCACTTTCGGGACTGCGACCACTCCTGAAGCACCGCTTGAGGAAAGGGAAAGCGATTGTCCTTGGATTTGCGGACATAACGCCGTCCAGGGTGTACCCTGGGAGCTCTAACCACCCTTTCAAAGTTAGTGTGGTCCATAAAGGAACCACGTGGTCTAGCTTCAGGTTGTAACCACTGATAGACCTCCTTCAGGTGAACGGCTGTCTCCTGAGGGGGTAACACGAGGCGCAAAGTCTCGTTGATGGAGGACACCAGATCCTCCACCCCTTCAGATGGTTCTGACACCGACCCGAGAGTTGAACCCCCATCATCCTCGTCACCGTCAGAGTGACGCTCCTCCTCAGAGAGAATCTGGAGCTCGGGTGAATCATCACGGCGAGCCCGCTTAGGGGTCTCACGGTGGAAGATGGAGACACCCGGGGGTAGCTTGAAGGAGTAGCTGGAGCATCCAGTCTCCTTGTTAGTGCCTCCAGGGATTGCGACATGGAGGACAATTGGGATAACATAGAAGCATTAATCTCGCTTTGTTTTTCCCATGGCCCTGGGATCACCTGAACCTCAGGGTACAGCACCGGAGCTGCTGACTCAGCAGGAACAGTCCGGGCGTCAGGTCGTCCGCAATTATTGCAGGACCCCCCCACCAGTGTCCCGTTGCATGTAGCACAGACAGGGGTGGTACTGGCCGCCTTAGCAGCGCCTTTCTTCCCTGAGGACATCGCCACAGTAGGGGAATATCAAACAGGAGAAAATTCACCGGAGACCGGTGGCTTACCGACCGCTGCACAGCGGTGGTGAAGGGAGCGGGTGTGTGGTGGCCTCCGCGAGGTAAGAAGACCTGGTCTCCCCTGGAGTGCAGCAGAGCAGTCTCCAACGATCCCAGCAGGAAAGTGAGGGGGAAAGATGGCCGCCGCAGTAGAAACAGAGGGCGGAGCCGAAACACGCGGGAAGCACACACACACACGCCCATCCAGGTCACATGGGCCGCTCCACATCTCTCCCGGCCGCCATTACAGTAATGTAAGCGCCGGAGCCCGCAGTGCGGGAGGTATAAACATAAATACCCTGGCTTACAGACAAAAGTCTGAAGCCCACAGCCGCAGCCCCTGTGGCACACAGGGCGGTCAGCCAGGGTGACCCCAGCACAGGGTCACCGCCAGAACCGCGGACCCGAAGGCAACGCGCGGTCTGAGTGTCATGAAACACATTAGTGCCAGACACTACCCCCCAGGCACACCGGAGACACCGGGGTATCTCAGTGCCGGTCCGGTCTGTAAGAACCATATCATGGGAGGCCTCGGACGGGGGTTCAGCACCAGTCCGGTCTGTAAGCACCATTTAGGGAGGCCTCGGACTGGGCTGGCTCTAGTCCGGTCTGTAAGCACCATTTAGGGAGGCCTCGGACAGAGCTGACTCCAGTCCGGTCTGTAAGCACCATTTAGGGAGGCCTCGGACGGAGCGGAGCTGTGCAAGGCTCCTATCTCCCACTTTCCAGAGCCCCCAGGGGGGATGGGAAGGAGCGCGGCAGCGTACCGGGGGACACAATGTGTCCAGGCTCTCGGCCCTCCGTACCCTCGACCTGCGTGTTCCCCGAAGGTGGACAGGGAGACTGCCGGAGGTCCCCGACTGGGACCTTCTTTTACCTGGTCTTCATACGCCATCACGTAAGCTGTGAGAATGCAATGAAGTGCAAGCAAAGCGTGTGATAGCTCCGAGCACACTAAGTTTAAAACTGAGGATGTTCCCTGCGGTAGGGGTTTATAAGCGGAGGGGGCGGTGTCTACAAATCTTGTAGTACCTAGTGTGGCCTCCAGAGGGCAGTGCCCTAAAACCCATTGTCTGGGTCTCCCATTATGATGATCAGAAAAAGTACACCCGCCAACCTCCAGCTACACATCAGAACTGGCATAGAAGAGGTCCTGGTCACCGGACAGTGGTAAGAAAGGAAATGGAGGTGGGTCAGAGCAGGGCCGGCTCCAGGTTATTGTGGGCCCCAGGCAAAAAAGTCTTAGTGGGCCTCTAACACATACCACAATTCATAAATATATAATGTAGAGGCTGCTACAGGGCTGTATATACTTGGAGGCTATGGCAGCCCAGCAGCAGCCTCCATATATAGCCCAGCAGCAGCCTGCGCCCCCCCCCCCCCCATATAGCCCACAGCAGCCCCCCCATATAGCCCAGCAGCAGCCCCCCCCATATAGCCCAGCAGCAGCCCCCCCCATATAGCCCAGCAGCAGCCCGTCGCCCCCCCCCCCCATATAGCCCAGCAGCAGCCCGTCGCCCCCCCCCCCCTATAGCCCAGCAGCAGCCCGTCACCCCCCCCCCCATATAGCCCAGCAGCAGCCCGTCGCCCCCCCCCCCATATAGCCCAGCAGCAGCCCGTCGCCCCCCCCCCCCATATAGCCCAGCAGCAGCCCGTCGCCCCCCCCCCCCATATAGCCCAGCAGCAGCCCGTCGCCCCCCCCCCCCATATAGCCCAGCAGCAGCCCGTCGCCCCCCCCCCCATATAGCCCAGCAGCAGCCCGTCGCCCCCCCCCCCCATATAGCCCAGCAGCAGCCCGTCGCCCCCCCCCCCCATATAGCCCAGCAGCAGCCCGTCGCCCCCCCCCCCCCATATAGCCCAGCAGCAGCCCGTCGCCCCCCCCCCCCATATAGCCCAGCAGCAGCCCGTCGCCCCCCCCCCCATATAGCCCAGCAGCAGCCCGTCGCCCCCCCCCCCATATAGCCCAGCAGCAGCCCGTCGCCCCCCCCCCATATAGCCCAGCAGCAGCCCGTCGCCCCCCCCTATATAGCCCAGCAGCAGCCCGTCGCCCCCCCCCCCATATAGCCCAGCAGCAGCCCGTCGCCCCCCCCCCCCATATAGCCCAGCAGCAGCCCGTCGCCCCCCCCCCCCCATATAGCCCAGCAGCAGCCCGTCGCCCCCCCCCCCCATATAGCCCAGCAGCAGCCCGTCGCCCCCCCCCCCCCCATATAGCCCAGCAGCAGCCCGTCGCCCCCCCCACCATATAGCCCAGCAGCAGCCCGTCGCCCCCCCCCACCATATAGCCCAGCAGCAGCCCGTCGCCCCCCCCCCCCCCATATAGCCCAGCAGCAGCCCGTCGCCCCCCCCACCATATAGCCCAGCAGCAGCCCGTCGCCCCCCCCACCATATAGCCCAGCAGCAGCCCGTCGCCCCCCCCCACCATATAGCCCAGCAGCAGCCCGTCGCCCCCCCCCCCCCCCATATAGCCCAGCAGCAGCCCGCCCCCCCCCCCATATAGCCCAGCAGCAGCCCGCCCCCCTCCCCCCATATAGCCCAGCAGCAGCCCGCCCCCCTCCCCCCATATAGCCCAGCAGCAGCCCGTACATATGGCCCAGCAGCAGCCCGTACATATGGCCCAGCAGCAGCCCGTACATATGGCCCAGCAGCAGCCCGTACATATGGCCCAGCAGCAGCCCGTACATATGGCCCAGCAGCAGCCCGTACATATGGCCCAGCAGCAGCCCGCCCCCCCATATAGCCCAGCATTTCAGGAAACAAGCACATGGTCCTTACATCTTGGCTCAGGGCTGAGAAGACTTTTTGCAGTTCTTTGGCAAAATCCAGGTTGTGGATCACCTCCTCGTACTTTTGAACAGCCTCCTGCGAGAGAAGCAAAGTTCCCTTTGAGACAGCGGTCGGAGAGTTCACTAATCTACTACAACTCCCACCATAAGTGGATAAATGCTCCTGAGCAGGAAGTGTTGTCAGGGGACACATGTGGGACATAGCGGAGGCCATGTTTTTTGCCTTCTTTATCTAGGAAAGCTTAAAAAGGGATAGAAACCATAGAAGATAACTATAAGTGGAAGGTTATAATGGCGACACCTAGGTCCACACAGGAGCGACATACAGAACGGTCAGATCTAATAGTGATGGATCAGACAACTACCAGCTGGTCCGGGTTCAGCTCCTCCCCGTTTCTCAGACGTTCTCTGTAATCTTCTAGTTTTACCTGAAGGAGGTGAAAAAAAAAAAAAAAATATGTGAAATTAAAATTATATTTTTAATTAATTTAGTGGCAATATTGTATTTTTCCTTATAGTATCGACCACAATACCGCTCCCCAGGACTAGGCCTCATTTCCAAACAATCCATTGTTGCCCATAGCAACCAATCACAGCACAGCTTTCATTTTGCCAAGCAGTGTAAAAAAATGATAGCTGCGCTCTGATTGGTTTATTGAGGCCAACACCAAAAAGGAGTTTATAGAGTCGGCCATTTTGGATTAAAACAGTAAACAAGTTCTCATTCATAACAATCGGCGCCATGTGTCTACCTTCTTTTTCTCAATGTTGCGGATCTTGTGTTTCAGGCTGATGAAGCCATTCTCTGTGTACGTCTCGTACACCTGGAGCGAGCCCACACCAGAATGGGGTTTAGTGTCCGCCGCGAGGTGGGGCAGCTGCCCGTGCCCAGCAGGACTGGCTGGCGAGAGCTGGACCATGGCGCCGGAATGGCCTGAGGGGAAACAAATAACATGGATTCCTGACAATGCAGCGGCCTGTAAGGTTGTGTTCACACGTTGCGTTTTTCTCAGTTTATACAAATTAACAGCTGTGGGGTTTTTATGCAGCACCTGTGAGGGGCGCTGCAGGGCGGCATCCACAGTACTGATTGCCAGGAGACACCTGTGAGGGGCGCTGCACGGCAGCATCCACAGTACAGATTACCAGGAGACACCTGTGAGGGGCGCTGCAGGGCAGCATTCACAGTACAGATTACCAGGAGACACCTGTGAGGGGCGCTGCAGGGCAGCATTCACAGTACAGATTACCAGGAGACACCTGTGAGGGGCGCTGCAGGGCAGCATTCACAGTACAGATTACCAGGAGACACCTGTGAGGGGCGCTGCAGGGCAGCATCCACAGTACAGATTACCAGGAGACATTGTGAGGGGCGCTGCAGGGGGCATCCACAGTACAGATTACCAGGAGACACCTGTGAGGGGCGCTGCAGGGCAGCATCCACAGTACAGATTACCAGGAGACATTGTGAGGGGCGCTGCAGGGGGCATCCACAGTACAGATTACCAGGAGACACCTGTGAGGGGCGCTGCAGGGCAGCATTCACAGTACAGATTACCAGGAGACACCTGTGAGGGGCGCTGCAGGGCAGCATTCACAGTACAGATTACCAGGAGACACCTGTGAGGGGCGCTGCAGGGCAGCATCCACAGTACAGATTGCCAGGAGACACCTGTGAGGGGCGCTGCAGGGCAGCATTCACAGTACAGATTACCAGGAGACACCTGTGAGGGGCGCTGCAGGGCGGCACTCACTACTGACTGTGTGACTCCTTGCAATCTGTACTGATGTTTAATTTTCACCAAAATATCTATAATCTTAAATAGTAAATAAACGTTTTTGGTTTATCTTTACATTATTTAAGTACAGAGTGCCAAGCAGGGCCGGACTGGGATCAAAATGCAGCCCTGGAAAACAAGCCCCACCAGCCCACATACTACTGCGTTTCCCCGAAAATAAGGCGCCACTCGAAAATAAGGCGCAGTGGGGATTTGGCAGGGTACTTAATATAAGGCCACTACCCCTGAAAATAAGACGTGGCAGGCAAAAAAATATAAATACTCACCTACTCAGGTGCCTCTGCCGCCACCATTGTTGCTGTGTACGCAGCCGGGCGCCGCAAATGTACGATGGTAAGCCATCAGCCAATCAGGCGGCTGCTGGGGTCTGATGTACAGTAATGCTGAGGCCAATCTCCTGTACAGAGGTCATCTGCGCCACTCAGCGTAGGTGTACGGTAATGCCGCGTCCAATCAGACACCTGATTGGCTGATCGCTTACCATCGAACATCTACGGCGCCCGGCTATGTACACACTGGGTGACATCAAGTGGCAGCAGTAAGCTACTGCAGGGTCTGGTGATGTGACTTGACGGAGTGTGTGTGGCCAAAACCGGGTGTATCACCCATCAGCCCCGATCAGTGAAATTTGCTCTTACGTTGTCGTGGCCTCATCACTTAAAGGAGTTATCTGAAGAGACACATGTGAATGCTGCAGCAGAGGGAATAATCAACCGCAGCTCCATTTGCATGGTGATCTTCACAGGTACGTTTCTCGGGATTGTGAGGTCCCAGTGGTCAGATACACAGTGAAGAGAAAGTCATCACCTATACAGAAGAGAAGTTCTTCCTTTACAGTATTACACTTTGGCTCCCGGGGTGTCTCTGGTTGGGGGTTCTGTTCCTCACCTACTTACGCCAGAAACATAAACCGGTGCTTCCTGTGTCTTCCCGACAGAGTCCCCCCCAACTTAGTGTTCCTGGGGTTTTAGTCTAGTTCCTCCACCCCTTTCCTAGGTTTTCCTCTTTGCGCTCCACCCTCCACCTGGCTCCCCCCCCCCCTCTATCCCTTACCAGACATGGAGTACTAGGTCTAGGGATTGGGGCAGGGGTGAAATGTGTGGGGGACTAGCTTACCTGTCCCAGCTGCATCACCTTCTGTGGCCACAAGTCTGCAGGGGCACCACATGTTAATATAATTTAAAGAAGTGTGCCCCTGCGGGTCCAGTTGCCACAGAGGCACTGTATCCCTGTTAGGGTGTAGTATGCTGTGGCGTCCCACTGGGTAAGCCACCACCAGAGGTACTGCATTCCCGCGGTTAGGGAATGTAGTTCCCCTGTTCTCCAGATGTCGGGATGGTGCAGTTGTGTCCGGAAAAAACACACACACACACACAGACGGCCCCCAGGATGGTGGGTGGACTCAGAGGATCCAGGCTAGAAAAGGGGGACAAGGCAGTCACTACGTAGGTGCCACAAAAGGGGTACTGCACCCAGAAAAGCAGTGTAGTACTCCACTGCAATTGGGACTATGGTCACAAGATGGAGCCCTAGAGCTGACACCCACACACTAGAGCAGTAGGTGGGAGGGAACCCTGGGAGGATATATAGTGGCCTCTAGGGGCAACTAGTTAGGCGAGTCTCAGAGCAGAGGAAAGTTGGATTGAGTCGGAGGGAACCAGGCAGTCAGCCTGAAAAGGACAAAGAGGGCCATCTAGGCTGAGGGGCCCTGAGAAGGAAAAGATCCCAAAAAGAAACAAAGAACGAAAGCAAGGAAACTCAAAACGCAGAGTTTAATTGAGTGGGGAGCGAGTAACGGATAGAGTTTGCCCCATAGGAAGAAACTTGGGTACCAGAGCCCGCACCTGTGAGTACTCCAAGTCTCACAGAAAATCCGCTAAACAGGGATATTATAAATACAGCCCTGACTCCCAAAGATCCCACAAGAGGGAAGCCGGGACTGGCAGGGCACTGCAGTCCAGACAGAAGGTTGACCCGACGCGTGCAAAGGAGGTGAAGAGAGTAAGAAGTAGCAGGAGGCCACATTATCTACAGGAGATCAGGCTTCATAACACTGGGAACAGAAAAGGAATATAAAGGAGGGTTCCATCTCAAGCCAGAATCCCAATTGCAGCCTGGAGCATTCGCCAGTATACCATCTAATGAACTGCTGAACTGTAAAGCTGAAAGAAAGAAGTGTTCAAGTAAAGTTACCCGGTGAAGTGAAGCTTTGACTCTGCTGCATCCTTTCCATTACAAACTGTTTGCTTTACAGCATCACTGCCGCGGTGGTCCAGTCCCGCCTGCGGGGACTAATCCATCAAAGCCGTAATACCACCGACCACCGGAGGACTGTGGCGGCGCTGGTGGTCATCACCAGACTCAGCAGGTGGTGTTACGAAGACAATATCTTATAAATAATCCCCTGTAAATACATCCCCACCAATTTTCAGTTGACCCCCAGGGCCACAGCTTCGGGATGGCCACCCGTGACTTCCCTGACTGAAACAGCCTGAGAGCAGAGTACCCCAAAACCCCTGGGACGCGTCAGTAACATCGAATGTTGAGGAGTGGTAGTAGGGAGCGGAGAGGCGGTGTGGTGCAGTCTCCCGTGGGTTGGAGCAATGCCATCCCGCTCGCCCACAGAAGGGAAAGACTGACACAGAGAGAGAGAGAAAATAGCCCTAGGGGTGCGGATGAAACCCCGATTCCCCATACGCCCAAATCTGATGAGAGAGGGGCTGGTGGAGGACAAAGGGACCCGGCCATGAAAACTGTGCAGATGCTTCATGCCCGAGCCGTAAACCCAGAGGCCCCAGACTTCTAACAGGAGCTGTGGCCGAACACCCGAAATCTGGTGGAAGGCGGCCGAACTAGAGAGCAGTGTCCGGGAGAGTGACCTAATGGCGCCCGGGACACAAGCACTCATGGCCATCGGTACTTGAGCTCTGTGCTTCGGAGAGCGTTGAGAGCCTGGGGTGCAGAGCGACGACCCACTCGCCTCAGAAGAGAGCTACTCCTTATAGCACCAAGAGAGACAGACCACCAGAGACAGAAAGGGCACCAGGCATGGCTTGACTACACCGACCCAGCGCTCTAGAAAAAGAGTGAACCGTAGACTGGCAGGAGTTGTACCCGGCAGCCATGTTTAACAACTTTGTAAAAGTAACGGAACTGCAGCTGTGGTGTGAGACACTTATTTGCGGCGACCATCAGCCCGTAACACCAAGAGTACAGTTGAAGCTCTGCCAAGATATGAGCCGGGGAACCTACTCCGCTGCCCTGGGGATAAACGCTCCACCTGCGGGGAGCGACACCATCCCAGCTGCATGTCACCGTCACCAGAAGGTCTGAAGCAGCGGCAGCTGCCCTGGCCGCATACAACAGTTGGCGTCATGAATACCCCTCATCCCCTCAGGCTTTCACTGTCATCATTCCCCGTTTATTTTAAATGACACCGCCAGGGTCATGGGACTGGGTCTCGGCCCCAGTCTGTCCCCATGAAAAGAACCGAAGAGAGGTGAAGTAGAACAATGAGTAACCGTCCAGTTCCAGAGTCTTCCCGGTCCTGGAGTGTGCGTATCATTCCCACTTACTGGTACGGGGAGTACAGACCGGAGCCGGGACACCCAAACCACACTAGGAACGATTGTAGTGGGGCCGGGTGGTGAAGGGAGACTTTGGGAGGAGTAAGGTCAGAAAGAACACGTGTAGATGACGTGGGACAGGGGACAGGGTATAAATAGGGCAAGAAACATCTAGAACGTAGGAGACAACAGTGAGAAGAAAGACAGCTGTTCTACCACCTCTCAGCTGTCACTCTCTTTTAGCTGAGGAAAGGCCATTGAACACCAAGGTCAAGCTGGAGGGCAGCAATGGAATATACACCTGAGAAGCATCCAGAGGACTGGAGCAAGTGGGAGCTCGTCCTAAGGCGGGCGTCACACGCTTCAATTTCTTGCCCGATATCGCTTGTGATCTGCTTTGGGATCGCTTAAGCGATATCGTTTGTGCATCGCTGCGTGCGATCAAGCGATTTTACAATGTAAAATCGCTTGATCGTTACATCGCAGATATGAGAGCAGGACCTCATATCAAGCGATCATCGCTTGTTCAATCTGCCTCATCGTGGTGTGTGACACCATGATGAACGATCTCCCAGCGGCAGAGCCTATGCTGGGAGATGGTAACTATGGTAAACGTCGGGTTACTAAGCGCCGCGCGGCGCCTAGTAACCCGATGTGTACCATAGTTACCAGCGATCTCGCTGCTCCACATCGCTGGTGAGTCTGTCTGTGTGACATCTCACCAGCGATGTGAGCGATATTGTTAGCGATCGCGCGTGCACGTGATCACTAACAATATCGCTAGCGATATTGAACTGTCTGACGGCCGCCTAAGGACAAACCCTAGATCAGAACATCACCCAAGTGGCTTTGGGAGAAAGAGGAGGTCCCAGAGGCACGGGAAGTGAGCAATCCACCCGAGGTACTCGTATCCATGGTCAAGCACAGGCAAGTGGAGGGACTACGCTGCAGGCGACACCAGGAACCGAAAAGACTAGTGGAGAAGACCAGGCTCAGATAGCAATCTGGAGACTATGCCACTCAAGGTGACCGTCAACAAACACGCACATCTGCTGAAAGGGTGGCAACCATAGGGCTAAGGGGAGACACTGCAGAGGAACGTCTCATGGTACCGTCAGACAGGGACATATCGCCGGCGATGTTGCCGGCAACCGAGGGGCGTGGCCAGGTTGCGGCGACATCGCCGGCGAATTGCCGCGTGTGACAGGGCGATAATCAGGCGATGAATCGCCCTGTTGGGAAACCTGGCGATGTTGCTGAGGCGATCATGCCTGATCGCCCTGTGTAACGCGGCAACCTGCAATGTTGCGGGCGATTCCGCCTATCTACAACATGGCGGGTTATCGCCGGTAAGTTGCTCAGTCTGACATCTTGCCGGCGATGTTGTCAGGGATGCGGGCTCCCGCGATCCCCGGCAACATCGCCAGCGATATGTCCCTGTGTGACGGTACCATCAGAGAAGCCCACAGTCACTGGCTCAGAGCTCTGTGTGGAGGCGCAAGGCAGGACGAGTGAGGCAGGCACAGTGTGAGATGACCTGGAAAGGACAAAGGAGGGGTGCCGGTTACATGCCATCCTATTACCAGGGAGTAGCTGGATCCCTGCCTCCGAGGACCCAGTGCTCAGCAGCTGCTGCACAAAGACTGAGTAAAAGAACTGAGGACTGCAGCCCGCTGTGTCTGAACTTTCTTAGGGTACCTTTACATGCGGTGAGAAATCTGACCGGCAATCTGTAGCTCCTTTACCATCGCCGTGAAATTGTGGCGTGTAATTGGGGAATTTGGCGGTGATAAAGGTTGCGCCTGGTTCCGATTTCACAGCACTGCTCCAAAACCAGAGGCAACCATGAAGGCGACATTCCCGGCTTTTGTCATGTGAATGGGCGATAGTGATGGAATCTGCGTCGCCTACTGATTTCCCGAAGGCGTGCCACAGCGTGCTGGAGACCTCTCCCCGTCAGCGATGATTGGTGAGGGCTACTGTGTTACCATTGGCTGTCCCTTCACAGGGCGCCATATATGAAGAGTTGTCCATTCACCTCCACACAATGGCAATAGCGTCATGTATTAGCCAGCATTCCAGCGCAGGCTGCCCAATCATAACACTATTGCGTTGTGTAATCAGCGTGTTTGGGGCGCGGAATACACCAGTCTGTCACGCCTATGTTCTTGCAGCGCTAACCATGTACATGGGGATTGCGTCGTGTGAGGCAACTGGATGTCTCCCGCTGTTGGTGTGGCAACTTCCGGGACGACATCGCCTTAGGTTGAGGGCGAAATTGCAGCGTGTAAATGCGCCTTCAGCGATCGGAGGCAACCGTGAACAATGTGCACATGGACGTTAGGTTGCCTCCAATCGCCGCCAAAAGTTGCGGCGTGTAAAGGTACCCCACCACGTCAAAAGCACCAGAAACTCAACTACCAACTCACTCAGGTAACCTCTGCTACCTTAGGGTCAGCCCTACCTGTACAGGGCTACACAACATTGCTGGCTCCCAACCATTGGCCCCTAGGAAGACTGACGTACAGCGGCGGCCACTGATAGCCGCAACCTGCGGGTGGCGTCACGTGTAATTAACCAGTATCCCCAGGTCCTGTCACCCCTGCCCAGAATGAACCCTCCACACCAGATTCTGGTCCCCAGGAGAGACACCCACACCAAACAATGACACCGCCAGTGTCACGGCGCCGGGTCTCAGGACCTGTGATGAAGCCTGAAGAAAGCCCAGTACAGAGCATGCTAAGGCCCCGGAGGGAGGTGAAGAGCAGGAGGGTGTGATACAGAGAAGAGTGCATCACTAACAGGAGAACCAACAATAAGTGCACACACTGCTCCTAACCACAACACACTAGAGTCCACTGCACCAAACCCTCAGCTGTGCACACACACTGCTCCTAACCACAACACACTGGAGTCCACTGCACCAAACCCTCAGCTGTGCATACACTGCTCCTTATAATAGGGGGAGACAACCACAACACACTGGAGTCCACTGCACCAAACCCTCAGCTGTGCACACACACTGCTCCTTATAATAGGGGAGACAACCACAACACACTGGAGTCCACTGCACCAAACCCTCAGCTGTGCACACACACTGCTCCTTATAATAGGGGGGAGACAACCACAACACACTGGAGCCCACTGCACCAAACCCTCAGCTGTGCACACACCTCACAGCAAACTCCACTTATTAAGGATCTCAGGGACCCAACTGCTTTATAACAAGGCAGTATAGCGCCCAGTTACACATCCAGCATTACAGCTAAAGCAAATCTATTAAGAGAAGACAGTGCTACTGCTCACAGTTATCAGCCACATTATACAAACACTGAACAAAGCATGGATGATGGAGCCCCAGCACACTCCAATGATAAACTCATACAGCACATAAGGGGTTAACTAATCTTCACAACATTAATAATAGGAGACTACAGGAAAGCTAAAAAACCAGCCTCTTTACCAGATATCAGTGGCCGTCCTCAGTCACAGACCCCGGGACCTGCACAGCCTCAGCCCCTGACTACAGCCCCACTAATGGCTGAGAGGCTCCACCTGGCCCCAACTATAAACACCTGTGCAGGGAGGAACCACAACTGAGCTGTGACCCTGCCCACCTGAGCTCTGACTCCACCCACCTGAGCTGTGACTCCACCCACCTGAGCTGTGACCCCCGCCCACCTAAGCTCTGACTCCACCCACCTGATATGTGACCCCCACCCACCTGAGCTGTGACCCCCACCCACCTGAGATGTGACTCCACCCACCTGAGATGTGACTCCACCCACCTTAGCTGTGACCCCCGCCCACCTAAGCTCTGACTCCACCCACCTGGGCTCTGACTCCACCCACCTGAGATGTGACCCCGCCCATCAGACATCTGAGAAGAGTCCTCTCATCAACTGCAAGTATGGCCTCATTCACATGTCCGGCACGTAAGCAGTACGTGGCGACACATGCCAGAGGCACGGACATACGGGGACACATGTTCCCCTGTGGACCCATGCAGACGTCCGTGATTCGGTGTGGAGCACATGCGTGTCCGTGTGCTCCACATGGCGACTTGTCCGTTCTTATGCGGAGCCACGGACCACATTTACGTCCAAACGTCCTGCACACATATGTTCACACTGTGACACGGACCACGGACAAAAGTGTAAAACCTGAAAATAAAGAATTTCCTCCTCCCCTCGCTCCAGCGCTGTCTG
Organism: Allobates femoralis; assembly: GCA_033576535.1. Classification (NCBI taxonomy): domain Eukaryota; kingdom Metazoa; phylum Chordata; class Amphibia; order Anura; family Aromobatidae; genus Allobates; species Allobates femoralis. Next base: position 613,846,183 of record JARQOC010000004.1, on the reverse strand, counting down.
CTCCTCTCCCCTCGCTCCAGCGGTGTCTGCTCCTCTCCCCTCGCTCCAGCGCTGTCTGCTCCTCTCCCCTCGCTCCAGCGCTGTCTGCTCCTATCTCCTCGCTCCAGCGCTGTCTGCTCCTCTCCCCTCGCTCCAGCGCTGTCTGCTCCTCTCCCCTCGCTCCAGCGGTGTCTGCTCCTCTCCCCTCGCTCCAGCGCTGTCTGCTCCTATCTCCTCGCTCCAGCGCTGTCTGCTCCTCTCCCCTCGCTCCAGCGCTGTCTGCTCCTCTCCCCTCGCTCCAGCGCTGTCTGCTCCTCTCCCCTCGCTCCAGCGCTGTCTGCTCCTCTCCCCTCGCTCCAGCGCTGTCTGCTCCTCTCCCCTCGCTCCAGCGGTGTCTGCTCCTCTCCCCTCGCTCCAGCGGTGTCTGCTCCTCTCCCCTCGCTCCAGCGGTGTCTGCTCCTCTCCCCTCGCTCCAGCGGTGTCTGCTCCTCTCCCCTCGCTCCAGCGGTGTCTGCTCCTCTCCCCTCGCTCCAGCGCTGTCTGCTCCTCTCCCCTCGCTCCAGCGGTGTCTGCTCCTCTCCCCTTGCTCCAGCGGTGTCTGCTCCTCTCCCCTCGCTCCAGCGGTGTCTGCTCCTCTCCCCTCACTCCAGCGGTGTCTGCTCCTCTTCCCTCGCTCCAGCGGTGTCTGCTCCTCTCTCCTCGCTCCAGCGGTGTCTGCTCCTCTCCCCTCGCTCCAGCGGTGTCTGCTCCTCTCTCCTCGCTCCAGCGGTGTCTGCTCCTCTCCCCTCGCTCCAGCGGTGTCTGCTCCTCTCCCCTCACTCCAGCGGTGTCTGCTCCTCTTCCCTCGCTCCAGCGGTGTCTGCTCCTCTCTCCTCGCTCCAGCGGTGTCTGCTCCTCTCCCCTCGCTCCAGCGGTGTCTGCTCCTCTCACTTCCGGTGCCGCTCATTAGACTCATGAATTTTCACTTCACTGAGCCCTAGAGCGGACCGGAAGAGAAAGGAGCAGCGGTGCTGGAGCGAGGTGAGTATGAGGTGACAGGCTGTGGATCCACAGATAGCACACAGACAGCACCCATTGTGTCACATGTCCGTGACACATGGGTCTATGCCCCGCCCCCAAACGGCCTTTTTCATACGTCCGTGGTGACATATACCAGAGGCTCATTCTCTATGGCCGCCCTTTACATGTCCGTGGTACCGCATCTCCATGTGAGGCAGACGCATGTCCGTTTTCTCCACACGGCAACATAGCTGGTTTTTGCCGGCAGCACAGACCGCTTTTGGTCCAAAACATCCTTGCACACAGATGTCATCCGTGTAACATCCATGTGCATGGACCCAAGACAAAAGGAAAAATAAAGAATTTCCTCCTCCCTCCAGCGCTCCCTGCTCCTCTCTCCAGTGCTCCCTGCTCCTCTCTCCTCCCTCTAGCGCTCCCTGCTCCACTCACCTCCCTCCAGTGCTCCCTGCTCCTCTCTCCAGTGCTCCCTGCTCCTCTCTCCTCCCTCCAGCACTCCCTGCTCCACTGACCTCCCTCCAGCGCTCCCTGCTCCTCTCTCCTCCCTCCAGCGCTCCCTGCTCCACTCACCTCCCTCCAGTGCTCCCTGCTCCTCTCTCCAGTGCTCCCTGCTCCTCTCTCCTCCCTCCAGCGCTCCCTGCTCCACTCACCTCCCTCCAGTGCTCCCTGCTCCTCTCTCCTCCCTCCAGTGCTCCCTGCTCCTCTCACCTCCCTCCAGTGATCCCTGCTCCACTCACCTCCCTCCAGTGCTCCCTGCTCCTCTCTCCTCCCTCCAGCGCTCCCTGCTCCTCTCACCTCCCTCCAGCGCTCCCTGCTCCTCTCACCTCCCTCCAGCGCTCCCTGCTCCTCTCACCTCCCTCCAGTGCTCCCTGCTCCTCTCCCCTCCCTCCAGCACTCCCTGCTCCTCTCCCTCCAGTGCTCCCTGCTCCTCTCACCTCCCTCCAGCGCTCCCTGCTCCTCTCCCCTCCCTCCAGTGCTCCCTGCTCCTCTCCCTCCAGCACTCCCTGCTCCTCTCTCCTACCTCCAGCGCTCCCTGTTCCTCTCCCCTCCCTCCAGCTCTCCCTGCTCCTCTCCCCTCCCTCCAGCGCTCCCTGCTCCTCTTCTCTCCCTCCAGTGCTCCCTGCTTCTCCCTCCAGCGCTCCCTGCTCCTCCCTCCAGCGCTCCCTGCTCCTCTCCCCTCCCTCCAGCGCTCCCTGCTCCTCCCTCCAGCGCTCCGCTCCTCTCCCTCCCTCCAGCGCTCCTGCTCCTCTCCCCTCCCTCCAGCGCTCCCTGCTCCTCTCCCCTCCCTCCAGCGCTGCCTCCTGCTCCTCTCCTCTCAGTGCTCCCTGCTCCTCTCATCTCTAGGGCTCATTAGTCTCATCTAATAATTACTGCTCTGAGCCCAACATCAGACCCAGAAGTGAAGGGAACAGCAGTGCTGGAGGGAGGGGAGTATACAATGACGGGCTGTGTGTGTGCTATGTGAATGTCACCCGGATAGCACACGGACAGCACACGTATGTGTCATGTGTGACACATGGATACACGCCCCCCCCCACCAAAAAAAAAAAATGTGGCCTGTCTCACACATCCGTGCTGACACATGCCAGAGGCACGGACATATGGAGACCCGTGTTAGTGAATGCTCCTGTTCACATGTCTGTGAGTCAGCACGGACCGTGTCCCCGTGTGGAGCAGATGCGTGTCTGTGTGCGCCACATGGAGATATGTCCGTTTTTGGTCAGCAGCACGGACCCATTCAGGTCAATAGGTCTTTGCAAAAAACACCCTGCACACAGAGGTCATCCGTGTGATATCCGTGTGCACAGACATTAGGGCCCTTCACATCAGCAGTTTATGCTGAAGTGCGGCAGATCCAGAAGGTGGCGCCGCATGTAACGGATCTGCCACCTAAGGCTTCACACCACAGTGTGATCCGATCCGGGGCTGTCCGATTCACATCTGGACCGGATCAGCGCACAGAACGGGACAAATCTGCCCTCCGGTCCGGTGTGCAGCCGGATTTCTCAATTGTAGCTGCAGATTATTCAGGACTGTGGCTCGGGGGGAGCTGGGCGCGGTCCTGAACTGTCAGCAGGGGACAGCTCCGTGGTGCTGAAGTTCAGCGTCCACGCCTCAGCACCCGGCGTCCGATGTGATCCGGCGCCATAGACCGCCATGTTAGGGGGCGCCGGATCACACCGGACAGGGAGGATCAGATTTTTCCCCCCAGATACAAAAAAGCTGCATGCTCTGATTTTGTGTCCAGGAGAGAAAAATCCGATTCCTCCCGGAATCCCCTGGACACATGGAAACCGGATGGCGGAGAGCCGCTATCTCGCTCCACAGCATACTATAGGGCCACAATCCTGACCGGGGCTGTCCGGGTTACACCGGGGTGTGAAGCCGGACTAACAGCTGACTTGCAGCCCGGATTTGGCAAGCCCCATGTATTGTCTCTGAGGCCTGCGGTCCGGTGCGGCAATAGAAAAGCATTGTGTGCACAGGGCTGGAAGAGCAGGAGACAATGCGACTCACACCGGCCACATACAAGTCACTGGCCATGGACGAGAACGTGAAAGAGCTAATCATTGCTCCATTATAAAAAGGATTACTTGTGATATCCGTGCAAAATGACGCAAAAGACGACCCGTACACAGCGCTACATTCCGTACAGATTGTCCCACTCCTCCCCCGTAGTATACTTTATTCCATCCGTACACTGCGCTCTTTCCGTACAGATTGTCCCTCTCCTCCCCCGTAGTATACTTTATTCCATCCGTACACTGCGCTACATTCCGTACAGATTGTCCCTCTCCTCCCCCCGTAGTATACTTTATCCCATCCGTACACTGCGCTCTTTCCGTACAGATTGTCCCTCTCCTCCCCCCGTAGTATACTTTATTCCATCCGTACACTGTGTTCTTTCCGTATATATTGTCCCTCTCCTCCCCCCGTAGTATACTTTATTCCATCCGTACACTGCGCTCTTTCCGTACAGATTGTCCCTCGCCTCCCCCAATAGTATACTTTATTCCATCCGTACACTGCGCTCTTTCCGTACAGATTGTCCCTCGCCTCCCCCCGTAGTATACTTTATTCCATCCGCACACTGCGCTACATTCCGTACAGATTGTCCCTCTCCTCCCCCCGTAGTATACTTTATTCCATCCGTACACTGCGCTCTTTCCGTACAGATTGTCCCTCTCCTCCCCCGTAGTATACTTTATTCCATCCGTACACTGCGCTACATTCCGTACAGATTGTCCCTCTCCTCCCCCGTAGTATACTTTATTCCATCCGTACACTCCGCTCTTTCCGTACAGGTTGTCCCTCTCCTCCCCCCGTAGTATACTTTATTCCATCCGTACACTGCGCTCTTTCCGTACAGGTTGTCCCTCTCCTCCCCCCGTAGTATACTTTATTCCATCCGTACACTGCGCTACATTCCGTACAGATTGTCCCACTCCTCCCCCCGTAGTATACTTTATTCCATCCGTACACTGCGCTCTTTCCGTACAGGTTGTCCCTCTCCTCCCCCCGTAGTATACTTTATTCCATCCGTACACTGCGCTACATTCCGTACAGATTGTCCCTCTCCTCCCCCCGTAGTATACTTTATTCCATCCGTACACTGCGCTACATTCCGTACAGGTTGTCCCTCTCCTCCCCCCGTAGTATACTTTATTCCATCCGTACACTGCGCTCTTTCCGTACAGGTTGTCCCTCTCCTCCCCCCGTAGTATACTTTATTCCATCCGTACACTGCGCTACATTCCGTACAGATTGTCCCACTCCTCCCCCGTAGTATACTTTATTCTATCCGTACAGATTGTCCCTCTCCTCCCCCCGTAGTATACTTTATTCCATCCGTACACTGCGCTCTTTCCGTACAGATTGTCCCTCTCCTCCCCCCGTAGTATACTTTATTCCATCCGTACACTGCGCTCTTTCCGTACAGATTGTCCCTCTCCTCCCCCCCGTAGTATACTTTATTCCATCCGTACACTGCGCTCTTTCCGTACAGATTGTCCCTCTCCTCCCCCCGTAGTATACTTTATTCCATCCGTACACTGCGCTCTTTCCGTACAGATTGTCCCTCTCCTCCCCCCGTAGTATACTTTATTCCATCCGTACACTGCGCTACATTCCGTACAGATTGTCCCTCTCCTCCCCCCCGTAGTATACTTTATTCCATCCGTACACTGCGCTCTTTCCGTACAGATTGTCCCTCTCCTCCCCCCGTAGTATACTTTATTCCATCCGTACACTCCCCTCTTTCCGTACATATTGTCCCTCTCCTCCCCCCGTAGTATACTTTATTCCATCCGTACACTGCGCTACATTCCGTACAGATTGTCCCTCTCCTCCCCCCCGTAGTATACTTTATTCCATCCGTACACTGTGTTCTTTCCGTACAGATTGTCCCTCTCCTCCCCCCGTAGTATACTTTATTCCATCCGTACACTGCGCTCTTTCCGTACAGATTGTCCCTCTCCTCCCCCCGTAGTATACTTTATTCCATCCGTACACTGCGCTCTTTCCGTACAGATTGTCCCTCTCCTCCCCCCGTAGTATACTTTATTTCTTCCATCCGTACACTGCGCTTTTTCCGTACATCATGTCCCTCTCGTCCCTCCGTACTACACTTTATTGCTCTGCTCTGGAGTAACAATCCCTTTTCATACAGCGTCTATTGGCTGTCATTTTACGACAGCTGTAAATGAGAGAGCAGAGATGATGCTCTCCTGCTTTCCGGCCCTTTGATTTCTCAATCTGTCATTGTGTATTCGGGGGGTCGTCATGGATCCGAACCGGATCATCCAGGCTCTGCGGGGAACCATCGACCCCAAGATGCGGCTGGCGGCAGAGACTGAGCTCAACCAGGTGAGAGACAGAGGATAATACACCCCCCATGGGTGATAATAAACTGCCCCAACACAAGGCAATTCACTGTGTGCAGAGCAGGAAGAGTCCACTTTTCTGTAGTTTGGGGAGGGTTCAGTGCTTACAACTTCAGGCAATACCAGTAAATGGTATTATCCGGGCTCTGAGGATTATAGGGGGATCTGCCCCCGAGGAGTCAGGACATGGCTCCCCCCACACACAGGGGTCATGGTATATCCGGCATCGCTCCCCCCCCCCCACACAGGGGTCACGGTATATCCGGCATGGCTCCCCCGCACACAGGGGTCATGGTATATCCGGCATGGCTCCCCCGCACACAGGGGTCATGGTATATCCGGCATGGCTCCCCCGCACACAGGGGTCATGGTATATCCGGCATGGCTCCCCCCACACACAGGGGTCATGGTATATCCGGCATCACTCCATCAGGTCACTCTTTCTCTTTCAGTCCTACAAGATCATCAGCTTCGCCCCGACCTTACTGCAGATCATCGTGTCCGAGGAGGTGGAGTTCCCTGTCCGCCAGGCGGGTGAGTGACCGAGAGCAGAACACAGAGCGCCGCTCCGGAGGACAATACCGGAGCCGTAATGTAATGTCTGTACACAGTGAGTGCAGCTCTGGAGTATAATACAGGAGGTAACTCAGGGTCAGTAATGTAATGTATGTACACAGTGACTGCACCAGCAGAATAGTGAGTGCAGCTCTGGAGTATAATACAGGAGGTAACTCAGGGTCAGTAATGTAATGTATGTACACAGTGACTGCACCAGCAGAATAGTGAGTGCAGCTCTGGAGTATAATACAGGAGGTAACTCCGGATCAGTAATGTAATGTATGTACACAGTGACTGCACCAGCAGAATAGTGAGTGCAGCTCCGGGGTATAATACAGGAGGTAACTCAGGATCAGTAATGTAATGTATGTACACATTGATTGCACCAGCAGAATAGTGAGTGCAGCTCTGGAGTATAATACAGGAGGTAACTCAGGGTCAGTAATGTAATGTATGTACACAGTGACTGCACCAGCAGAATAGTGAGTGCAGCTCTGGAGTATAATACAGGAGGTAACTCCGGATCAGTAATGTAATGTATGTACACAGTGACTGCACCAGCAGAATAGTGAGTGCAGCTCTGGAGTATAATACAGGAGGTAACTCAGGATCAGTAATGTAATGTATGTACACAGTGACTGCACCAGCAGAATAGTGAGTGCAGCTCTGGGGTATAATACAGGAGGTAACTCAGGATCAGTAATGTAATGTATGTACACAGTGACTGCACCAGCAGAATAGTGAGTGCAGCTCTGGAGTATAATACAGGAGGTAACTCAGGATCAGTAATGTAATGTATGTACACAGTGACTCCACCAGCAGAATAGTGAGTGCAGCTCTGGAGTATAATACAGGAGGTAACTCAGGATCAGTAATGTAATGTATGTACACAGTGACTGCACCAGCAGAATAGTGAGTGCAGCTCTGGAGGATAATACAGGAGGTAACTCAGGATCAGTAATGTAATGTATGTACACAGTGACTGCACCAGCAGAATAGTGAGTGCAGCTCTGGAGTATAATACAGGAGGTAACTCAGGATCAGTAATGTAATGTATGTACACAGTGACTGCACCAGCAGAATAGTGAGTGCAGCTCTGGAGGATAATACAGGGGGTAACTCAGGATCAGTAATGTAATGTATGTACACAGTGACTGCACCAGCAGAATAGTGAGTGCAGCTCTGGAGTATAATACAGGAGGTAACTCAGGATCAGTAATGTAATGTATGTACACAGTGACTGCACCAGCAGAATAGTGAGTGCAGCTCTGGAGTATAATACAGGAGGTGACTCAGGATCAGTAATGTAATGTATGTACACAGTGACTGCACCAGCAGAATAGTGAGTGCAGCTCTGGAGTATAATACAGGAGGTAACTCAGGATCAGTAATGTAATGTGTCTCTTGATGTGACAGCCGCCATCTACCTGAAGAACATGGTGACTCAGTACTGGCCGGACCGGGAGCCGATGGTCGGTGAAATCGTTTTCCCTTTTAATATCCATGAGAATGATCGTCATCAGATCCGGGAGAACATTGTGGAGGGGATCATCCGCTCCCCCGACCTCGTGAGGTGCGGGGCGCAGGACGCCGGGGCGGGGGGGTGGTTAGCTGACTCCTCAGCGGTAACATTGTGATTTCTCCCCCCAGGGCTCAGCTCACTCTCTGCCTCCGCGTCATCATCAAGCACGACTTCCCGGGGCGCTGGACCGGCGTGGTGGACAAGATCGGCTTCTACCTGCAGACAGCGACCACCGGCAGCTGGATGGGCAGCCTCCTGTGCCTGTACCAGCTGGTGAAGACCTACGAGTGAGGAATCCTGGGGAGTACGGGGGAGGGGTTGTGACGCTGAAGTGTGGAGGGGGAGGGGGTGCAAGGGCCATGCATAAGAATAGAAAGTAGAGATCAATGGATAGTGTAATAGAGGAGAGTAGGGAGCGGTTGGGTAATGGGGGAGAGTAGGGAGCGGTTGGGTAATGGGGGAGAGTAGGGTGCTGTTGGGTAATGGGGGAGAGTAGGGAGCGGTTGGGTAATGGGGGAGAGTAGGGAGCGGTTGGGTAATGGGGGAGAGTAGGGAGCGGTTGAGTAATGGGGGAGAGTAGGGAGCGGTTGGGGAATGGGGGAGAGTAGGGAGCGGTTGGGTAATTGGGGAGAGTAGGGTGCGGTTGGGTAATGGGGGAGAGTAGGGTGCGGTTGGGTAATGGGGGAGAGTAGGGTGCTGTTGGGTAATGGGGAAGAGTAGGGAGCGGTTGGGTAATGGGGGAGAGTAGGGAGCGGTTGGGTAATGGGGGAGAGTAGGGAGCGGTTGGGTAATGGGGGAGAGTAGGGAGCGGTTGAGTAATGGGGGAGAGTAGGGAGCGGTTGGGGAATGGGGGAGAGTAGGGAGCGGTTGGGTAATTGGGAGAGATAGGGTGCGGTTGGGTAATGGGGGAGAGTAGGGTGCGGTTGGGTAATGGGGGAGAGTAGGGTGCGGTTGGGTGATGGGGGAGAGTAGGGTGCGGTTGGGTAATGGGGGAGAGTAGGGTGCTGTTGGGTAATGGGGAAGAGTAGGGAGCGGTTGGGTAATGGGGGAGAGTAGGGAGCGGTTGGGTAATGGGGGAGAGTAGGGAGCGGTTGGGGAATGGGGGAGAGTAGGGAGCGGTTGAGTAATGGGGGAGAGTAGGGAGCGGTTGGGAATGGGGGAGAGTAGGGAGCGGTTGGGTAATGGGGGAGAGTAGGGAGCGGTTGGGTAATGGGGGAGAGTAGGGAGCGGTTGGGGAATGGGGGAGAGTAGGGAGCGGTTGAGTAATGGGGGAGAGTAGGGAGCGGTTGGGGAATGGGGGAGAGTAGGGTGCGGTTGGGTAATGGGGGAGAGTAGGGTGCGGTTGGGTAATGGGGGAGAGTAGGGAGCGGTTGGGTAATGGGGGAGTGTAGGGAGCGGTTGGGTAATGGGGGAGAGTAGGGAGCGGTTGGGTAATGGGGGAGAGTAGGGATCTGTGTGTACTGATGTATCGTGCACTGTGAGGACTCATCGGCTCCTGACTTCCTTCCTGCTAGGTATAAGAAGGCGGAGGAGCGCGCCCCCTGGTGGCCGCCATGCAGATCTTCTTGCCGCGGCTCCAGCAGCAGATCATGCAGCTGCTCCCCGATCCCACGCACTACTCCGTCCTGATGCAGAAGCAGATCCTGAAGATCTTCTACGCCCTCATCCAGGTAGATCACAGAGATGATTATTATTATTATTATTATTATAGCGCCATTTATCCCATGGCGCTTTACGTGTGAAAAGAGGCGACATAGACAAGAACAATAAACATGAGCAATACAAGGTACAGGAGGAGAGAGGGCCCTGCCCAGGAGGGCTGACAGTCTACATGGGATGGGTGAGGATACAGTAGGTGAGGAGAGAGGACCCTGCCCATGAGGGCTCACAGTCTACATGGGATGGGTGAGGATACAGTGGGGGAGGAGAGAGGACCCTGCCCGCGAGGGCTCACAGTCTACAAGGGATGGGTGAGGATACAGTAGGTGAGGAGAGAGGACCCTGCCCACGAGGACTCAGTCTATAAGGGATGGGTGAGGATACACTAGGAGAGGGTAAAGCTGGTTGTGCGGTGTTCAGTAGACTGAGGATCACTGCAGGTTGTAGCTTGTCGGGTCTTCAGGTTCCTTTTGAAGGTTTCCATGGTGGGCGAGAGTCTGATGTGTTGGGGCAGAGAGTTCCAGAGTATGGGGGAAGCACGGGAGAAATCTTGTATGTGGTTGTGGGAAGAAGAGATAAGAGAGGAGGAGATATTGAGAGGATCGGAGGTTGTGTGTAGGTAAGTACCAGGAGATCATGTCACAGATGTATGGAGGAGACAGGTTGTGGACGGTTTTGTTTGTCATTTCAGGGTTTTGAACTGGAGCCTCTGGACAATAGGAAGCCAGTGAAGGGCAGAGAGGAGAGGCTGGGGAATAGCGGGGAGACAGGTGGATTAGTCGGGCAGCAGAGTGTAGGATAGATTGGAGAGGTGAAAGAGTGTTAGAAAGTAGGCCAGAGAGTAGGAGGTTGCAATAGTCGAGGTGGGAGATGATGAGGGCATGCACGAGTGTGTCTGCGGTTTCTTGGTCAAGGAATGTACAGATCCGGGAAATATTTCTGAGGTGGCGAGAGCCTGGATATGTGGATTGAAGGAGGGCAGAGTAGAGGATCACCCCGAGGCACCGAGCATGCGGGACTGGGGAGTGTGACAGCCAGTGACTGATGGACGGGTCTGGAGGAGGAGAGTGAGATGAGGGAAGAGGATGAATTGTGTTTTGTTCATGTTCAGTTTTAGAAATTGAGCAGAGAAAAAGGATGAAATAGAGGACAGCCATTGTGGATTGTGGTCAGTGAGAGGTGATGTCTGAGAGGGAGATCTGTCATCAGCCTAGAGATGATACTGTAAACCATGGGATTGTATGAGCCGTCCCAGGCTGCAGGTGTCCAGAGGAGCAGATCCCACTGGTGATCAGTTGTGTCTGACCGAGTGTCACCGAACGCAGCAGCCACACCAGTCACCCCGGCTGTGTATAAGGCCACAGACGTCTCTGCTGTCTTTGTATTTGGGGTGTCTTTGGGGCTCCGGGTCTCGCTGATCTGGGCGCTCACTCCCTTTTTATACTGTCTGCAGTACACTCTGCCGCTCCAGCTGGTGAACAATCAGACCATGACACAATGGATGGGAATATTCAGCAGCATCGCTGACCGGGACGTTCCTCCTGTGAGTGCCCCTCTTTCTTCTCCTGTTGCTGCCCCTACTGTCGCTGCCCTTCTTCCTGCTCCTGCTGTCGCTGCCCTTCTACCTGCTCCTGCTGTCGCGGCCCCTCTTCCTGCTCCTGCTGTCGCTGCCCTTCTTCCTGCTCCTGCTGTCGCGGCCCCTCTTCCTGCTCCTGCTGTCGCGGCCCCTCTTCCTGCTCCTGCTGTCGCGGCCCCTCTTCCTGCTCCTGCTGTCGCGGCCCCTCTTCCTGCTCCTGCTGTCGCGGCCCCTCTTCCTGCTCCTGCTGTCGCGGCCCCTCTTCCTGCTCCTGCTGTCGCGGCCCCTCTTCCTGCTCCTGCTGTCGCGGCCCCTCTTCCTGCTCCTGCTGTCGCGGCCCCTCTTCCTGCTCCTGCTGTCGCGGCCCCTCTTCCTGCTCCTGCTGTCGCGACCCCTCTTCCTGCTCCTGCTGTCGCGACCCCTCTTCCTGCTCCTGCTGTCGCGACCCCTCTTCCTGCTCCTGCTGTCGCGACCCCTCTTCCTGCTCCTGCTGTCGCGGCCCTCTTCCTGCTCCTGCTGTCGCGGGCCCTCTTCCTGCTCCTGCTGTCGCGGGCCCTCTTCCTGCTCCTGCTGTCGCGGGCCCTCTTCCTGCTCCTGCTGTCGCGGGCCCTCTTCCTGCTCCTGCTGTCGCGGGCCCTCTTCCTGCTCCTGCTGTCGCGGGCCCTCTTCCTGCTCCTGCTGTCGCGGGCCCTCTTCCTGCTCCTGCTGTCGCTGCCCTTCTTCCTGCTCCTGCTGTCGCGGCCCCTCTTCCTGCTCCTGCTGTCGCGGCCCCTCTTCCTGCTCCTGCTGTCGCGGCCCCTCTTCCTGCTCCTGCTGTCGCGGCCCCTCTTCCTGCTCCTGCTGTCGCGGCCCCTCTTCCTGCTCCTGCTGTCGCGGCCCCTCTTCCTGCTCCTGCTGTCGCGACCCCTCTTCCTGCTCCTGCTGTCGCGACCCCTCTTCCTGCTCCTGCTGTCGCGACCCCTCTTCCTGCTCCTGCTGTCGCGGGCCCTCTTCCTGCTCCTGCTGTCGCGGGCCCTCTTCCTGCTCCTGCTGTCGCGGGCCCTCTTCCTGCTCCTGCTGTCGCGGGCCCTCTTCCTGCTCCTGCTGTCGCGGGCCCTCTTTCTGCTCCTGCTGTCGCGGGCCCTCTTCCTGCTCCTGCTGTCGCGGGCCCTCTTCCTGCTCCTGCTGTCGCGGGCCCTCTTCCTGCTCCTGCTGTCGCGGGCCCTCTTCCTGCTCCTGCTGTCGCGGCCCCTCTTCCTGCTCCTGCTGTCGCGGCCCCTCTTCCTGCTCCTGCTGTCGCGGCCCCTCTTCCTGCTCCTGCTGTCGCGGGCCCTCTTCCTGCTCCTGCTGTCGCAGCCCCTGCTCCTGCTGTCGCAGCCCCTGCTGTCGCGGCCCCTCTTCCTGCTCCTGCTGTCGCAGCCCCTGCTCCTGCTGTCGCGACCCCTCTTCCTGCTCCTGCTGTCGCGACCCCTCTTCCTGCTCCTGCTGTCGCGGGCCCTCTTCCTGCTCCTGCTGTCGCGGGCCCTCTTCCTGCTCCTGCTGTCGCGGCCCCTCTTCCTGCTCCTGCTGTCGCGGGCCCTCTTCCTGCTCCTGCTGTCGCGGCCCCTCTTCCTGCTCCTGCTGTCGCGGCCCCTCTTCCTGCTCCTGCTGTCGCAGCCCCTGCTCCTGCTGTCGCAGCCCCTGCTGTCGCGGCCCCTCTTCCTGCTCCTGCTGTCGCAGCCCCTGCTCCTGCTGTCGTGACCCCTCTTCCTGCTCCTGCTGTCGCGACCCCTCTTCCTGCTCCTGCTGTCGCGGCCCCTCTTCCTGCTCCTGCTGTCGCGGCCCCTCTTCCTGCTCCTGCTGTCGCGGCCCCTCTTCCTGCTCCTGCTGTCGTCGCGGCCCCTCTTCCTGCTCCTGCTGTCGTCGCGGCCCCTCTTCCTGCTCCTGCTGTCGTCGCGGCCCCTCTTCCTGCTCCTGCTGTCGTCGCTGCCCCTCTTCCTGCTGTCGTCGCGGCCCCTCTTCCTGCTCCCGCTGCCGCGGCCCCCTCTTCCTGCTCCTGCTGTCGTCGCGGCCCCTCTTCCTGCTCCTGCTGTCGTCGCGGCCCCCTCTTCCTGCTGTCGTCGCGGCCCCCTCTTCCTGCTGTCGTCGCGGCCCCCTCTTCCTGCTGTCGTCGCGGCCCCCTCTTCCTGCTGTCGTCGCGGCCCCCTCTTCCTGCTCCTGCTGTCGTCGCGGCCCCCTCTTCCTGTCATGGAATCAGTGGTGTATCGGGGTAACACTCTTCCCTTTTCTCAGTCTGTCCTTCTTCTCTCAGGAGACCCTGCAGGTGGACGAGGACGACCGCCCCGAGCTGGTGTGGTGGAAGTGTAAGAAGTGGGCGCACCACATCATCACGCGCCTCTTTGAGCGGTAACTGTGGTGATTATGTTATTATAGATGAGCCCTCTAGGAAGCTGAGATTCAGGCTGCTGTTTGCAGGGCAGCCACCTCCATATTTCCAGCCTCTAGACAGCCCCTTTAAGTCCTCAGATTTGATGTGGCGGGAGGTGGCGCCCCCTGTAGGTTCTCTCCACTGACAATGTTTCTCTTTGTCTTCAGGTACGGGAGTCCTGGGAGCGTCACCAAGGAATATATCGAGTTCTCCGAATTCTTCTTGAAGACGTACGCGGTCGGGGTCTTGCAGGTAAGATGTAGATCTTTTCTGGATTTATAATACGACATCAAGGACAAGGAGGACGATGAGCTGTGATGTCCCCACCCAGGTTCTCCTAAAAGTCCTAGAGCTCCACAGACAGAAGCAGTACGTGGCCCCCCGAGTGCTACAGCAAACCCTGAACTACATGAACCTGGGGGTCTCCCACGCCGGAACATGGAAGATACTAAAGCCGAACATGCAGGTGAGACCCTCTATAGAGACCCAGTATAACGAGCGGCACATGGTAACGTTTCCTGTATTATACTCCAGAGCTGCACTCACTATTCTGCTGGTGCAGTCACTGTGTACATACATTACATTACTGATCCTGAGTTACCTCCTGTATTATCCTCCAGAGCTGCACTCACTATTCTGCTGGTGCAGTCACTGTGTACATACATTACATTACTGATCCTGAGTTACCTCCTGTATTATACTCCAGAGCTGCACTCACTATTCTGCTGGTGCAGTCACTGTGTACATACATTACTGATCCTGAGTAACCCCCTGTATTATCCTCCAGAGCTGCACTCACTATTCTGCTGGTGCAGTCACTGTGTACATACATTACATTACTGATCCTGAGTTACCTCCTGTATTATACTCCAGAGCTGCACTCACTATTCTGCTGGTGTAGTCACTGTGTACATACATTACATTACTGATCCTGAGTTACCTCCTGTATTATACTCCAGAGCTGCACTCACTATTCTGCTGGTGCAGTCACTGTGTACATACATTGCATTACTGATCCTGAGTTACCTCCTGTATTATACTCCAGAGCTGCACTCACTATTCTGCTGGTGCAGTCACTGTGTACATACATTACATTACTGATCCTGAGTTACCTCCTGTATTATACTCCAGAGCTGCACTCACTATTCTGCTGGTGCAGTCACTGTGTACATACATTACATTACTGATCCTGAGTTACCTCCTGTATTATACTCCAGAGCTGCACTCACTATTCTGCTGGTGCAGTCACTGTGTACATACATTACATTACTGATCCTGAGTTACCTCCTGTATTATACTCCAGAGCTGCACTCACTATTCTGCTGGTGCAGTCACTGTGTACATACATTACATTACTGATCCTGAGTTACCTCCTGTATTATACTCCAGAGCTGCACTCACTATTCTGCTGGTGCAGTCACTGTGTACATACATTACATTACTGATCCTGAGTTACCTCCTGTATTATACTCCAGAGCTGCACTCACTATTCTGCTGGTGCAGTCACTGTGTACATACATTACTGATCCTGAGTTACCTCCTGTATTATACTCCAGAGCTGCACTCACTATTCTGCTGGTGCAGTCACTGTGTATATACATTACATTACTGATCCTGAGTTGCCTCCTGTATTATACTCCAGAGCTGCACTCACTATTCTGCTGGTGCAGTCACTGTGTACATACATTACATTACTGATCCTGAGTTACCTCCTGTATTATACTCCAGAGCTGCACTCACTATTCTGCTGGTGCAGTCACTGTGTACATATATAACATTACATACTCTGTACTACACTCCAGAGCTGCACTCACTATTCTGCTGGTGCAGTCACTGTGTACATACATTACATTACTGATCCTGAGTTACCTCCTGTATTATACTCCAGAGCTGCACTCACTATTCTGCTGGTGCAGTCACTGTGTACATACATTACATTACTGATCCTGAGTTACCTCCTGTATTATACTCCAGAGCTGCACTCACTATTCTGCTGGTGCAGTCACTGTGAACATACATTACATTACTTACTCTGTACTACACTCCAGAGCTGCACTCACTATTCTGCTTTCTTGTAGAGTATTTCGGAGGAGGTCATTTTCCCGCTCATGTGTTATAAGGATGAGGATGAGGACTTGTGGCAGGATGACCCCTATGAGTACATTCGCATGAAATTCGGTAAGTCATGCACCATTTGTCCCCCCAGTCACACATCGACTAGCAGGCAGTGTCCTGACACAAGCCACGTTTTGTCGCCCCCTGTAGATGTCTTTGAAGATTACGTCTCTCCCGCTACGGCGGCACAGAATTTTCTGTATACGGCCTCCAAGAAGCGTAAGGAGGTGAGATGTGACTTCAGGGTACCTCTCGGAGGAGTGCAGCTCTGGAGGAATGCTCACTGTATGTCTCTGCTCCAGGTCCTGCCGAAGATGATGAACTTCTGCTACCAGATCCTCACCGTGTCCTCTGTGGACCCCCGGAAGGTGGACGGTGCTCTGCACGTTTTAGGGTCCCTGGCGGACATTTTATTAAAGGTAACGCCTGCCACATGCATGTCCTTTCAGCTCTCTGCAAATGATACCGTTATTATGTGCACGGCGCATTATATCATTCTATACGTAGATGGATGATTATAATTACTTACAGAAATCTGTGTACAAGGACCAGATGGAGGTGTTCATCCAGAACCACGTCTTCCCCCTGTTCATGTCAGAGCTGGGGTACATCCGAGCGCGGGTGAGTCACAAGGTATCTCAGGGTACCGCCGTGTACAGCCGACACACTAACCCACCAGCCCAGTTTCATTATCCCCCAGTGTATATTACATCTTGTCCTATATGTCGCCCTTTCTTCTTTAGCTCCTAGTGTCCTTATGCCCCATTATATCTTATACACTGTCCTATATGTCGCCCTTTCTTCTTTAGCTCCTAGTGTCCTTATCCCCCATTATATATTATACACTGTCCTATATGTCACCCTTTCTTCTGCTGTATCTCACATTACTATACATTATACACTGTCCTATATGTCGCCCTTTCTACTTCTGTATCTCCCATTGTCATTATCTCCCATTATATACTACAAGCTGTCCTATATGTCACCTTTCTTCTTATCTTCTTGTGTCATTACCCCCTATATATTACACACTGTCCTATATGTTGTCCTTCTTCAGTATCTTCTAGTGTCATTGACCCTAATAAACATTACAAGTTGTCCTAGATGTTGCCTTTCTTCTTCTTTTATCTCCCAGTGTCATTATCCTTCATTATATGTTACATATGTGCTATATGTCGCCCTTCTTCATCTCCCAGTATCATTTTCACTTATTATATATTACAAGCTGTCCTATATGTCGCCCTTCTGTATTTCTCTGTGTAATTTTCTGACATTTTATGTTACATGTTGTCCTACACGTTGCCCTTTTTCTTCTGTATCTCCCAATGTTATTCTCCCAGTTTTATTTT
This sequence comes from Allobates femoralis, assembly GCA_033576535.1. NCBI lineage: Eukaryota > Metazoa > Chordata > Amphibia > Anura > Aromobatidae > Allobates > Allobates femoralis. The sequence continues at coordinate 613,829,139 of JARQOC010000004.1, read as the reverse complement.
ACACTCTGTCCTATATGTCGCCCCTTCTTCTTCTGTATATCATAGTGTCATTTTTCCCTAATAAATATTACACACTGTCCTATATGCTGCCCTTCTTCTGAATCTCCTAGTATCATATTCCCTTTTATATATTATACGCTGTCCTATATGTTGCCCTTCTTCTCCCAGTATCATTATCCCCCCACTATATATTACATGCTGGTCCTATATGCCGATCCTCCTTCATCTTCTGTGTCTCCCAGTATCATTATCCCTAATTTTATATTACAAACTGTCCTATATGTTGCCCTTCTTCTGTATCTCCCAGTATTATTATCCCCAATTATATATTACACGCTGTTGTATATGTTGCTTTCTTCTGTTTCTCCCTGTGTCCTTAAATTACACTCTCTTCCATGTGTCGCCCTTCTTTTTTTGTATCTCCTGGTGTTATTATCCCCTACTTTATATCACACACTGACCTATATGTTGCCCTTCTTCTTCTGAATCTCCTAGTGTCATTTTCCTTATTATATATGACAGACTGTCCTATATGTCACCTTTCTTCTTCTGTATCTCCAAGTGTTATTATTCCCTACTATATATTACACACTGTCCTATATGCCGACCCTCCTTCTTCTGTATCTGAGTATCATTATCCCTCGTTATGTATTACACACTGTCCTATATGTCACCCCTTCTTCTGTATCTCCCAGTATCATTATCCCCCATTATATATTGCATGCCGTCCTATATGTCGCCCCTTCTTCCACTTTGCATTCCTGTATCTGAAAGGGGTAATCCTACTACAAATTTGTTCACCCATCTGCTATATAAATGTATGATTGGGATCTCAGTGGATCTAGAGAGCAAGTCTCTCTTATTCTCTTCTCTTGTGGATGGACCAGTCTTGTGCATGCACTGTCCATGGTAGTATTGGGCTGTCTTGTGCATGCGCTGTCCATGGTAGTAGTGGGCATTTTTGTGCATGCGCTGTCCATGGTAGTGTTGGGCAGTGTTGTGCATGCGCTGTCCATGGTAGTATTGGGCCGTCTTGTGCATGCGCTGTCCATGGTAGTATTGGGCAGTCTTGTGCATGCGCTGTCCATGGTAGTACTGGCAGTCTTGTGCATGCGCTGTCCATGGTAGTATTGGGCAGTCTTGTGCATGCGCTGTCCATGGTAGTATTGGGCAGTCTTGTGCATGCGCTGTCCATGGTAGTATTGGGCAGTCTTGTGCATGCGCTGTCCATGGTAGTATTGGGCAGTCTTGTGCATGCGCTGTCCATGGTAGTATTGGTTAGTCTTGAGCATGCGCTGTCCATGGTAGTATTGGTCAGTCTTGAGCATGCGCTTCCATGGTAGTATTGGTTAGTCTTGAGCATGCGCTGTCCATGGTAGTGTTGGTCAGTCTAGTGCATACGCTGTCCAAGGTAGTATTGGTCAGTCTTGTGCATGCACTCTCCATGGTAGTGTTGGTCAGTCTTGTGCATGCACTCTCCATGGTAGTGTTTGGTCAGTCTGGTTCTCTCTGCCGCTCCCATAGAAGTACATGGAGCGGTTTGATCACTCGTCCTCTCCACCTTCAAGGCACCTCTGTTCTTGGTGTACGCTCCCTCCCGCTGATCACTCCTCTCCTATCCATCCGCCATATGTCTAGGTGTTTGGCCCCTTTGGGGCCATTTTTTTGTTACTTAAATGCCTGTATTTTGGGCTAGAATTAATTTTTTGTGTTGGGTCTATTTCTATATTTTGCATTCTTTTGCTCTTACAGGCTCTCTGTTTCCACATTCAACTGTTAAAGGGGTTGTGTCACCATAAAATATGCATTTAATTATTATGAAAACATGTATTTACATTATTAAAAATGATGCTCCCGTTCCCGAAATATGTGGTCTGTGGTCGTAAATCAGGTGAGGCACTCAGATATCGGGCAGAGTAAATAAGGAAAAGAGGCTTCCCTGTCAGAAGTCGGGACGAGCTCAGCGGCGGGAACTCAGGTGATGGTGTCGGCCATTTTGTCTCATTAGCGCAGATTACCTCACACACTGACTGCTGGGGGAGGAGCATGTGACCAGATCAGGTCATCTGCCTCCTCCATTAGGAAAGCCCCTCGCATGAGAAAGCCGCTTTCCTCCCCCAGTAGTCGGTGTGTGAGGTAATCTGCACTAACGAGAGAACATGGCCGACACCAAGAAGCCGTCGGTGAGCTTGTCCTGACTGGAAAAGGATAATGTTTCCTGTTGGGACAAAGCTCAGACTGCTTCTAAGGTAAAGATGTCGGCCATTTTCTCTCATTGGGGCAGATTACCTCACACACCAGCGAGACAACATGGCCGACACCAAGAAGCCGTCGGTGAGCTCATCCTGACTGGAAAAGGATAATGTTTCCTGTCGGGACGAGCTCAGACTGCTTCTAAGGTAAAGATGTCGGCCATTTTCTCTCATTGGGGCAGATTACCTCACACACCAACGAGACAACATGGCCGACACCAAGAAGCCGTCGGTGAGCTCATCCTGACTGGAAAAGGATAATGTTTCCTGTCAGGACAAAGCTCAGACTGCTTCTAAGGTAAAGATGTCTGCCATTTTCTCTCATTGGGGCAGATTACCTCACACACCAACGAGAGAACATGGCCGACACCAAGAAGCCGTCAGTGAGCTTGTCCTGACTGGAAAAGGATAAAGTTTCCTGTCAGGACAAAGCTCAGACTGCTTCTAAGGTAAAGATGTCGGCCATTTTCTCTCATTGGGGCAGATTTACCTCCACACACCAACGAGAGAACATGGCCGACACCAGGAAGCCGTCGGTGAGCTCATCCTGACTGGAAAAAGATAATGTTTCCTGTCGGGACAAAGCTCAGACTGCTTCTAAGGTAAAGATGTCGGCCATTTTCTCTCATTGGGGCAGATTTACCTCACACACTGACATGTGACCACCGTATCAGGCCATCTGCCTCCTCCAATAAGAAGACGTCTCACATGAGAAAGCTACTTTCCTATTGGAGGAGGCTGATGGCTTCCAGCAGTTAGTTTGTGAGGTAATCTGCACTAATGAGAGAAAATGGCCGGCATCTTTACCTGAGGGGTAGTCGGTGAGCTCGTCCTGACACAAAAAGGATAAAACAATGACACGTATTCCTGTCAGGACGAGCTCACTGACGGCTTCTCGTTAGTGCAGATTACCTCACACACTAACCAGCCCTTATATGTGTTCTGTGGCTGATGGGGGAGGAGCCATCAGCCTCCTCCAATAGGAAAGTAGCTTTCTCATGTGAGATGTTTTCCTATTGGAGGAGGCAGATGGCCTGTTCTGGTCACATGCTCCTCCCCCAGCAGTCAGTGTGTGAGGTAATCTGCGGTAATGAGAGAAAATGGCCGACATCTTTACCTGAGAAGCCGTCTGAGCTCGTCCTGACAGAACTGTCCTTCTCTTTCTTTCTCTGATCTCCTATCAGCCGGTTTATGACCACAGACCGCATCAAAGTTGAATGTTTTAAGAAACTAAAGAGCCTGTAAAAGCCAAACTGTGCAAAATTTTTAATAAAACCCAATTATAAATATGATTTTTGCCCCAAAATACATGTGTTTCAGTAAAAAAAAAAAAAACACAACATGGGCAACCCCTTTAAGTGTTTGTCCTAATGGCTCCCTCCTACTTTGTCTTGTAATCCAGTGTTTTTGAGGGTTTGTCCAGTACTTGGATAGTGGTGACTCAGCCACAGGATCCAACTTCTGACCAGTTCAGGTCCCATAGCGGCAATATGTACGGTGCACAGCGCCACTCACTGGGGAGTGGCCGATCTCAGGTACTGCAATTCATTTTTAATACCTGAGCTGCAGTACCTGTGAGTGGCGCTGTGGTGTTTGACCTGCGGTCAGCTGATCCATGGGGATCCAGTCTTGGTAATCCACTGCTTTCTTGCAGTGCTGTTGGGTGCTCCACTCTTTCAGTACACTGAAATTCCACAACGAGCTGAACCTCAGGAACGCGGTGGAGCTAGCGAAGAAGAGTCTGCTGGAGGACAAGGAGCTGCCGGTGAAGGTGGAGGCCGCCATCGCCATGCAGATGCTAATAAGCAACCAGGCCGCCGGTAAGCGCCGCCATGGTGTATAGTCAGCCAGGTCCACACCTGAGACCCCGAAACCAATGTCCTCCTTCCTCCGTCCAGCTAAGGAGCACGTGAGGCCGTACATCCGACACGTCATGCAGGAACTTCTACACATCGTCCGCGAGACTGAGAACGACGACCTGACCAGCGTCATTCAGAAGATGATCTGCGAGTACAGCCAGGAGGTGGCGCCCATCGCCGTCGACATGACCCGACACCTGGTAAGTGGGAGGCCGGGAAGTTTTGGGGCCTCTTATCTCTGTCGGGGTCCACACTAGACCCCGCGGCTTCTTTATCTGGATCGTTTCTCTTCAAGGCGGAGATCTTTGTGAAGGTTCTGCAGAGCGAAGAATACGAGGAGATCGAGGACAAGACGGTGATGGCGATGGGAATCCTGCACACCATCGACATTGTGCTGACCGTAGTGGAGGATCACAATGAAGTGCGTCATCCATTACCTGAGACTCCTCATCATCATCAGCCACGACCGCTCCTTATTATATGTGACTTGTCCTATTTATTGTGTTATTTACAGGTGAAGCAGCAACTGGAGGGAATCTGTCTGCAAATAGTGGGACTAGTGCTCCAGAAACACATCATAGGTATAGTATCCAGATCAACCCAAACCTGTCACATGCTGCTTATTATAGGCAAACTGTATTATACTCCAGAGCTGCACTCACTATTCTGCTATACACAGTGACTACACCAGCAGCATAGTCAGTACATCTCTGGAGTATAATACAGGATGTAATTGGGGATCAGTAATGTAATGTATATAGTGACTCCACCAGCAGAATAGTGAGTGCAGCTCCGGAGTATAATACAGGAGGTAACTCAGGATCAGTAATGTAATGTATGTACACAGTGACTCCACCAGCAGAGTAGTGAGTGCAGCTCTGGAGCATTATATAGCAGGTAACTTAGGATCAGTAATGTAATGTATGTACACAGTGACTGCACCAGCAGAATAGTGAGTGCAGCCCTGGAGTGTAATACAGGAGGTAACTCAGGATCAGTAATGTAATGTATGCACACAGTGACTGCACCAGCAGAATAGTGAGTGCAGCTCTGGAGTATAATACAGGAGGTAACTCAGGATCAGTAATGTAATGTATGTACACAGTGACTGCACCAGCAGAATAGTGAGTGCAGCCCTGGAGTATAATACAGGAGGTAACTCAGGATCAGTAATGTAATGTATGTACACAGTGACTGCACCAGCAGAATAGTGAGTGCAGCTCTGGAGTATAATACAGGAGGTAACTCAGGATCAGTAATGTAATGTATGCACACAGTGACTGCACCAGCAGAATAGTGAGTGCAGCTCTGGAGTATAATACAGGAGGTAACTCAGGATCAGTAATGTAATGTATGTACACAGTGACTGCACCAGCAGAATAGTGAGTGCAGCCCTGGAGTGTAATACAGGAGGTAACTCAGGATCAGTAATGTAATGTATGTACACAGTGACTGCACCAGCAGAATAGTGAGTGCAGCTCTGGAGGATAATACAGGAGGTAACTCAGGATCAGTAATGTAATGTATGTACACAGTGACTGCACCAGCAGAATAGTGAGTGCAGTCCTGGAGTATAATACAGGAGGTAACTCAGGATCAGTAATGTAATGTATGTACACAGTGACTGCACCAGCAGAATAGTGAGTGCAGCTCAGGGGTATAATACAGGAGGTAACTTAGGATCAGTAATGTAATGTATGTACACAGTGACTGCACCAGCAGAATAGTGAGTGCAGCTCTGGAGTATAATACAGGAGGTAACTCAGGATCAGTAATGTAATGTATGTACACAGTGACTGCACCAGCAGAATAGTGAGTGCAGCTCTGGAGTATAATACAGGAGGTAACTCAGGATCAGTAATGTAATGTATGTACACAGTGACTGCACCAGCAGAATAGTGAGTGCAGCTCTGGGGTATAATACAGGAGGTAACTCAGGATCAGTAATGTAATGTATGTACACAGTGACTGCACCAGCAGAATAGTGAGTGCAGCTCTGGAGTATAGTGCAGGCTGTGGGGCTAATTTTGGCGTCCTGTTAGTCCCAGTATTATTTTTGCTTTTCCTCTGCAGAGTTCTATGAGGAGATCCTGTCTTTGGCTTACAGTCTGACCAATCAGGCCATCTCCCCACAGATGTGGCAGCTCCTCGGGATCCTGTATGAAGTCTTTCAGAGGGATTGCTATGAGTATTTCACAGGTTCGGACTCTGCATTCTCGGGGTGTTCGGCTCCTCTAGATTTTCTCTCCGCTCCCGTAGACTTAATGCTTCGCCTTCTCTCTTTGCTGTAGACATGATGCCGCTGCTGCACAACTACATCACTGTAGATACAGAGACGCTGCTGTCCAACCCCAAGCACCTGGAGATTATTTACACCATGTGTAAGAAGGTGAGGAGGGGGCATCATAGGTGCGCATGGGGGGTGGACGGCCGTACTTGGGCGAGGGGGTGGGGGACAGCCATAGGTGGGCATGGGCACCTGGGGAGGCTGTATGTGGTCAGATGACCCAGCTCCTGTCGTCATTGAGGGACTCACTAACCGTCTCCTCCCAGGTGCTGACGGGAGACGCCAGTGAAGATGCTGAATGTCATGCAGCCAAACTTCTGGAGGTGATCGTCCTGCAGTGTAAAGGAAGAGGGATCGATCAGGTGACTGATAGTGGAGCAGACATCTTGGCATTATGTTGAATCCATATTATTACCCTTAGATACTTCCGATTTTGTAGGCTGGGTGTGACATCATTACATGGCAGCACACTGCATGTGTGACGACACCCCGCGGGCGTACATGTCAGGAGACTCACTGGGCAGGAGATTGCTGGATATGATCGAGGGGCTACGGGCTACAGCGATGTCCACCAGACTAGCCTTATGCCAATCATCTGTCAGCTCTAAGAGGCCAGTGATTGGCTGCAGCGGTCAGATGACTGACACATGAGATGTTGGCGGGAGACTGTGTAAAATAAAAAATCCTTAAAAAATAAAGTGGTTTTCAGAAGACTGAACGAACTACCTGATCTCTTGGGGGTAGAGCGGTTTCCGTCAGTCCCATGCATGATCAGTCTCCGGTTTCTAAAGCCCCCGTCATCAGGATCACTGCAGGGGTCCCAGAAATGCAAAAATTATTCCCTATCTTAGTTTCAATCTTACAAAACCTGTTTCATTGATACGGACTGAGCTGCAATCTCGGAAACAGCCACACAGGCGAGGGTGGCGCTGTTTCTAGATTTAGGAAGAGCAAACAATATATGTTGTGACGGTCGCTCAGAGGGAGACGTTGACGTGACGGCTGTCCTTGTTTTCCCCCAGTGTATCCCGCTCTTCGTGGAGGCGGTGTTGGAGCGTTTAACCCGAGGGGTGAAGTCCAGCGAGCTGCGCACCATGTGCCTCCAGGTGGCCATCGCCTCCCTGTACTATAATCCGGCGCTGCTCATGAACACCCTGGAGCAGATCCGGTTCCCCCACAGCTCGGAGCCGATCACCGCGCAGTTCATCAATCAGTGGGTCAACGACACGGACTGCTTCCTGGGGTGAGTACGCCACTGCCCGGAGTCCTGGAGGGCGGCACTCCCAGCTTTCTTCAATGAGGTGTATGGCAGCCGAGCCCTCGACTTACCCGCCTCAGCCATCGACTTACCCGCCTCGTCCATCTACAGGCTGCACGACCGGAGGATGTGTATAATCGGCCTCAGCATCCTCATGGAGCTGCCCGGAAGACCCGACGCGGTGAACGCCGCCGCCTCCGTCATCGTGCCTTCCATACTGCTCCTGTTCCTGGGACTAAAGCAATTGCGTGCTCACCGGGAACATCCGGACAGACGGACGTCGGCCTGCGCCAAGAAAGCCGACAACGAGGAAAACGGTAAAACCTTCAGAATGAAGGGAGCAAGAATTTGAAGGGGATTGTCCCACAAAAGAAAGTTCATTTTAATCAATAGATCTTGGAATAATAATAATTTCTACAATTGGATGTGATTAAAAAAAATGTTTCCGTGCTGAGATAATCTTATATATGTGTCCCTGCTATGTACTGTGTAATGGATGTGTCTGACCGTACAGGGACATGGTCTGATCATACCACATCTCCTGTGCTGAGATAATCTTATATATGTGTCCCTGCTGTGTACTGTGTAATGGATGTGTCTGACCGTACAGGGACATGGTCTGATCATACCACATCTCCTGTGCTGAGATAATCTTATATATGTGTCCCTGCTATGTACTGTGTAATGGATGTGTCTGACCGTACAGGGACATGGTCTGATCATACCACATCTCCTGTGCTGAGATAACCTTATATATGTGTCCCTGCTATGTACTGTGTAATGGATGTGTCTGAGCCAAGCAGCCTGCCGCTTCTGAATCCTGACACTGACTGCAGCCTTATAATGGGGTTTTATATCTGAAGTCGTCCTCACCGGGTTCTAATATTTGTGTTAGAGGAGATCCCGAGTGACGAGGAGGAGTCCAGCAGCCAGGCCATGCAGGAGAACGCCGGAGAGGACGAGGAGGATGATGACGATGAGGACTGGGACGACGAAGCTTTAGAGGAGACGGCACTGGAGGCGTTCATCACCCCTCTGGACAGTCAAGGGGCCCTGGATGAGTATCAGCTCTTCACAGACGCCTTGTTGGGTGAGTGCCTGCATTTATGTCCAGTTTGCATCAGTCTGACCCTCAGAGCAGAAATCCTGAGCCGCTCTCGCTCACAGGTGTGCAGAGCAGAGACCCGGCCTGGTATCACTCCCTGACGGCCTCGCTCAGCAACGACCAGAAGAAGCAGCTGCAGGAGATTTACACGCTGTCCGAGCAGAGGAAGAGCGCGGCCGGTGAGTGACAGGAACACAACTGCAGAGCTGAACTCCCAGTGCTGAAATCCAAAGCCCGTTCATCAGCTGAGATGTTTAGTTAGCAGCGGCGATCAGATCCACAATGCGATTGCTGCAGTTAACCCTCTGGATCGTGCTCTTTCCCGCTGTGATCGGAGGAAGCAATCACGGGACCTCAATCTGTTACCTGGACAGCACTGGGTCCTGTGATGACTCCAGAAGCTGTCCTGATTCACTTCCTGTGGATGGCTGGCGAGCGCCGGCATCCACAAGCTGTGATTACTACCCCTATGTACTGAAGTGCTGTAGCTCATCAGTACATAGCACAAGCAATAGGACTGTAAAGTGCTGAGGCTCTAGAGTGGCCAGTGTAAAATAAAGAAAAAAAAAGAAAAACATTTTTTTTTTTTTTTAAATATGAAAAAAACCCTCCCACAAAATTCAAATCCACCCCCCCTTTGCCGCATTAAAAAAAAATACATGTATTTGGTATCGCCGCGTTTAGAAATGCCCGATCTATCAAAGTATAAAATCAATTAATCAGATATACAAGCCCTGGCAAAAATGATGGAATCATCCTGTACATTTTCATTCCCAAAACTAACACCTGCATCAAATAAGATCTGCTCGTTAGTCTGCATCTAAAAAGGAGTGATCACACCTCGGAGAGCTGCTGCACCAAGTGAACTAACATGAATCATGGCTCCAACACCAGAGATGTCAATTGAAACAAAGGAGAGGATTATCAAACTCTAAAAAGAGGGTAAATCATCACAATGTTGCAAAAGATGTTGGTTGTTCACAGTCAGTTGTGTCTAAAATCTGGACAAAATACAAACAACATGGGAAGGTTGTTAAAGGGAAACATACTGGTAGACCAAGGAAGACATCAAAGCATCAAGACCAGAAACTTATAGCAATATGTCTCCAAAACAGAAAATGCACAACAAAACAAATGAGGAACAAATGGGAGGAAACTGGAGTCAATGTCTGTGACCGAACTGTAAGAAACCGCCTAAAGGAAATGGGATTTACATACAGAAAAGCTAAGCATAAGCCATTGTTAACACCTAAACAGAAAAAAACAAGGTTACAGTGGGCTAAGGAAAAGCAATCGTGGACTGTGGATGACTGGATGAAAGTCATATTCAGTGATGAATCGCGAATCTGCATTGGGCAAGGGGATGATACTGGAACTTTTGTTTGGTGTCGTTCCAATGAGATTTATAAAGATGACTGCCTGAAGAGAACATGCAAATTTCCACAGTCATTGATGATATGGGGCTGCATGTCAGGTAAAGGCACTGGGGAGATGGCTGTCATTACATTTTCAATAAATGCCCAAGTTTACATTGATATTTTGGACACTTTTCTTATCCCATCAATCAGAAGGATGTTTGGGGATGATGAAATCATTTATCAAGATGACAATGCATCCTGCCATAGAGCAGAAACTGTGAAAACATTCCTTGAATGAAGACACATAAGGTCAATGTCATGGCCTGCAAATAGTCCGGATCTCAATCCAAGTGAATATCTTTGGTGGAAGTTGAAGAAAATGGTCCATGACAAGGCTCCAACCTGCAAAGCTGATCTGGCAACAGCAATCAGAGGAAGTTGGAGCCAGATTGATGATGATACTGTTTGTCACTCATTAAGTCCATGCCTCAGCTGTTATAAAGGAACCGATATTGGCTACCACATTTTTTATCTTGATTTCTTTTAGTGTTTCTTAAAGCCATAAAGTTACCATGTGAAATGTCTTTAGTTTTGTGCCAGGTCTGTGATCTGCTTTTTTTCTACAACATTAAACAACTGAATGAACGTCCTCCGAGCCCGGGGATTCCATCATTTTTGCCAGGGGTTGTATATGGGAAAAACAGAAAATCACCCGGGGTGAAGGGGTTAAGACGACCGATACTTTCATTATTTATAAAGTAATAGCTCAGGATCCGCTGATAATAAAGATCTTGTGCTTTTCTTCCCCTTCAGCGTCACGGAAGCTGGAACAGCAGCTCGCAACACAGCCGGTGTGCACCGCCCATCGGGGAGGACAGTGAATGAGGACGCTGCAAGGAACTCTGCGTCATCTGTATCTTTATAGGAGGGAATGAGCTGCCGAGGCTCGGACTATGTGAAAAACAGAGGGGTTTTTCTTTTTTTTTTTTTTTTTTTTATTTTTCTTATTAAAGCTTGACAGTTGTGCCACAGACTGAGGACAGTGCAGAACACGATGGATCCCACGTTCTGTTCTCTGCACTTTTACCCATTTCTCATTCAGTATTTTCCACTGATCTGTGATGGACAGAAACACTGCAGAATTCTGATGCTCTGCTGGTCCCGCCCACGAGGAGCTGGAAAATGACCTAAACTGAGTTTTTTTAAAATCTAGTAACTGATGTAAAGCTGAAGGGCGGCCTTCAACATGATCATCCTTAAATAAAGAAATGTGTTCATAAACAGCACAAAACCTAAACTGCGCGAGATCTGTTTCATGCCTACTATAATACTGCTCCTATATACAAGAATATAACTACTATAATACTGCTCCTATATACAAGAATATAACTACTATAATACTGCTCCTATATACAAGAATATAACTACTATAATACTGCTCCTATATACAAGAATATAACTACTATAATACTGCCCCTATATACAAGAATATAACTACTATAATACTGCCCCTATATACAAGAATATAACTACTATAATACTGCCCTATGTACAAGAATATAACTACTATAATACTGCTCCTATGTACAAGAATATAACTACTATAATATAATACTGCTCTATGTACAAGAATATAACTACTATAATACTGCTCCCTATGTACAAGAATATAACTACTATAATACTGCCCCTATTACAAGAATATAACTACTATAATACTGCTCCCTATATACTAGAATATAACTACTATAATACTGCCCCTATATACAAGAATATAACTACTATAATACTGCCCTATATACAAGAATAGAACTACTATAATACTGCCCCTATTACAAGAATAAACTACTATAATACTGCCCCTATATACAAGAATATAAACTACTATAATACTGCTCCTATGTACAAGAATATAATACTATAATACTGCCCCTATGTACAAGAATATAACTACTATAATACTGCCCTATGTACAAGAATATAACTACTATAATACTGCCCTATATACAAGAATATAACTACTATAATACTGCCCCTATGTACAAGAATATAACTACTATAATACTGCTCCTATGTACAAGATATAACTACTTAAACTCTATAAGAATATAACTACTATATATGTCATATATAAATACTACTATAATACTGCTCCTATGTACAAGAATATAACTACTATAATACTGCCCCTATATAACAAGAATATAAACTACTATAATACTGCCTCCTATTACAAGAATATAACTACTATAATACTGCTCCTATATACAAGAATATAACTACTATAATACTGCCCCTATGTACAAGAATATAACTACTATAATACTGCCCTATATACAAGAATAAACTACTATAATACTGCCCTATGTACAAGAATATAACTACTATAATACTGCTCCTATGTACAAGAATATAACTACTATAATACTGCCCCTATGTACAAGAATATAACTACTATAATACTGCCCCTATGATACAAGAATATAACTACTATAATATGCCCCTATTACAAGAATATAACTACTATAATACTGCTCCTATGTACAAGAATATAACTACTATAATACTGCTCCTATGTACAAGAATATAATAAATACTATAATACTGCTCCTATGTACAAGAATATAACTACTATAATACTGCTCCTATGTACAAGAATAAACTACTATAATACTGCCCTATTACAAGAATATAACTACCTATATATGCCATTACAAGAATATAACTACTATAATACTGCCCCTATATACAAGAATATAAACTACTATAATACTGCTCCTATATACAAGAATATAAACTACTATTAATACTGCCTATATACACAGAATAAACTACTATAATACTGCTCCTATATACAAAGATAAACTACTATAATACTGCCCCTATATACAAGAATATAACTACTATAATACTGCTCCTATGTACAAGAATATAACTACTATAATACTGCCCTATGTACAAGAATATAACTACTATAATACTGCCCTATGTACAAGAATATAACTACTATAATACTGCCCTATGTACAAGAATATAACTACTATAATACTGCCCTATGATTACAAGAATATAACTACTATAATACTGCCCCTATGTACAAGAATATAACTACTATAATACTGCTCCTATGTACAAGAATATAACTACTATAATACTGCCCTATTACAAGAATATAACTACTATAATACTGCCCTATGTACAAGAATATAACTACTATAATACTGCCCTATATACAAGAATATAAACTACTATAATACTGCCCCTATATACAAGAATATAACTACTATAATACTGCTCCTATATACAAGAATATAACTACTATAATACTGCCCCTATGTACAAGAATATAACTACTATAATACTGCTCCTATGTACAAGAATATAACTACTATAATACTGCTCCTATATACAAGAATATAAAATACTATAATACTGCCCTATGTACAAGAATATAACTACTATAATACTGCTCCTATATACAAGAATATAACTACTATAATACTGCCCTATGTACAAGAATATAACTACTATAATACTGCCCCTATGTACAAGAATATAACTACTATAATACTGCTCCTATATACAAGAATATAAACTACTATAATACTGCCCTATGTACAAGAATATAACTACTATAATACTGCTCCTATATACAAGAATATAACTACTATAATACTGCTCCTATGTACAAGAATATAACTACTATAATACTGCTCCTATGTACAAGAATATAACTACTATAATACTGCCCTATTACAAGAATATAACTACTATAATACTGCCCCTATGTACAAGAATATAACTACTATAATACTGCTCCTATGTACAAGAATATAACTACTATAATACTGCCCTATGTACAAGAATATAACTACTATAATACTGCTCCTATGTACAAGAATAAACTACTATAATACTGCCTCCTATATACAGAGAATATAACTACTATAATACTGCTCCTATTACAAGAATATAACTACTATAATACTGCTCCTATGTACAAGAATAAACTACTATAATACTGCTCCTATGTACAAGAATACAACTACTATAATACTGCCCTTATGTACAAGAATATAACTACTATAATACTGCCCTATATACAAGAATAAACTACTATAATACTGCTCCTATGTACAAGAATATAACTACTATAATACTGCCCTATGTACAAGAATATAACTACTATAATACTGCCTTCTATGTACAAGAATATAACTACTATAATACTGCTCCTATGTACAAGAATAAACTACTATAATACTGCTCCTATGTACAAGAATATAACTACTATAATACTGCCCCTATGTACAAGAATATAACTACTATAATACTGCCCTATGTACAAGAATATAACTACTATAATACTGCTCCTATTACAAGAATATAACTACTATAATACTGCCCTATGTACAAGAATATAACTACTATAATACTGCCCCTATGTACAAGAATATACTACTATAATACTGCCCTATTACAAGAATATAACTACTATAATACTGCCCTTATTACAAGAATATAACTACTATAATACTGCTCCTATGTACAAATATAACTACTATAATACTGCTCCTATGTACAAGAATATAACTACTATAATACTGCCCTATTACAAGAATAAACTACTATAATACTGCCCTATATACAAGAATATAACTACTATAATACTGCCCTATATACAAGAATATAACTACTATAATACTGCTCCTATATACAAGAATATAACTACTATAATACTGCCCCTATTACAAGAATATAACTACTATAATACTGCTCCTATGTACAAGAATATAATACTATAATACTGCCCCTATGTACAAGAATATAACTACTATAATACTGCCCCTATGTACAAGAATATAACTACTATAATACTGCCCCTATATACAAGAATATAACTACTATAATACTGCCCTATGTACAAGAATATAACTACTATAATACTGCCCCTATGTACAAGAATATAACTACTATAATACTGCTCCTATGTACAAGAATATAACTACTATAATACTGCCCTATACAAGAATATAACTACTATAATACTGCCCTATGTACAAGAATATAACTACTATAATACTGCCCCTATATACAAGAATATAACTACTATAATACTGCCCTATATACAAGAATATAACTACTAATAATACTGCTCCTATTACAAGAATATAACTACTATAATACTGCCCTATGTACAAGATATAACTACTATAATACGCTCCTATGACAAGAATATAACTACTATAATACTGCCCTATGTACAAGAATATAACTACTATAATACTGCCCCTATTACAAGAATATAACTACTATAATACTGTCCTATATACAAGAATATAATACTATAATACTGCCCTATATACAAGAATTAACTACTATAATACTGCCCCTATTACAAGAATATAACTACTATAATACTGCCCTATATACAAGAATATAACTACTATAATACTGCCCTATGTACAAGAATATAACTACTATAATACTGCTCCTATATACAAGAATATAACTACTATAATACTGCTCCTATGTACAAGAAAAAAAAAAAAAAAAAAAAAAAAAAAAAAAAAAAAAAAAAAAAAAAAAAAAAAAAAAAAAAAAAAAAAAAAAAAAAAAAAAAAAAAAAAAAAAAAAAAAAAAAAAAAAAAAAAAAAAAAAAAAAAAAAAAAAAAAAAAAAAAAAAAAAAAAAAAAAAAAAAAAAAAAAAAAAAAAATGTACAGATAAACTACTATAATACTGCCCTATTACAGGAATATAACTACTATAATACTGCTCCTATGTACAAGAATATAACTACTATAATACTGCCCTATGTACAAGAATATAACTACTATAATACTGCCCTCTATGTACAAGAATATTAACTACTACAATACTGCCTCTATTACAAGAATATAACTACTATAATACTGCCCTATATACAAGAATATAACTACTATAATACTGCCCTATATACAAGAATATAACTACTATAATACTGCCCTATGTACAAGAATAAACTACTATAATACTGCTCCTATATACAAGAATATAACTACTATAATACTGCTCCTATGTACAAGAATACAACTACTATAATACTGCTCCTATGTACAAGAATACAACTACTATAATACTGCCTCTATGTACAAGAATATAACTACTATAATACTGCCTCTATGTACAAGAATATAACTACTATAATACTGCTCCTATGTACAAGAATAAACTACTATAATACTGCTCCTATGTACAAGAATATAACTACTATAATACTGCTCCTATGTACAAGAATACAACTACTATAATACTGCTCCTATGTACAAGAATATAACTACTATAATACTGCTCCTATATACAAGAATATAACTACTATAATACTGCCCCTATGTACAAGAATATAACTACTATAATACTGCTCCTATATACAAGAATATAACTACTATAATACTGCCCCTATATACAAGAATATAATTACTATAATACTGCTCCTATATACAAGAATAAACTACTATAATACTGCCTCCTATGTACAAGAATATAACTACTATAATACTGCCTCTATGTACAAGAATACAACTACTATATACTGCCTCTATGTACAAGAATAAAACTACTATAATACTGCTCCTATGTACAAGAATACAACTACTATAATACTGCTCCTATGTACAAGAATATAACTACTATAATACTGCTCCTATGTACAAGAATATAACTACTATAATACTGCTCCTATGTACAAGAATATAACTACTATAATACTGCTCCTATGTACAAGAATATAACTACTATAATACTGCCCCTATGTACAAGAATTATAACTACTATAATACTGCTCCTATGTACAAGAAATATAACTACTATAATACTGCCCCTATGTACAAGAATATAACTACTATAATACTGCCCCTATGTACAAGAATATATTACTACTATAATACTGTCCCTATATACAAGAATATAACTACAATAATACTGCCCCTATATACAAGAATATAACTACTATAATACTGCTCCTATGTACAAGAATACAACTACTATAATACTGCTCCTATGTACAAGAATATAACTACTATAATACTGCCCCTATATACAAGAATATAACTACTATAATACTGCCCCTATATACAAGAATATAACTACTATAATACTGCCCCTATATACAAGAATATAACTACTATAATACTGCTCCTATATACAAGAATAGAACTACTATAATACTGCCCCTATATACAAGAATATAACTACTATAATACTGCTCCTATGTACAAGAATTAATTACTATAATACTGCCCCTATGTACAAGAATATAACTACTTAATACTGCCCCTATGTACAAGAATATAAACTACTATAATACTGCCCCTATATACAAGAATATAACTATATAATACTGCCCCTATGTACAAGAATATAACTACTATAATACTGCCCTATGTACAAGAATATAACTACTATAATACTGCTCCTATGTACAAGAATATAACTACTATAATACTGCCCCTTATATACAAGAATATAACTACTATAATACTGCCCTATGTACAAGAATATAACTACTATAATACTGCCCCTATATACAAGAATATAACTACTATAATACTGCCCCTATATACAAGAATATAACTACTATAATACTGCTCCTATATACAAGAATATAACTACTATAATACTGCCCCTATGTACAAGTATATAAACTACTATAATACCGCTCCTATGTACAAGAATATAACTACTATAATACCCGCCTATGTACAAGAATATAACTACTATAATACTGCCCTATGTACAAGAATATAAACTACTATAATACTGTTCCTATATACAAGAATATAACTACTATAATACTGCCCATATGTACAAGAATATAACTACTATAATACTGCCCCTATGTACAAGAATATAACTACTATAATACTGCTCCTATATACAAGAATATAACTACTATAATACTGCCCTATGTACAAGAATATAACTACTATATACTGCCCTATGTACAAGAATATAACTACTATAATACTGCCCTATGTACAAGAATATAACTACTATAATACTGCCCTATGTACAAGAATATAACTACTATAATACTGCCCTATTACAAGAATATAACTACAATAATACTGCCCCTATATACAAGAATAAACTACTATAATACTGCTCTATACAAGAATAAACTACTATAATACTGCTCCTATGTACAAGAATATAACTACTATAATACTGCCCTATATACAAGAATATAACTACTATAATACTGCCCTATTACAAGAATATAACTACTATAATACTGCCTCTATGTACAAGAATATAACTACTATAATACTGCCCTATGTACAAGAATAAAACTACTATAATACTGCCCTATGTACAAGAATAAACTACTATAATACTGCTCCTATGTACAAGAATATAACTACTATAATACTGCTCCTATTACAAGAATATAACTCTATAATACTGCTCCTATTACAAGAATATACTACTATAATACTGCTCTATTACAAGAATATAACTACTATAATACTGCCCCTATATACAGAATATAACTACTATAATACTGCTCCTATGTACAAGAATATAACTACTATAATACTGCCCTATGTACAAGAATAGAATTACTATAATACTGCCTTATACAAGAATATAACTACTAAATACTGCTCTATTACAAGAATATAACTACTATAATACTGCCCTATATACAAGAATATAACTACTATAATACTGCCCCTATATACAAGAATATAACTACTATAATACTGCCCTATATACAAGAATATACTACTATAATACTGCCCCTATATACAAGAATATAACTACTATAATACTGCTCCTATTACAAGAATATAACTACTATAATACTGCTCCTATTACAAGAATTAAACTTCTATAATACTGCTCCTATTACAAGAATAACTACTATAATACTGCTCCTATTACAAGAATAAACTACTATAATACTGCCTTAGTACAGAATATAACTACTATAATACTGCCTCTATGTACAAGAATATAATACTATAATACTGCCTATGTACAAGAATAAACTACTATAATACTGCCCTATGTACAAGAATATAACTACTAAATACTGCCCTATGTACAAGAATATAACTACTATAATACTGCTCCTATATACAAGAATATAACTACTATAATACTGCCCCTATATACAAGAATATAACTACTATAATACTGCTCCTATATCAAGAATATAATACTATAATACTGCCGTATGTTCAAGAATATAATACTATAATACTGTATAACAAGAATACAACTACATTCGTACAAATGTACATATTAATCTAAATTTGCATATGATCAATGGTACAACTTAACATTAATGACTCTATGTACGTTTTTAATATCTTATATGCTCTATGTTAAAGAATACACATTATGCACACAATACTATATTTCGAACATAACATAAAACGCCCTTTGTACAAGATTAAACTTATATTGTGCACTCAATGTCGATTTAACTTTAGAAGCCTAATGGACAAATATCTAATAAACGTACAGTAGGAATCAATCTAAATGCTGAATGTGTACAAGAATATAATTTTTACTGTCTCATTAAGAATATTAACTTATAATCTAGCCCTTTATACTGTATAAACACTGTATTGCTTTTTCGATAATACTTTAATTGCTCTATGTACAAGATAATATAGAACGTTAACTATAATACTGCTCTATGTACAAGAATATAACTACTATAATACTGCCTCTATGTACAAGAATATATAACTACTATAATACTGCCTCTATGTACAAGAATAAAACTACTATAATACTGCTCCTATGTACAAGAATAAACTACTATAATACTGCTCCTATGTACAAGAATATAACTACTATAATACTGCTCCTATGTACAAGAATATAACTACTATAATACTGCTCCTATGTACAAGAATATAATACTATAATACTGCTCCTATGTACAAGAATATAACTACTATAATACTGCCCTATATACAAGAATATAACTACTATAATACTGCTCCTATGTACAAGAATATAACTACTATAATACTGCCCCTATGTACAAGAATAGAATTACTATAATACTGCTCATATAAACAAGAATATAACTACTATAATACTGCTCCTATATACAAGAATATAACTACTATAATACTGCCCTATATACAAGAATATAACTACTATAATACTGCCCCTATATACAAGAATATAACTACTATAATACTGCTCTATATACAAGAATATTACTACTTAATACTGCCCCTATATACAAGAATATAAACTACTATAATACTGCTCCTATATACAAGAATATAACTACTATAATACTGCTCCTATATAACAAGAATATAACTTCTATAATACTGCTCCTATATACAAGAATATAGCTACTATAATACTGCTCCTATATACAAGAATATAATACTATAATACTGCCCCTATATACAAGAATATAACTACTATAATACTGCTCTATGTACAAGAATATAACTACTATAATACTGCCCCTATGTACAAGAATATAAACTACTATAATACTGCCCCTATGTACAAGAATATAACTACTACAATACTGCCTCTATGTACAAGAATATAACTACTATAATACTGCTCCTATATACAAGAATATAACTTCTATAATACTGCCCCTATATACAAGAATATAACTACTATAATACTGCTCCTATATGCAAGAATATAATTACTATAATACTGCCTGTATGTTCAAGAATATAAATACTATAATATTGAGTAAAAAAGCCAAGAAGTCAGCACTAGCATGCAGTACAAAATGTGCACATATTAATTTCTAACATTTGGCAAATAATTGATCAATTCTTTGCGCTACCCCACCACTTCAAGGCATTCTCAGATGGAGCATTCGTACTGTACGTTTTTTAGATATGCTGTGCCATTATGGCCTCCTGAAAGCATTAAAA
The DNA here is from genome assembly GCA_033576535.1 of Allobates femoralis. Lineage (NCBI taxonomy): Eukaryota > Metazoa > Chordata > Amphibia > Anura > Aromobatidae > Allobates > Allobates femoralis. The sequence continues at coordinate 613,808,100 of JARQOC010000004.1, read as the reverse complement.
GCAGGACCACATTGAGTGCACACATACCTGAAGTATTTCTGAACCACTCCCACAGTGCCAAAAGGGCGCCCTTCTGGTGCCATAGGAGTGGTTCAGAAATGCTTCAGGTATGTGTGCACTCAATGTGGTCCTGCTTTTAATGCTTTCAGGAGGCCATAATGGCACAACATATCTAATAAGCGTACAGTAGGAATGCCCCATCTGAGAATGCCTTGAAGTGGTGCGGTAGCTCAAAGAATTGATCAATTGTTTACCAAATGTCTCAGGTTTAAAGTACAGTTAGAAATTATAATGTGCTTATGCACTTTTTGTACTGCGTGATAACCACAGGCAGCGCTGGCTTCTTGGCTTTTTTTTGTACTATAATACTGTTACTTCTCTTTGGATAATTTAGGGACAATATTTGCATATAAGAATACAATGCACATGATCTTTGAGTCTCCGCCCATGAGGAGCCATGAAGTCTTCTGATTGGATAATAACTACAATTCAATGATAGAGCTATGCGCTGTTGGATGTTCAGGTCTGTGATGGTGCTTCTCAGCAGTTCGGGGGCTTCGTGTATGGAAACAGTCAGTTCGGTGGGAATGGATTCTATTTTCTCTCTATATTACACCTCGGTAAATTCTCCACATTCGAGGTCTTCACCTATTGGCGTATAATGAAGGTCACCGGCGATTAATCATTACTGAGGCAGAAAATCTGCTCCCCTGTCACTTTTCACATGGTCCTGTAACACCTGGCCCCAGAGATTACGGCTCGTATGTGGCGGTATAAAGCCCAGGTCTCAGCACACAAGACGGTATGTGGACTCTATACACCAACAGAATGGAGCTGTACATCCTGCTACTGAGCGTCATCGGCTCCTGCATGGGACAGGCACCGCTGGGTGAGAACCATCCTCGCTTTACGATGTGCTGCAAAACATCAGCCTTTCTTTTATGTCGTTTACTGTAAGATTTAATCCCAAAGTACAGACCATAAGTTTGGACACCTTCTCATTCAAAGTGATTTCTGTATTTCCATGACTATGGAAATTGTAGATTCACACTGAAGGCATCAAAACTATGAATTATCACATGTGGAATTATAGACTGAACAAAGAAGTGTGAAACAGCTGAGAATATGTCTTATATTCTAGGTTCTTCCTTTTGCTTTGATTACTGCTTTGCACACTCTTGGCATTCTCTGGATGAGCTTCAAGAGGTAGTCACCGGAAATGGTTCTCCCAACAGTCTTGAAGGAGTTCCCAGAGATGCTTAGCACTTGTTGGCCCTTCACTCTGCGGGTCCAGCTCACCCCAAACCACCTCGATTGGGTTCGGGTCTGGTGACTGTGGAGGCCAGGTCATCTGGTGTAGCACCCCATCACCATCACACCTCCTCCTCCACACCATCACACCTCCTCCATGCTTCACGGTGGTATCCAGGCATGTAGAGTCCATCCGTTCACCTTTTCTGCGTCGGTGGTTGGAACTAAAGATCTCAGATTTGGACTCATCAGACCAAAGCACAGATTTCCACTGGTCTAATGTCCATTCCTCTTTAGTCTCTTCTCTTGTTGCCTGTCCTTAGCAGTGGTTTCCTAGCAGCTATTTTACCATGAAGGCCTGCTGCACAAAGTCTCCTCTTAACAGTTGTTGTAGAGATGTGTCTGCTGCTAGAACTCTGTGTGGCATTGACCTGGTCTCTAATCTGAGCTGCTGTTAACCTGTGATTTCTGAGGCTGGTGACTCGGATGAACTTATCCTCCGCAGCAGAGGTGACTCTTGGTCTTCCTTACCTGGGGCGGTCCTCATGTGAGCCAGTTTCTTTGTAGCGCTTGATGGTTTTTGCAACTACACTTGGGGACACTTTCAAAGTTTTCCCAATATTTCGGACTGACTGACCTTCATTTCTTAAAGTAATGATGGCCACTCGTTTTTCTTTACTTAGCTGCTTTTTTCTTACCATAATACAAATTCTAACAGTCTATTCAGTAGGACTATCAGCTGTGTCTCCACCAGACTCCTGCACAACACTACTGATGGTTCCAACCCCATTTATAAGGCAAGATATCCCACTTATTAACCCTGACAGGGCACCTGTGAAGTGAAGACCATTTCCGGTGACTACCTCTTGAAGCTCATCCAGAGAATGCCAAGAGTGTGCAAAGCAGTAATCACAGCAAAAGGAAGAACCTAGAATATAAAACATATTTTCAGTTGTTTCACACTCTTTTGTTAAGTATATAATTCCACATGTGATAATTCATAGTTTTGATGCCTTCAGTGTGAATCTACAATTGTCATAGTCATGAAAATACAGAAAACTCTGAATGAGAAGGTGTGTCCAAACTTTTGGTCTGTACTGTACATATATACGGTATATTGTTATATAATATATATTTATATTTGTTATATGTTACTTATTTAGTTTTTTTTTCCAATATTTTCCTCTAAATATTAATATTTTTTTTACATTTTTGTAATATTTTGATACCTTTTATGTCATTTTTTTTGCCTTCCTTTTTCATATAGTTATTTCCTCTTATTTGGTAGACTTTTTTGCCCAATTTTACATTTTTTGTGTTTTCTTTTTCTATATTTGTATTACGATTTTTTTACTTTTTACACTTTTAATATTTGTATTATTATTTTGATTGTTTGAATCTTTTACTTTTTTTTTTACATTTTTGGAAATTATATTTTGATTTGTTCTTTTCTTTTTTTTTTTTTACACTTTTTAATATTTATCCTTTCGTTTTGATTTTGATTTTAACTTTTTCCTTTTATTCATTTTGTTTTATAGTTTTAGATATAGAATTTTTTATTACGATTTATCCCCTTTTACAATGGCGATGCGGACTTGCCGTTATTCTTCTCGGCACTCCTATGTCGTATCGGTATTCTATTGTTTATTAGTATATTATTTAGTATCTTGGTATATATTTAGTCTCTCCTCCTCGCCCGCAGGCTCCTATAACCTGGACAGCTCGGTGTCGGTTTCGGGCATCTCCTCGGGGGCGTACATGGCCAACCAGTTCCACGTGTCACATTCGGGTCGGGTGGTGGGCGCCGGGATGTTCGCTGGAGGTGACGTCACTTGACCCTTCCGCCATCTTTGTTCCCTTTGATACGTTGTAACGTTGCGTTTCCTTCCAGGCCCCTATTACTGCGCCATTGGGAACTCGCTGACCGCCACCGGTGCTTGTATGAAGTTTCCTTCCACCATCAGCATGATCCCTCTGAAGGCGTACACCCAGACCTGCGCCAGCACGGGGTTAATAGATCCTTTGTCCAATCTGGCGCGAGGCCGAGTGTTCATCTTCTCCGGATCTAAAGACTCTGTCCTCGTTCAGGGTGAGATCCGAAATCATCAATGTCTGCAGCTGAGCTGCTGTATCTAAGCTAAGAGGATTGATATTGTTTGCTCAGCCAGTGTATCTAAATCTATTGTGTCATACAATTGCTTGACTAAGGATTAGATACAATCACGTTTAATACCATGTGCTGAACTGTGTGTGTGATACCATCTGTTGAGCTGTGTATCTAATCCCAACATGTGTGAAGCAGTCTGTGGAGTGTATCTAATCCTCTCCTGTGTGATACTGTCTGTTAAACTGTGTATCTAATCCTATCCTGTGTGATACTGTGTGCTGAGCTGTGTATCTAATCCTTTCCTGTGTGATACTGTCTGCTGAGCTGTGTATCTAATCCTCTCCTGTGTGATACTGTCTGCTGAGCTGTATCTAATCCTATGCTGTGTGATACTGTCTGCTGAGCTGTGTATCTAATCCTATCCTGTGATACTGTCTGCTGAGCTGTGTATCTAATCCTATCCTGTGTGATACTGTCTGCTGAGCTGTGTATCTAATCCTCTCCTGTGTGATACTGTCTGCTGAGCTGTGTATCTAATCCTATTCTGTGTGATACTGTCTGCTGAGCTGTGTATCTAATCCTCTCCTGTGTGATACTGTCTGCTGAGCTGTGTGTCTAATCCTCTCCTGTGTGATACTGTCTGCTGAGCTGTGTATCTAATCCTCTCCTGTGTGATACTGTCTGCTGAGCTGTGTGTCTAATCCTCTCCTGTGTGATAGTCTGCTGAGCTGTGTATCTAATGCTATCCTGTGTGATACTGTCTGCTGAGCCGTGTATCTAGTTCCATCCTGTGTGATACTGTCTGCTGAGCTGTGTATCTAATCCTCTCCTGTGTGATACTGTCTGCTGAGCCGTGTATCTAATCCTATCCTGTGTGATACTGTCTGCTGAGCTGTGTATCTAGTTCCATCCTGTGTGATACTGTCTGCTGAGCTGTGTATCTAGTTCCATCCTGTGTGAAGCTATCTGTTGAGTGTATCTAATCCTCTCCTGTGTGATTGGTTTTCCATGCTGTTTCTATTCTTTATTATAGGTGTGGCCAAAAAACTGGAGGATTACTATGCTGCATATATCACTTCCGGATCCATTAAAGCTGTGTATAATATTGCGGCGGAGCATTCCATGGTGAGCGCAGCTGGGATCCTCGTGGGCGGTCACATTTCATACTCCAGCTAATTCCAGAGCTGCATTCAAAATTTCTGCTGGCTGTAATTTTTAACAGACCTCCCACAATCCTTCAGTCACCGACTGATTGCAGCTTTGGTTGTGAGTAGTGTCGTAAAGTAGTAGGCGCAAGTCAACTCTAGAAGCATAATAATGATTTGCGTAGCAAAGTTCATAAGTGAAGTTTTCATTTAAACACTTTCTTCCTGTGTTATTATTTCCTTATTATCTACGAGGCTCCACCCCCGAGGAGCAATAGAAATGATTTCCATAGCCGAGTTCTTAAGTGAAGTTTTCCTTGAAACCAATCTTTTGTTTTTACTTATCATGAGGCCTCATCTGAGAGAAGCAATTAAAATTATTTCCATAGAAGAGGTTATAAGTGAAGTTTTCCTTGAAAGCTTTTGTTTATTACTTATGAGACCCCGCCTCCGAGGAGCAATAGAAATTATTTACATAGAGTTCATAGGTTTTAAGGAAAACCTGACTTATCGTTTATGCTCTTATCATGAGTCCCTGCCACTGAGGAGCAATAGAAATTATTTCATAAGTGAAGGTGTCCTTAAAACCGTTCGTTTCTGTTGTTACTTATTTGAGGCTCCACCCCCAAGGAGCAAGACATAATTTTAATTGGTCTGATTATTGATTGGCAGCCCACTGACAGCTATGGTGGAGCCTGCGGATCACTCAACGATGACTATATCAATAACTGCAACTACAACGGGGCCTATGAAGCTTTGAATCACATCCATGGGGGCCTGCAGGTAATTCCTCGTGGGTGGGGTTATATAAACACGTTTTTTTAAAAACTAAGTGAGCCCCTTAGATGACATTTCTACTGTTTTGCTTTTACAGAAACCAAGTAGTAGCGCCGGACAGTCTGGACAGGTAGGATTATGGGTATTTAAAGGGGGGCTCCAACATAAATGCCAAAGATCAATTAAAGGGCTATAGACACCCCCCCCCCCATCTCCTTCAATTTGACTCCACAATGGGGGAAGTTAAGGCAAAAAATTTGTTAAAAATAGTCATGACTTTAATTCTATTTTCTGCTTTATTTTTCAGCTGATCTTATTCAACCAATCAGAATTCTTCAATTTGGCGCCTGCTATTACTTACGGGATGGACACCGCCGGCTACATTTACGTTCCCACAGCTTGTAGTAGTGGAACAAGTAAGTGCCAGATCCGCTACTTTTAAAGAGACAGTCACCTTAAAGGAGTTGTCCAGGGTGAAAACGCGTCTAAAAACAGCGCCACCCTTGTCCGTTGGTCATTTCTGGTATTGCAGCTCAGCTCCATTAAAGTGAATGAGGCTTAGTAGCTAAGTGGAAAAACCCCCATGCACAGATTTGTTTTTTAAAGAAAGCAGCCATGTTTTTTTAATATTGAACCACCCCTTTAAGTGCTACTCTACTTCTGATCTTGTTTTGTGATTGAGACTTTAATCATTCTCATGTGATGATCATTGCAGGGTGCAGACTCCACATTGCGTTCCACGGCTGTCTCCAGGGCAGGTAATATCGCCCCCCCCCTTACTATTTGTCTAATTTTTGGCCTTCTTTAAGTAACAGGTCCTGGAGAGACTTCCAACTCTTTATCCCTTGGCTAAAATTGTAGATTAGGGAACAGGTTGTGGTTGCTATGGGTGTGTGGCGCCCCTCTGGCGGGATGCCACAGGGAGGTACTGCATGCTAAACAGAAGGTGTAGTGCCTCCATAGTCGCAGGCAGGGGGGGGAAGCTACAGAGTTTGTATCCAAAACCACAAGATCCCAGTCACAGCCCCCCTAGCACTAGGGACTGTATATTCAGCAGGTTCCTGGGGGGTGGAGCTTAGCCGAGCGGGAGACGTGACGTAGGTGACGGTTGATAGCAGTCAGTCAGATTGTGTGAGGAGAGCAGCAGAGACGGACCTTCGGTCGTGACAGGAGGGCACCTCTAAACTGAGAGGTGACCCAGACAGTGAACGGGACACTCCAGGACTGGTCCGAGTCGGCTGGAGAGTCCTGGTCAATACCGGAAAACCGGAAGCGAGGCGGTTTGTTTAAGGTTCATCCCAAACTGCTGACCGGCAGGCTGTGGGCCTAATCAAGAAGGTGCCACAGCACCCATCAAAGTAGTCCAACCTCTGCCACTGGTGGCGTCACGTAAAATAATCCCCATCCCAAATAGTTTTCCCCTTAGCCATTGAGTGTCCAGGGCACGGGACCGGGACCCGACCATCCGTGATCCCCACTGAAGTAGCAACCTTTCCCGGTGTCAGAGTACCCCCTACCCTCTCGACTGACTAGATGTCAATAATTAGTATTAGAGGAATCTTACAGGGGTTCATTGCTTTTTCCTTTTTATGCTATTGACCTACTGACTGAGCAAATTTAACCAAGGACCTGCTGTCATGTGACTGTTACCTCCAATCATGTGAATGCTAGGTCACATGACCGCAGGTCCTTGTACCAGTTGGTTATATTTCCTCAGTCATTAGATCACGGGAATAAAAAGAAAAAAGTAACGAACCCCTTTAAGATCCCTCTAATTCTAGTTATTCTTTAGGGCATTTTCTTCGTAAAGGAGCAGTCGATAAAATATCCACAATCGAAATGTTTATATTTTGCAGGGAGAAACTTGGTGACAAGTTTGCCAGATACGCCGGTACAACCAGGTGGCCGATCTGAATAACTTCATCATCCTGTATCCTCAGGCCAGAACCATCGCGACCAACCCCAATGGATGCTGGGACTGGTAATATATGTAGACTAGGGAAAACCGAGGGGTGGAGCGAATAACAAAGATCGCCCCCTCACAGGGCTTCTCAGTCTTAAGTATCAGGTGTTTTTGCCTTGAACAGATTTCCATGAGACTCCTCTTCTTCGTTCTTGCCTAACGCTTTCTCTCTCGCTTCTCCCTTCCTTCGTCGCTTTGCCCTCCCTTGGCTCGCCCTCCCTTGCCTCGCCCTCCCTTGTCTCGCCCTCCCTTGGCTCGCCTCACCTCGCCTCACCTCGCCTCGCCTTCCCTTGCCTCGTCCTTGCCTCGCCCTCCCTTGCCTCGCCTTCTCTTGCCTCGCCTTCTCTTGCCTCGCCTTCTCTTGCCTCGCCCTCCCTTGCCTCGCCTTCTCTTGCCTCGCCTTCTCTTGCCTCGCCTTCTCTTGCCTCGCCTTCTCTTGCCTCGCCTTCTCTTGCCTCGCCTTCTCTTGCCTCGCCTTCTCTTGCCTCGCCTTCTCTTGCCTCGCCTTCTCTTGCCTCGCCTTCTCTTGCCTCGCCTTCTCTTGCCTCGCCCTCCCTTGCCTCGCCTCGCCCTCCCTTGCCTCGCCTCGCCCTCCCTTGCCTCGCCTCGCCCTCCCTTGCCTCGCCTCGCCCTCCCTTGCCTCGCCTCGCCCTCCCTTGCCTCGCCTCGCCCTCCCTTGCCTCGCCTCGCCCTCCCTTGCCTCGCCTTCACCCCCTCACCTCACCCCACCCCACCCTATCCCACTCTTTTTTTCTTTCTGCCTTTTCTCCGTCCTCTTCATCTCTTCATCCTCTTCATATTCCTTTCTATTTTTTACCATTTCTTTCCCCTTCCCTCTTCTTCCTCTTCTTTGCTCTTGTGCTTGTCCTGTCGTCTCTCTTCATTTCTGCATTCAAAATAGATTTTCCTCCAGTAGATCCCATAGATCCATTGTGCAGATTTGCATCGTATCTTGATATCTTTGACTTTGGAAGGATTTCTGTATGCAAATGACTGAATTAGACTCTCCTTTGTTTTCCAGGTGGGGATACACTGGTCTGGTGTATGGTAAGACACTATGAAATAAACCTATATCTGATAACTGAGGGACCGGCCATGGTCCTCCTCATCACGCTGAATTATGAGCTCCATATAACAGCTTCACATGAGCCGATTATCTCATATTTAATATCTTTTCTCTTGTAGCCACCAAGAATTCCTTCCAGGTGACCGGAGTGCATAGAATGATGCTGAGGACCATGGGGCAATATTAAAGGAGAGAAGACCCCGCCGCCAAGATGCCTATATGTCATATAACTAGAATCAATCATTCTCCAGTTACCTTCTTGTATCTCTCATACATTGATCCCTCCTGTGGGGACAAAATTAATGATTTCAGGACATTTTTGTAATTTAACAAAAAAATAAATGTGTAAATTTTTTGATTTTCTCTGAAAATGTATGGCCGAAATATTGTTATTTACTGCCTATTCCTCCTACGTCTGTATGATAGAGCTTGTTCGCCATGAATTGTTCATTTTCGTCACATTTGCAAAATTAAAATATTCAAATTCAGAGTCATGTGTGTAAATTTATTGGAAATTAGTAAAACTGGACACCCAACGACCAAAGGGGATTGCAGTGTTATAGTAGTCTGGTGCTGGCTCCGCCCACTGGACTATTCCGTCCTCTTGGACACCAGACAGCTCAGTTGTAGGAGGCAGACACAACATTATAATTTATTACATTGGTGCACAACTACCCAAAGAGGCATCTGAAGCCATCAAACAGAGGAGTGATAACCTCCTACTCTTCCCTGACAAATTGTTAGGTCCACCCTTTTGGGTTCCCTACGGACATCACTTTCTGGTGAGCCGGGCTCTCAATTAGGACTCCTCTTCCCAGGAAGGCAGCCCATTGTATTTGTCACTTACTCGCCACAATAAGCCCCTGCTATGAATTCAGCCACTTTCCCTTTGGACTCAGGATTCCTCACATTCCCTTCAGGAAATTTTTTATTGTATTATTAATTAACAGCTTTCAACCCGAAATCTTGAGTCATGGTGACGTAATGGTTGAGCGCTCTTTAGGAAGATCGATCTTGTGCAAGCCTAGATAGGTCAACCAGGGTCTTCTTCAAGTCTAAATTGTTCCACCGGGGTCTTCTCCAAGCCTACATCGCTCCACCAGGATCTTCTCAAAGCCTGGATAGGTCCACCAGGGTCTTCTCCAAGCCTAAATTGTTATACTGGGGTCTTCTCCAAGCCTACATCACTCCACCAGGGTCTTCTCCAAGCCTGGATAGGTCCACCAGGGTCTTCTCCAAGCATAGATGGGTCCATTAGGGTCTTCTTCAAGCCTGGATGGTTCCACCAGGGTGTTTTCCAAGCCTGGATAGGTCCACCAGGGTCTACTCCAAAGCCTAGAAAGGTCCACCAGGGTCTACTCCAAGCCTAGAAAGGTCCACCAGGGTCTACTCCAAGCCCAGAAAAGTCTACCAGGGTCTTCTCCAATCCTAGAAAGGTCCACCAGGGTTTTCTCCAAGTGTCGCTAGGTTCCCCATGGTCTTCTCCAAGCCTAAATAGTTCCACCAGGGTCTTCTCCAAGCCTAGATAGATCCACCAGGGTCTTCTCCAAGCCTAGATAGATCCACCAGGGTCTTCGTAGCCTAAATAGTTCCACCAGGGTCTTCTCCAAGCCTAGATAGTTCCACCAGGGTCTTCTCCAAGCCTAGATAGATCCACCAGGGTCTTTGTAGCCTAAATAGTTCCACCAGGGTCTTCTCCAAGCCTGGATAGGTCCACCAGGGTCTTCTCCAAGCCTGGATAGGTCCACCAGGGTCTTCTCCAAGCCTGGATAGGTCCACCACGGTCTTCTCCAAGCCTAGATAGGTCCAACAGGGTCTTCTCCAAGCCTGGATAGGTCCACCACGGTCTTCTCCAAGCCTAGATAGGTCCAACAGGGTCTTCTCCAAGCCTGGATAGGTCCACCATGGTCTTCTCCAAGCCTAGATAGGTCCACCAGGGTCTTCTCTGCTGTTATCTTGACAGTATCAAGTCTTCGGGTTGCTGGTCTTCCTCTTCGCCTTCTTCCTTCTATCCTCGCAACCTTCATTTCCTTCTCCAGTGATTTCTCTCTTTGTATGATGTGTAGACTAGTTGTAGCTTGGTGGTCCTTGCTTCCAGTAATATGTCTGATGTGATTTGTTTCAAATTTTGGTAGCCAAACTGGACAGTGGTCTGAGCTGGCAAGAGCATCCCAAACTGGATCACTGAGAGGGAGAGACTGATGAGGGTTCACTATGGTCCAGGTAATGGGGCCAACTGGATAGGGGGAGCTTAGATCCGGAAAGTTGTAAAGGACATCAATCTCAATGATCATTCAACAACACCGGACATCAATAGGAAAAAAGCTATGGGCAAATCAACAATGAAGTCACTGGACGAGGTCTTCACATCAAGGATCATTTCACTGGTGATGAAGACACGGCTCCTACATAGTCTGGTCTATTCTATAGTAACATATGGAAGTGAAGCCTGGTCGATAAAGAAACAAGACAGAAGAAGAAGAATCAGCACCTTCATAATGTGGAGCTGGAGAAGGATGTGATGAATACCATGGATGGCGAGAAGAACAAGAAGCAACCAGACCTGTCACTGGAAGCAAAGATCACCAAGCTACGACTTGTCTACACATCGTACGAAGAGAGGAATTACCGGACAAGGACATCATGGTCAAAAGAATAGAAGGAACAAGGCGAAGAGGAAGACCAGCAACCTGATGGCTTGATACAACCAAGGTAATGGCAGAGAAGATCCTGGTGGACCGATCTAGGTTTGGAGAAGACTCCTGTGGACCCAGCTAGGCTTGGAGAAGACCCTGGTGGACCCAGCTAGGCTTGGAGAAGACGCTGTAAACCTTTATAGGCTTTGATAAGATCCTGGTGGACTTATCTAGGCTTGAAGAAGACCCTGTGAAACTATCTTGGCTTGAAAAACACCCTGTGAACCTATGTAGGCTTGGAGAAGACCCTGGGGGACCACTCTAGGCTTTAAGAAGACTCTGGTGGATGTATCTTGGCTTGGAGAAGACCCTGGTGGATCTATCTAGGCTTTGAGAAGATCCTAGTGGACCCATCTAGCCTTGCACCAAGACCCTGGTGGACCTATCTAGACTTGGAGAAGACCCCGTGAATATATCTAGGATTGGAGAAGACCCTGATGGACCTATCTAGGCTGCACAAAATTGATCTTTCTACAGTGTATTCATCCGTCAAATCGCCTTGGCTCGAAATTGAGCTGAAGATCGTTACATAATAAATAACAAGGATCCCACTGACGTGCGCCTGCCGAAAGATTTTGACTGACTAACCTAATTTGTTCCTTGGTGGATGTAATTTTGGCACCAGCCACCTTATAAAGCCCAAGCAAATCGAGAAACTCTTAGGGTACCTTTACACGCCGCAACCGCGGGAGACATTTTTGACGGCGATACGTCGCCCTGGAACCATCGCCGTCAGATTGCCTCCCAATTGCGGCGTGTAATTGGGGAATCTGACGGCGATAATTCCAGGGCGACGTATGCGACGTATGCGGTACCCTTAAGCTTTCTGCAGAAGAACATCAATGCAGTAATAACCTCTGTTTATGCTGCCAATGTCAGATTTATGTTCCAGAAAAGATAGGCAGGAAACTTCAGCACCTGGGGTTAGTTGGAGATGCCACGATAGTTGGAAATTCCTTGTCTTAGGACAGCATTTTTCATGACTTTCTGAGTTCATTGTACAGGTCTTCCAGGATTGTGCAGGGAACTTTCCATCAATCCTTAGTCTTCTCTAACATTCCAGTCTTCGTGTCTCCTCTAGGTCTTCCTTCTGGTATCCAATGGTCCTTTCTGTTGATGAACCATGTCTCTCACTTACAAGGTCTACCTCTACATTTCACCTTCCATAGGGAGGTACAGTTTACCAGGGCTGTGGAGTCGGGAAGCCAACATCCGACGACTCAATTTACCTGAATCCCAACTCCGCCAAAATGTACGACGACTCCACAAACATGGCTGTGAAGTCAGTAACCCAAACATCCCACTCCGACTCCTCAATTTCTCTGAATCCGACTGCAACTCCACCAAAATGGACACTGACTCTGACTCCACTACTCCAACTCTAGAAACATGGCTGTGAAATCGGTAAGCCAAACATCCGACACTGAATCTTCATTTTTCCTGAATCTGACTCCACCAAAACTAGAACCGACTCCTCGATTCTGACTCCACAACCAGGGCTGTGAAGTCAGTAAGACGCACATCCAACTCCTCAATTTCCCAGAATCCAATTCCAACTCCGCCAAAATGGACACTGACTCCTCGATTCCAACTCCCCAAACATGGCTGTGAAGTCAGTAAGCCAAACATCCGACTCCGACTCCTCAATTTCTCTGAGTCTGACTCCACCAAAATGGACACAAACTCTCTTTCAGCATTCTCGGGGAAATCATCATCTTTCTACATCTCCCACTTCAAGTCTCTCGTCCTCAACTTCTCTAGGAATCTAATTACAGACACATATAAATTGTTTTCTTTTGGTTTTTGTTGTGTATGAGGCAGAACTTCTTTATATAAGGTGATGTAAGTTGGTATGCCACATTAACTGTATTAGAACTTCAGTGATCCTCGGGGGTAGAGTGGTTCACTGCTCAGTTTCTATCCACCCTGTCCTGCACAGATTTGCTTCCCCGGCCTATCATCTGCCAGCAGGTTATATATCCGGCAACTCCACTCTCCATCCTTCACCCAAATGTTTGTTCCTACTTGCTCGTCTGACAGATTCCTGTTGTGTTTACCAGCATTGATTCTCCACTGTATGACCCAATTTGTTACCCATCCGGTCTAATCTCTTCACTCCTGATCTTAGCTTTGTATTCCGATCCTGTGCTGCCACGACCTTGGATTGTCTGACTGTGCCTCTGTCTTGCCCTCCTGGACCTCCTTTCTGCAGATCCTGTAGTCCCAGGGACTGACCTGGAGTGATTCCTTATGTCTGCCGGCAGCCCAGCCTATCCTGACCATCAGTGGTTCTACTGAAGACCTGGTAGACACTTAGTCATGCCCCTTATTTCGCCTTCAATGCCTCCGCACTCCTCGTATCAGTGGCACCAATGCACTCACCGTTCAAGTCTTCTGCTGGCTCCTGGGGCCTGTGCACGCGCAGCAGGTCTCCCGGGACTGCATTTAGGGCGCGACTGCCCTACTCTCCCCTGCTTAAAGAGCCAGAGCATCCTAACCCGGAAGTGCCTCTCAAGGTACGGCTGAGAGGCATAGAGTATTTAAGGAAGCCTCCCACTTTGGGAGATGCCTCTGCAACATGTTCACACCACACAGAATGCTGCGTTTTGTGAGGATCCTTTTTTCTAGGACCCTGCAGCACCATGTGACGTCGCTCGGTCACATGGTGCTGCCTAAGGTCCTGCACAGGTCCTACAGTGTCGGGATGAGGAGAGATCCCCGGCAAAAACATACCAAACAATTGACATGGTCATTCTTTTTACGCATCCGCCCAAAAGCCGATGCGGAACAAGTGAATGCAAAATAGTGAAATGCATCGACTTAGCTGGGACAGTGAACGGCACTGCATTGGCGGATCCATACAAAGCTCAGCAGTAGCTCTGCAATAACGCAGCGTGTGAACGTAGCCTTAGGGCACAGTATGCGGGATACTCACATTGCTTCACTTTTAATCAATTATGGGGGATTGTTGGTTCAATTTTGGAGATATGACTCTATTTTGATTTTGGTTAGAGGCGTTTATGGGGCCTGTCTGACCCCGGCCAGTCCCCGCAGTCTCATTATCCAGGCTCTTATCTCACAACGTTTGTATCTTTTTCTTCTGTAAAACATAAAAGGGATAAAAGAACCCAAACAATCTTGGCTCATATCGTGTCTGTCGCTCATTAATGAGGCCGTCAAGGCTGTAATATACAGATAAGGTGTAATGTATGGCCGCCTCCTTACACCTGCTCCGTACTGGTTTCTCTATGGAACGGTTCACATGGGAAGATTTGTTGTTTTCACATTTTTTTCCCCATATGAAAACATTAAAAAAAAAAATAAGTAACAAATAATGTTAAAACAAAAAGGATCACTCAATGGGGGCTCATGGGGTAATACCGGTCTTCCGGCCGCTCCTGGGAAGGTTCATGTTGTCACCATTTGTGGATACTCTCATTGTGAGTCCCAAAGCTTTAAAAATGGCTTTATAGTCTTCTCCAGACTGATAGATCTCAATTGTTCCTGAATTTCTTTGGATGTCTGGCTTTTCAGGATCTTTTGGTCTACTTCACATTGTCAGGTAGGCCCTATTTAAAGGAAACCAACCTGCAGGATTTAAGGCTGTAAAGTTAAGCCGGTGCCATCAATCATCTGCTGCCCTGTTTTCCAGGAGTTTTATGACACTTTTCTCTGCAATCAAACATGGAATCATTCCAGTAAAGGCTTGATTGCATTCAGTATCCCAGTGCTTGTAAGGCACCGGCTTAAGTTTATAGCCTTAAATCCTGCTAGTTGGTTTCCTTTAAAAAGGACCTACCTGACAGTGTGAAGTAGACCAAAAGATCCTGAAAAGCTAGACATCATCCTGTGATCCAAAGAAATTCAGGTACAAATGGGAAACAAAGTACTTGAGATCGGAGTCTGAAAAACGTTCTAAAGCCATTTCTAAAGCTTTGTGACTCCACAGTGAGAGCCATTATCCACAAATGGTGACAACATTTAACAGTGGTAAGCCTTCCCAGGAGCAGCTGGCCAAACAAAATCACCCCAAGAGCTTACAAAAGACAACACTATCCAAAGATCTGCAGTCCTTCACTTGCCTCAGTTAAGGTCAGTGTTCATGACTCCATGATAACAAAGAGATTGGGCAAAAATGGAAGAGTTGAAAGATGAAAGGCACTTGTCTTAATTTAGCCAGAAAACATCTTGATGATCCCCGAGACTTTTGTGAGAATACTCTGTGGACTGACAAGACTAAAGTTGAACTTTTTTAGAAGGTGAATGTCCCATTACATCTGGTGTAGAAGTAACACAGCATTTCAGGAAGAAAACATCATACCAACAGTATAGCATGGTGGAAGTCGTGTGATGATCTGGAGCTGTTTTCCTTCTTCAGGACCTGGAAGACGCTGTGGTAAATGGAACCATGAATTCTGCTGTCCACCAAAAAAATCCTGAAGGAGAAGGTCCGGCCGTCTGTCCATGACCTCAAGCTAAAGCTCTCTTGGGTTATGTAGCAGGACAATGATCCAAAACACACCAGCGAGTCACCTCTGAATGGGTGAAGAAAAACAAAAATAAGACTTTGGAGTGGTCGAGTCAAAGTCCTGACCTTAATCCGATTGAGATGCTGTGACCTTAAAAAAGCGGTTCATCCTCAGAAACCTCCAATGTGGCTGAATTACAACAATTCTGCAAAACTAAGTGACTAAAATACCTCCAGAGCATTGTAAAGACTCATTGCCTGTTATCACAAATGCTTAGTTGCTGTTGTTGCTGTTAAGGGCACAAGCAATTATTAGGTTTAGGGGACAATCACTTTTTCAGCAATAGTCTTTTTCTATAGGCCAAAGGGACTTTTGGGGCCCCTAGGCTCTGGGGCCCGGGTTCGATCACAGTCCCTGCACCTATTGCAGTTACACCCGTAGGGCCAAGACTTTTTCATGTGATTGTATACTGACTTAAGACGGAGCTAATCTTATTATATACTGACCTTGTGGCATGTGTCATCGTGTCCTCCTGTCCTCTGTCCAGAACAAGTTCTGGTAGCCATATTTGCACACCCAAGTGATAGGTGTACAAACATGGCGCTCAATGGCGTTGTGGGACCACCAGCAGTACCGCCGATAGCTGACAACGATGCCGCTCGAAGACGCCCCCCCCCACAAACCCGTAGCCACAGCCCGACGCCAGCCATCTACACTGCCGCAAACACCCTACAGGACCTGTGATGATGTCATGGTCATGGGCGGAGACAGATCACGTGACCATGACATCACCACAGGTCCTTTCCCGATCCACACTCCCCGCTCACCCCGCAGCATGAGAGCAAGGGGGGGCATAAATCGACCACTGTGGGGGAAAAGATCCACCACAAAGGGAGGCAGAGCGACCAAAGGGGGAGGACAGAGAGACAACATGGGGGGCACAGAAGGGCCAGCGAGTGACCAATGAAGGGGCCAGAGAAACAACACAGGGGGGTAGAGTGACCAGAGGGGGGTTAGAGCAACAACACGGGGCCAGAGAGTGACCAGAGGGGGGTTAGAGCAACAACACGGGGCCAGAGAGTGACTACAGGGGGGTCCAGAAAGGCAACACAGGGGGGTCACAAGGCAACCACAGGGGGAGGGCAGAGAGACCCAACAGGGGGGCAGAGAGAAACAACAAGGGGCAGAGAGACAGCACAGTTGGGTGCAGAGTGACCACAGGGGACAGAGAGACACCACAGGTGGCAGAGAGACACCACATGGGGGCCAGAGAGCAACCACAGGGGAGTTGGCAGAGAGATAGCACAGGGGGTGCAGACAGCCACCACAGGGGGGCCAGAAAGCACACACACAAGGGGGCAGAGAGCTGACACAAAGTTGGGGCAAGAGAGGGGGCACAGAGTGCACACTGGGAGGCAGGGAGAGTACATGGGAGTAGAGACAGCACACGGGAGGCCAGTGAGCATGCACAGGAGAAAACCAGAGAGCTCATGCAGGGGGGACAGAGAGCACGCATAGGGCTGCGCATGGGGGGGCTAGGTAGCACACATAGGGAGGGACCAGAGATCGAGCACAGGGTGGGCACAGAGCACGCACAAGGGGGCACAGAGCATGCACAGGGAGGGCAGAGAGAGTGCACGGAGTTACAAAATGTGCACAGGGCAGACAGAGTGCACAGGGGGTAGAGAAAGCACATGGGGGGCAGATAGAGAACATGCACACTTACTCATGCACCCTCCATCTTTGCACATTCGGGTATACAAAGATGGCGGCCAAGGGGAACTTGGTGGGAGCTATTAAAGTGGATAACAAGGTGTCTCTATTCTATTTTGTATGCAATAAAGGCTTTCTCTCGGTGTTGTTGTTTTTCTCTTTACTGAAAATATTGCTAATGCCCGGCTGCTAAACTGACGGCTGACCTTAGCAATAAAGCTTGACGTCAGCTGCCAATAAAGTTGACATCAACCCCTTTATTACCCAGTCTGCCACTGTTACACTGCAGCTGGAAGAGTGAGGTAACCTCGAGTTCATGGAGGTGCCTATTCTGGGCCGGCTGCAATTTTCAGCGTGGGGGGCTGAGAACATTTGGGCCTCACCACACTGAGAATTCCGGCCCCCAGCTTCCTGGGTTACTTTGGCTGGCAAACAAAAATACGGTGGAGCTCATGTCCATTTTTTTAAAACTACTTAAATAATTTAAAAAAAATAGGGCTCACCTGTATTTTTCATTGGCAGCAAAGTGCCGAAATTCAGTGTTTATTGAACACTACAGGATTACAGAAATCAGATAATTATCTGTGCATTGGCAGGATTAGTTCAGTTGAAACAAAGTAAAGTTTCTCCTCTGTGATATCAGTGTATATCTTGTACATATAATGCACTATATAATGCATTGTATTTTTAGAACAAGGTTAGGCAGCTATTAATAGATTGCTGTGTTACCAGTTGAGTTAATCAACCAGCATAAAAGGAGGATTGAAGAACCTTGTATATAAGGGAGGCCATAGAAGGGTAAGGAGATGTTTAAGAACATTGATCAGTCAATATTAAGTATGTTGTGGAGTTTTTTATTTTAGATATAAGTTCTAAGGTACTAAAAGGGAACCGCGATGGGATCAAACCAAGCGCCTGTACTGTTATGTCATAAAGCCACAGCAAAAAAGCAAATAAAATGCACATTATAGGTCAGCGATTTATCTTTATAACAGGTTTCTTTTTAGTGATTAATTAATTAGCATTTTGGGACAACCTTTGTTGGGTTTTTATGGTGTTTAAGCAGCTACAACTTGTTATATAGATGATGTGACAGTATGATATGAAGTGCTGGGTATGATTGTGTCTATGCTCATATTTGTACTGATTTTCTGTATCATTCTGTGTATTCCCCATCTTGTCTAGAATCTTAATTACATTACAGAAGGTCTGATAATCGAATCAGTTCAGTTACCATCTACAGCCTGAATGTGTCCATACCTCTTGATGAACCCCTACTGACATTTCCTGACTGTCCATTCATGACCCCTCTGCTCTCCAAATGCTGAAAATCACCCCCTGTAGTGCCTTGATTGCCAGGTATGGGGGGTGTCTGAAAACCATCCAATTTATCTGTCTGCCCCTAGATATAAGGAGGCGGCTTGAGGAGGGCAATGGGATCAATAAGATAGCATCAGTGTCCCACAAAGGATCTAAGTTCAGCACCCCAGAGAGACTTGGAGAAAACCCTGATTGCCCTGGAAGAAGCTGCTGGAGGAACCTATACAAAGAAGTATTTGGAGCCACACTGCCATATTGATCTCTGAGCATAGGATTGTGACTCTCATCTCCCGGGCATTTATCCTATTACTGGACTATATCTGTGTTCCTGGACTAATTTACCCTCTGTGTGGTGGATTGTTTTATGGATTTTACAGTTTGTTTGAAATAAAGCTTTTTGGGCTGTTCACGTATCTCTTGCTCTGTTGATTGTGTGATACCATTGTGTGACAATGAGCTCATGAAAAACATAAACTAAAACTCACAAAGAACTTTTGATATTGTGCCTGATTCATGACATTTTAGTAATAAAACTTCAATATACTATAAGTATAATAGTAATTTAAAGTATGTGGTTACAGATTTGGCTAAATACTAAATGCAATTACATTTTCCCCTTTAGATATCGTGTATAAATATAAGTTAGGAATCACTAAGAGGGGACCGCAATGGGGTCCTACGACATGCCTGTTCTACTATATGTACAAAACAACAAATCTAGCTACTTGGTGAGTATGAAATATCATTATGAAACACCTCTATTTGCTGACTATCAATACAATTCAACCTTTGCTTTGGTTTTATGGTGTTGAAGTATCTATACCATGTAATATAAATGTCCTGTAAATACTTTTTAGTCTAAAAGACTAATAAAACCAACTGAAAGAACACTCTCTGTAAAAGTGGAGTTTCCTACCAACACTGGCCTCGGACTCGATTTATCAACCCCTTGACAGAAAAGATTAATGCACCTTTAATGAGTGCAGATTGTTTACTTACTTTCCTCAATCTTATATCGGAATGGACCTATATTTAAAGCTAAAGCGGTTCACGCAGATGTTTTTCAAGGTCTACAAATCAGGTCCTTATCGAGACAAGGTTGAAACTTGTTTTTACCATTATATAAAGCACTGTACCTCTCTCATTCGTCAGGACATTCTCCTCAAAGTATCTTAAGGCAGGAAACATGAAGGCGTTCATCATCTTGTTCTCCTTGGTTGGCATCTGCTATGGACAGTCAAAGCTTTGTAAGTTATATTGTTAGATATACTGTAGAAATAATCCGTGTGGATTTCAACATCATGTAATGATTCTCCTGTTAAATACTGTTTATCCTAAACTTAATATTTCTTTTGACAGCCAAGTACAATCTCGAAAGTACTTTGTCCGTATCTGGACTGTCCTCGGGATCCTATATGGCGAACCAGTTCCATGTTGCCCAGTCTAAGAGGATCATTGGAGCTGCCCTCTTTGCTGGAGGTATATAGAATTTCCTTCACTTATTTGACAGCCTAAAAGGGAATGTCTTACACTTTTATGCTATGATATAGTTATGGTAGGTTTCTTCTTGATGATACAGTCTCTGTCAATTGCCCTACAGGACCATACTACTGTGCACAAGGAAGCATGATCACTGCAACCAATGCTTGTATGAAACTACCCACAAGTATTAATGTGAACTCATTGAGGTCTCAGACTCAGACTTACGCCAACAGTGGACTCATCGACCCATTGTCCAACCTCGCCAACAGCAGAGTTTTCATCTTTTCAGGAACTCGTGATACTGTAGTAGTTCCAGGTGAGTCATATATTATAGATCCAGTTTTTGTCATAGTTGATACGAGCTTAGATAGCCAAGTTTAGATGTGAGTATACCCTAGAACAGAAGTCCCCAACCTTTATAACCTTGATAGCCATATCCAGCTCCAAAGAATGGTGGCAAGCCACATCCAGTCCTGAGAGAGGTTTGCGAGTCACATCCAGCTCTAAGAGAGGTTTGCAAGCCACATCCAGATCTGAGAGAGATTCATGAGCCATGTCCAGCTCTGAGAGAGGTTCACAAGCCACATCGAGCTCAGAAAAGTTCACGAGCAACATTCAGCTCTGAAAAAGGTTTGCAAGCCACGTCCACCTCTGAGAGAGATTTACGAGCCACATGCAGATCTGAGAGAGGTTTACGAGTCACATCCAGCTCTGGAAGAGGTTCACAAGCCACATTCAGCTGTGAGAGAGCTTCACGAGCCACATCCAGCTCAGAGAGAGGGTCACAAGCCACATCCAGCTCTGAGAGAGGTTCACAAGCCACATTCAGCTGTGAGAGAGGTTCATGAGCCACATCCAGCTCTGAGAGAGGGTTACAAGCCACATTCAGCTGTGAGAGAGGTTCATGAGCCACATCCAGCTCTGAGGGTACCTTTACACACGGCTACATTTGTAGCTTGTCACCAGGTAACTTACTGGCTGCAGTGAAATCATGGATACATGGTTCTATCTTGTTGCTGTGTACAAATGGAACCATGTATCCATGATTTCACTGCAACCAGTAAGTTACCTGGTGACAAGCTACAAATGTAGCCGTGTGTAAAGGTACCCTTAGAGAGGTTCATGAGCTACATTCAGCTATGAGAGAGGTTTACGAACCACATTCAGCCCTGAGAGAGGGTCACGAGCCACATCCACCTCTGAGAGAGGGTCACAAGCCACATCCAGCTCTGAGAGAGGGTCACGAGCCACATCCAGCTCTGAGAGAGGGTCACGAGCCACATCCAGCTCTGAGAGAGGTTCACAAGCCCCATCCACTTCTGAGAGGTTCACGAGTCACATTCAGCTCTGAGAGAGGGTTACGAGCTACATTCAGCTCTGAGAGAGGTTCACGAGCCACATTCAGCTCTGAGAGAGGTTCACGAGCCACATCCAGCTCTGAGAGAGGGTCAGGAGCCACATCCAGCTCTGAGAGAGGTTCACGAGCCATATTCAGCTCTGAGAGAGGTTCACAAGCCACATCCAGCTCAGAGAGAGGTTCACAAGCCACATCCAGCTCTGAGAGAGGGTCAGGAGCCACATCCAGCTCTGAGAGAGGTTCACAAGCCACATCCAGCTCTGAGAGAGGGTCAGGAGTCACATCCAGCTCTGAGAGAGGTTCACGAGCCATATCCAGCTCTGAGAGAGGGTCACGAGTCACATACAGCTCTGAGAGAGGGTCACAAGCCACATCCAGCCCTGAGAGAGGGTCACGAACCACATCCAGCTCTGAGAGAGGGTCACGAACCACATTCAGCTGTGAGAGAGGTTCACGAACCACATACAGCCCTGAGAGAGGTTCACGAACCACATCCAGCTCTGAGAGAGGGTCACGAACCACATTCAGCTGTGAGAGAGGGTCACGATCCACATCCAGCTCTGAGAGAGGGTCACGAGTCACATACAGCTCTGAGAGAGGGTCACAAGCCACATCCAGCCCTG
Organism: Allobates femoralis; assembly: GCA_033576535.1. Taxonomy (NCBI): domain Eukaryota; kingdom Metazoa; phylum Chordata; class Amphibia; order Anura; family Aromobatidae; genus Allobates; species Allobates femoralis. The sequence continues at coordinate 613,786,131 of JARQOC010000004.1, read as the reverse complement.
AGAGAGGTTCACGAACCACATCCAGCTCTGAGAGAGGGTCACGAACCACATTCAGCTGTGAGAGAGGTTCACAAGCCACATCCAGCTCTGAGAGAGGGTCACGAACCACATTCAGCTGTGAGAGAGGGTCACGAACCACATTCAGCTGTGAGAGAGGTTCACAAGCCACATCCAGCCCTGAGAGAGGGTCACGAACCACATTCAGCTGTGAGAGAGGTTCACGAACCACATACAGCCCTGAGAGAGGTTCACGAACCACATCCAGCCCTGAGAGAGGGTCACGAACCACATTCAGCTGTGAGAGAGCTTCACGAGCTACATTCAGCTCTGAGAGAGGGTCACGAGCCACATCCAGCTCTGAGAGAGGGTCACGAACCACATTCAGCCCTGAGAGAGGGTCACAAGTCACATCCAGCTCTGAGAGAGGTTTACAAGCCACATCCAGCTCTGAGAGAGGGTCACCAGTCACATCCAGCTCTGAGAGAGGTTCACGAGCCACATCCAGCTCTGAGAGAGGGTCACGAGTCACATCCAGCTCTGAGAGAGGTTTACAAGCCACATCCAGCTCTGAGAGAGGTTCACAAGCCACATCCAGCTCTGAGAGAGGGTCACAAACCACATCCAGCTCTGAGAGAGGGTCACGAGCCACATCCAGCTCTGAGAGAGGGTCACGAGCCACATCCAGCTCTGAGAGAGGGTCACGAGTCACATCCAGCTCTGAAGAGGTTCACAAGCCACATCCAGCCCTGAGAGAGGGTCACGAGCCACATCCAGCTCTGAGAGAGGTTCACAAGCCCCATCCACTTCTGAGAGGTTCACGAGTCACATTCAGCTCTGAGAGAGGGTCACGAGCCACATCCAGCCCTGAGAGAGGGTCAGGAGCCACATCCAGCTCAGAGACAGGTTCACAAGCCACATCCAGCTCTGAGAGAGGGTCACGAGCCACATCCAGCTCTGAGAGAGGTTCACAAGCCACATCCAGCTCTGAGAGAGGGTCACGAGCCACATCCAGCTCTGAGAGAGGTTCACGAGCCACATCCAGCTCTGAGAGAGGTTCACAAGCCACATCCAGCTCTGAGAGAGGTTCACAAGCCACATCCAGCTCTGAGAGAGGGTCACAAGCCACATCCAGCCCTGAGAGAGGGTCACGAACCACATTCAGCTGTGAGAGAGGGTCACAAGCCACATCCAGCTCTGAGAGAGGTTCACAAGCCACATCCAGCTCTGAGAGAGGGTCACAAGCCACATCCAGCTCTAAGAGAGGTTCACAAGCCACATCCAGCTCTGAGAGAGGGTCACAAGCCACATCCAGCCCTGAGAGAGGGTCACGAACCACATTCAGCTGTGAGAGAGGTTCACGAACCACATCCAGCCCTGAGAGAGGTTCACGAACCACATCCAGCCCTGAGAGAGGGTCACGAACCACATTCAGCTGTGAGAGAGCTTCACGAGCTACATTCAGCTCAGAGAGAGGTTCACAAGCCACATCCAGCCCTGAGAGAGGTTCACAAGCCCCATCCAGCCCTGAGAGAGGGTCATGAGCCACATCCAGCCCTGAGAGAGGTTCACAAGCCACATCCAACTGTGAGAGAGGTTCACAAGCCACATCCAGCCCTGAGAGAGGTTCACGAGCCACATCCAACTGTGAGAGAGGTTCACGAGAGTCACATTCAGCTCTGAGAGGTTCACGAGTCACATTCAGCTCAGAGAGGGTCGCGAGCCACATCCAGCTCTGAGAGAGGTTCACGAGTCACATTCAGCTCAGAGAGGTTCATGAGCCACATCCAGCTCTGAGAGAGGTTCACAAGCCACATCCAGCTCTGAGAGAGGTTCACGAGTCACATTCAGCTCAGAGAGGGTCGCGAGCCACATCCAGCTCTGAGAGAGGTTCACGAGTCACATTCAGCTCAGAGAGGTTCACAAGTCACATCCAGCTCTGAGAGAGGTTCACGAGTCACATTCAGCTCAGAGAGGTTCATGAGCCACATCCAGCTCTGAGAGAGGTTCACAAGCCGCATCCAGCTCTGAGAGAGGGTCACAAGCCACATCCAGCTCTGAGATAGGGTCACGGCCCAGATCCAGCTCTGAGAGAGGTTCACGAGCCACATCCAGCTCTCAGAGAGGTTCATGAGCCACATCCAGCTCTCAGAGAGGTTCGCGAGCCACAGTCAACTCTGAGAGAGGATCACAAGCCACATCCAGCTCTGAGAGAGGGTCACAAGCCACATTCAGCTCTGAGAGAGGGTCACAAGCCACATTCAGCTCTGAGAGAGGATCATGAGCCACATCCAGCTCTGAGAGAGGGTCATAAGCCACATCCAGCTCTGAGAGAGGTTCACAAGCCACATCCAGCTCTGAGAGAGGGTCACGAGCCACATCCAGCTCTGAGAGAGGTTCACGAGTCACATCCAGCTCTGAGAGAGGTTCACGGCCCAGATCCAGCTCTGAGAGAGGTTCACGAGTCACATCGAGCTCAGAGAGTGGGTCACTCCCAAACTACAGGTTGTGAAACCCCTGCCCTAGAATATCTGTTCCTCATGTGGAGGTCCACCATTAGTTTCCATATCTAGATGTAGTGGAAAAGGTTTCGCCTAATGTATGGAGGGCTGCCTGTATACAATCCTATATAGACATGGGCAAAATGTAGACCATCAAAGTTCCATAAAGGATCTACCATGAATTACGTGGCCTATTCTGTATGACTTTAGATAGAGTTGTCTGGTCTAGATTAATGATTCCCTCCTGCACATGGGCAAGAGGTTGCTCATGGGTGGAGCAAGTGGAGAAGCATGGGAGGAACAATTGATCCCATTCGATCTACAACAACTGCTGTTTATTTTAGGTGTGGTGAAGAAGCAGGAGGAATATTATGCATCCTACATCACCGGTGCCGGTAATCTAAAGACGGTGTATGACATCGCGGCTGAGCATGGAATGGTGAGAGTCGTATTCGCCTACGTCTATGCATTAATGGGGTTCACCTTGGGTGTAACCAATCCAGGGACATTTCCTTTTGGGAGGTTTATTTCTTAACCATTGGTAAGTAATGTAGTTCTTGACTTCTGGTACTTGTGGTTCCTTACAGCCTACGGACAGCTACGGAGGTGCCTGCGGGTCAACAAACCTTGATTACATCAACAACTGTAACTACAATGGGGCCTATGAGGCTCTCAATCATATCTATGGAGGGGGCTGCAGGTGAGCGGGGGTCTTTGTTAGATCTTAAGGTCTAGATTTGGATAAATCTGTATTACTTATATTTTTGCCCTTTTTCCTGGCACAGAAACCAAGCAGCGGAGCCGCATTCACTGGACAGGTAAAATGTTCTCTCTAATGGACAATCTACAATCTAGTCTAGGTCCGAGAGACCCTTGGTAGTTGTTGGCTATTTATGATCTTCTCCACAATTCTTCATCCCTCTATGTATTTTGTCTTTCAGCAGATCTTATTTGACCCATCCGAATTCTTTAAATGTATATATATAAGGAACCTAAATAGTTAAAACAAGACATAATAGAGTCTTGACCTCTTTACAATCTAGTCTAGATCTGAGAGACCTTGGTAGTTGTTGGCTATTTATGATCTTCTCCACAATTCTTCATCCCTTTATGTCTTTGTCTTTCAGCTGATCTTATTTGACCATTCCAAATTCTTTAAACTTATATATATATAAGGAACCTAAATAGTTGACACAAGACATAGTAGAGTCTTCACCTCTTTACAATCTAGTCTAGATCCGAGAGACCTTGGTAGTTGTTGGCTATTTATGATCTTCTCCACAATTCTTCATCCCTTTATGTATTTTGTCTTTCAGCAGATCTTATTTGACCCATCCGAATTCTTTAAACTTATATATATAAGGAACCTAAATAGTTACCACAAGACATAGTAGAGTGTTGACCTCTTTACAATCTAGTCCAGATCCGAGAGAACTTGGTAGTTGTTGGTTATTTATGATCTTCTCCACAATTCTTCATCCCTTTATGTACTTTGTCTTTCAGCTGATCTTATTTGACCATTCCAAATTCTTTAAACTTATATATATAAGGAACCTAAATAGTTAACACAAGACATAGTAGAGTTTTGATCTCTTTACAATCTAGTCCAGATCCGAGAGACCTTGGTAGTTGTTGGCTATTTATGATCTTCTGCACAATTCTTCATCCCTTTATGTCTTTGTCTTTCAGCTGATCTTATTTGACCAATCCGAATTCTTTAAACTTATATATATAAGGAACCTAAACAGTTGACACAAGACATAGTAGAGTCTTGACCTCCTTACAATCTAGTCAGATCCTAGAGACCTTGGTAGTTGTTGGTTATTTGTGATCTTCTTCTCAATTCTTCATTCGTCTACGTATTTTGTCTTTCAGCTGATCTTGTTTGACCAATCCGAATTCTTTAAACTTGCTGCTCCTTCAACTTACGGGATGGACACTGCTGGATACGTCTACGTTCCTTCATCATGCCAGGGTGGAGCACGTAAGTGGTGGACTTTGGTGGCAGTGGCCGGTGGCTTGTTTTTTGGTGGTTTTGGTATTGGTTTGTGTTACTTGTAGGATTAGCTACTCCTGGTTCCATCTGATTGTCTTGGTATTATGTTATGATTCTGGTGGTTCGTGGTTGTCCTGAGGGTATCTTCCCATGATCCTGGTAGCATCTGATAGTTTCAATAGTATGTTATGATCCTTGTAGTATCTCCTGGTCCTGATAGTATCTAGAGGTGGAATGTGGGCATCCTGGCAGTATCAGAAGTCTAAGACAGTGTCCGATTGTCCTGGTAGTATCTGATCCTCAGAGTAGCTAATAATGTTGGTAGTTTCTACCTGTCCTGGTAGCATCTGGGTTTCGTGTTAGTATCTAGTAGTCTATGTAGTGGCCTTGAGGATCCAAATAGTATAAGATGAGCTTGGTTTTAAAATCATGGCCTAATTATCTAGTGGTCTTAGTAATCTCTACTCACCTTACCAACATCAACTGATTCAGGTATTGCCTAATTGTGATATTAAATTATGCCTAGCAGACCTAGTTCTGCCAGTTTCAAGTGGTCCTTGAAGAACATTGTGGCCCTTGTAATTTATGATGTCCTTGGCATTATGTCATGGTCTTTGTAAGTCTCATAGTATCTGGTGGCCTGCCTAACGTCTACTGCTTTTACAGTATCTGGTGATCAAAGTGGTCTCTACTGGTCTTGGCAATTTCTGGTGGTCCTAGTAGTATCTAGAAGTCTTGGCAGTCTCTTGTGGTTCAGATAATTTATAGTCGTCTTGGCAATGTCTGGTGGCCCTGGTAGTATTTAGTGCTACTATCTAGTAGTCTTGGCAGCCTCTGGTGGCCCTGGTAGTATCTATTGGTCTTGACAGTCTCTGGTGGTCCTGACTGTATCTGGTAGTTTTGGCCATTTCTAGAGGTCATGGCAGTCTTTGGTGTTCTTCATAGTGGTCTTGGTAGTCTCTGGTGGCCTTCGTAGTATCTATTGATCTTGGCAGTCTCTAATAGTCCTGGTAGTATTTAGCGGTCTTGGCAGTTTCTGGTGGTCCTGATAGTATCTGGAGGTCTAGGCAGTTTTTAGAGGCTATGGCAGTCTTTGGTGGTCCTTGTAGTATGTAGTGCTCTGGTCAGCCTCTGGTGGGCCTTGTAGTATCTAGGGGTCTTCACAGTCTCTGGTGGTCCTTGTAATATCTAGTGGTCTTGGCAGTCATTGGTCGTCCTGGTAGTATCTAGAGGTCTTTCCAGTCTCTGGTGGTTGTGGTAGTATCTATTGGTGTTGGTAGTCTCTGGTGGTCCTGGTAGTATCTAGTGTTCTTGGGAGTTACTGGTGGTCATGGTAGTATCTAGTGTTCTTGGGAGTTACTGGTGGTCATGGTAGTATCTAGTGTTCTTCACAGTGTCTGGTGGTCCTGGTAGTATCTAGGGGACTTGTTTGGCAGTCTCTGTTGGTTGTTGTAGTATCTAGTGTTCTTGATTGGCAGTCCCTGTCGATTGTTGTAGTATCTAGTGTTCTTGCCGGTCTCTGGTGGTTGTGTTAGTATCTAGTGTTCATGTTTGGCAGTCTCTGTTGGTTGTTGTAGTATCTAGTGTTCTTGTTTGGCAGTCCCTGTCGATTGTTGTAGTATCTAGTGTTCTTGTTTGGCAGTCCCTGTCGATTGTTGTAGTATCTAGTGTTCTTGCCGATCTCTGGTGGTTGTGTTAGTATCTAGTGTTCTTGGCAATTACTGGTGGTCCTCATAATATCTATTGGCTTTGACAGTTTCTGGTGGTTGCGGTAGTATATATTAGTCTTGGCAGTTTCTGCTGCTCCTCGTAGTATCTTGTAGCCTTCGCAGTTTCTAGTGGTCAAATTTTGAAGAAAAAAATGGCAAAAAATGTCAAGTAGGAGGGGATGAGGAGCTACTTTTTTTAAGTCCTCATTTTCTATCAGATAGATAGTTTGAGCTCACAGCATGTTCAGAAGACGCCTTAATTATATAGGCCCCTGCAAGTGCCACGATCCAAGATGGATGAGGGTCAGGATTGTCCCTCTGCCCCTAAACCTCAACCAAGGATCTTTAGCTTTTTTCCATTTCTCTCTAAGTGTTTCTATCTTCTTGCAGAGTGTAAGCTCCACATCGTCTTCCACGGCTGTCTGCAGGGGAGGTGAGAACACACCTGACATTGTGACTGCTCCGGCCTCTGCGGGGGTGGGCTCATCTATAGGGCAGAAGACTCCAGACTGGACACTGTTCGTCATGCCACATAAGCGGGGGCCCCTGTGCATGCTGGGAGTTGTAGTATCAGTTTGCAGGGAGGGGGGGATGTTGGTACCCTGTGCATGCTGGGAGTTGTAGTATTAGTTTGCAGTGCAGATGATGGTTAATTACAAAACTCATTTATTGTTGTTTTACAGGGAAAAACTTGGTGACAAATACGCCAGATACACCGGATACAACCAGGTGGCCGATCTGAACAACTTCATCATCCTGTATCCTCAGGCCAAGTCCAACATGTCTAACCCCAATGGATGCTGGGACTGGTCAGTACAGGACATATGGCTGCTGTATCTAATCCTATCCTGTGTGCTACTGTCTGCTGAGCTGTGTATCTAATCCTGTCCTGTGTGCTACTGTCTGCTGAGCTGTGTATCTAATCCTGTCCTGTGTGATACTGTCTGCTGAGCTGTGTATCTAATCCTATCCTGTGCGATACTGTCTGCTGAGCTGTGTATCTAATCCTATCCTGTGTGATACTGTCTGCTGAGCCGTGTATCTAATCCTATCATGTGTGATACTGTCTGCTGAGCTGTGTATCTAATCCTCTCCTGTGTGATACTGTCTGCTGAGCTGTGTATCTAATCCTCTCCTGTGTGATACTGTCTGCTGAGCTGTGTATCTAGTCTTATCCTGTGTGATACTGTCTGCTGAGCTGTGTATCTAGTCCTATACTGTGTGATACTGTCTGCTGAGCTGTGTATCTAATCCTCTCCTGTGTGATACTGTCTGCTGAGCTGTGTATCTAATCCTCTCCTGTGTGATACTGTCTGCTGAGCTGTGTATGTAATCCTATCCTGTGTGATACTGTCTGCTGAGCTGTGTATCTAATCCTCTCCTGTGTGATACTGTCTGCTGAGCTGTGTATCTAATCCTATCCTGTGTGATACTGTCTGCTGAGCTGTGTATCTAATCCTATCCTGTGTGATACTGTCTGCTGAGCTGTGTATCTAATCCTCTCCTGTGTGATACTGTCTGCTGAGCTGTGTATCTAATCCTCTCCTGTGTGATACTGTCTGCTGAGCTGTGTATCTAATCCTCTCCTGTGTGATACTGTCTGCTGAGCTGTGTATCTAATCCTCTCCTGTGTGATACTGTCTGCTGAGCTGTGTATCTAGTCTTATCCTGTGTGATACTGTCTGCTGAGCTGTGTATCTAGTCCTATACTGTGTGATACTGTCTGCTGAGCTGTGTATCTAATCCTCTCCTGTGTGATACAGTCTGCTAAACCGTGTATCTAATCCTCTCCTGGGTGATACTGTCTGCTGAGCTGTGTATCTAATCCTATCCTGTGTGATACTGTCTGCTGATCTGTGTATCTAATCCTATCCTGTGTGATACTGTCTGCTGAGCTGTGTATCTAATCCTATCCTGTGTGATACTGTCTGCTGAGCCGTGTATCTAATCCTCTCCTGTGTGATACTGTCTGCTGAGCTGTGTATCTAATCCTCTCCTGTGTGATACTGTCTGCTGAGCTGTGTATCTAATCCCCTCCTGTGTGATACTGTCTGCTGAGTTGTATCTAATCCCCTCCTGTGTGATACTGTCTGCTGAGCTGTGTATCTAATCCTCTCCTGTATGATACTGTCTGCTGAGCTGTGTATCTAATCCTATCCTGTGTGATACTGTCTGCTGAGCTGTGTATCTAATCCTCTCCTGTGTGATACTGTCTGCTGAGCTGTGTATCTAATCCTATCCTGTGTGATACTGTCTGTTGAGCTGTGTATCTAATCCTAGCCTGTGTGATACAGTCTGCTGAGCTGTGTATCTAATCCTATCCTGTGCGATACTATCTGCTGAGCTGTGTATCTAATCCTATCCTGTGTGAAACTGTCTGCTGAGCTGTGTATCTAATCCTCTCCTGTGTAATACTGTCTACTGAGCTGTGTATCTAATCCTCTCCTGTGTGATACTGTCTGCTGAGCTGTGTATCTAATCCTATCCTGTGTGATACCGTCTGCTGAGCTGTGTATCTAATCCTATCCTGTGTGATACCGTCTGCTGAGCTGTGTATCTAATCCGGCCTCTTCTCTCCACAGGTGGGGATTCAGTAGTTATGCCTATGGTAAGACATTCATCCCTTCTGCTGATATACTTATAAACCTGATGAAGTCTCGATGATCTACGGTAGCGGTTAAGCTCCGCCTCCTGATGACATCACAGTGCACCGCGCCCCCGCGGGGTCATATTTACGTCTTCTGCCTAGATTAGTGAATACCCAGCAGACCTTCCATGGTGGACATGTGACCTCTATGGGAGCAGTTATGGCCGCCTGATTGACTCCTCCCACTTGTCCAGATGTTGAGGCTTATCTCAGGATTTACACATCTTTAAAGTAATCTTTTCCATTTCTAGCTAACAAGAACGGCTATCAGATGACGGGTGTGGAGCGGATGATGCTCAGGACCCTGGGCCTCTACTAATGGAGAAGAGGGGAGAGGGGGGAGCTGCAGGACGGCCGCTCACAGCTTTACTTGTAAATATGGAGACTTTTAGATGTTGTAACTGTTCCGTCATCGCCTTGAGGATCTTCCGGGCACAGAGATCTCTGGATTGTAGATGTTCCTTAATAATAAAGTTATTTCTGTTGTATTTCATTCCACTTATTATTTAAACGTTTGGATATATTGGGCCTAAATGATCAATATGGTCTTGGGTAACAATAGGAACCAATCAGAGCTCAGAATGTGGTAACTCTGCTCTGTTTTCTGTTGAAGCCCCACCCCTGAATACGATAGCCACACCCCCTAAAACTGCCCCTGAGGATATTCTGGTATTTACACAAACAGTAATAAAATAGCTGCAATGATATAACTCTATAGTATAACCTGAATCAGGGGCCAATTCGATACTCAGTCAATATAAAGTACATAGCTGGTGTCTGCAGCCCGCAGCTGTCTGCTTTATCTGTGCTAAGAATGAACAATACATTTTTTTCCCGTTATCTATTTAGCACACTATGACGGCAGGTTGGTTGTCATACAGTAATGTATATGGCAACCAAGCACAGACACCGGTACAGATTGTGGAGGGCGCAGTGTGAGTGCAACAGCCAATCACAGAGGCTCTCACAGAGAGTGACCGTCTGTGATTGGCCGTTGCTGTTCAGTGCAGAGACTATGCCTGAAGCTTCATGGTCTGCCCCAGAAGCAGCAGCATAGGAAAGACCTGGTGCTTGACTGCAGTTGGCGGTCTGTTCACCTCTGTACAGCACCATGATCTGGAGGCGGTCGTGCCCCATACACTTCTATGGGCATCACATGAGCGGACGAGCGCTCGTTATCTGAGGTGGTGCCTGACAGAATCCACTGGGAAGTTACTGGGAGCTGCACCCTTTCTCCAGTCATCAGAAATAATGGGGCCTCCTGTCACTGACCTCAGGGGTGTGGATAAAGTATGTGCCCCCCTCCCCAACACAAAATCATAGACAGGGGGTGCACAGACACATGCTGGGAGTTGTAGTTGCAGACAGGGGGTGCACAGACATGCTGGGAGTTGTAGTTGCAGGCAGAGGGTGCACAGACACATGTTGGGAGTTGTAGTTGCAGACAGGGGGTGCACAGACACATGCTGGGAGTTGTAGTTGCAGGCAAAGGGTGCAGAGACACATGCTGGGAGTTGTAGTTGCAGACAGGGGGTGCACAGACACATGCTGGGAGTTGTAGTTGCAGACAGAGGGTGCACAGACACATGCTGGGAGTTGTAGTTGCAGACAGAGGGTGCACAGACATGCTGGGAGTTGTAGTTGCAGACAGGGGGTGCACATACACATGCTGGGAGTTGTAGTTGCAGGCAAAGGGTGCACAGACACATGTTGGGAGTTGTAGTTGCAGGCAGAGGGTGCACAGACACATGTTGGGAGTTGTAGTTGCAGGCAGGGGTGCACAGACACATGCTGGGAGTTGTAGTTGCAGACAGGGGGTGCACAGACACATGCTGGGAGTTGTAGTTGCAGCAGAGGGTGCACAGACACATGCTGGGAGTTGTAGTTGCAGACAGGGGGTGCACAGACACATGCTGGGAGTTGTAGTTGCAGGCAGGGGGTGCTTAGACACATGCTGGGAGCTGTAGTTGCAGACAGGGGGTGCCAGACACATGCTGGGAGTAGTAGTTGCAGCAGGGGGTGCACAGACATGCTGGGAGTTGTAGTTGCAGACAGGGGGTGCACAGACACATGCTGGGAGTTGTAGTTGCAGACAGAGGGTGCACAGACATGCTGGGAGTTGTAGTTGCAGGCAGAGGGTGCACAGACACATGCTGGGAGTTGTAGTTGCAGACAGGGGTGCACAGACACATGCTGGGAGTTGTAGTTGCAGACAGGGGGTGGACAGACACATGCTGGGAGTTGTAGTTGCAGACAGGGGGTGGACAGACACATGCTGGGAGTTGTAGTTGCAGGAGGAGGTGCACAGACACATGCTGGGAGTTGTAGTTGCAGACAGAGGGTGCACAGACATGCTGGGAGTTGTAGTTGCAGGAAGAGGGTGCACAGACACATGCTGGGAGTTGTAGTTGCAGACAGAGGGGTGCACAGACACATGCTGGGAGTTGTAGTTGCAGACAGGGGGTGGACAGACACATGCTGGGAGTTTGTAGTTGCAGACAGGGGGTGGACAGACACATGCTGGGAGTTGTAGTTGCAGACAGGGGGTGGACAGACACATGCTGGGAGTTGTAGTTGCAGACAGGGGGTGCACAGACACATGCTGGGAGTTGCAGTTGCAGACAGGGGGTGGACAGACACATGCTGGGAGTTGTAGTTGCAGGAGGAGGTGCACAGACACATGCTGGGAGTTGTAGTTGCAGGCAGGGGTGCACAGACACATGCTGGGAGTTGTAGTTGCAGGCAGGGGGTGCACAGACACATGCTGGGAGTTGTAGTTGCAGACAGGGGGTGGACAGACACATGCTGGGAGTTGTAGTTGCAGGAGGAGGTGCACAGACACATGCTGGGAGTTGTAGTTGCAGAAGAGGTGCACAGACAATGCTGGGAGTTGTAGTTGCAGGCAGAGGGTGCACAGACACATGCTGGGAGTTGTAGTTGCAGACAGGGGTGCACAGACACATGCTGGGAGTTGTAGTTGCAGACAGGGGGTGCACGGACACATGCTGGGAGTTGTAGTTGCAGACAGGGGGTGGACAGACACATGCTGGGAGTTGCAGTTGCAGACGGGGTGGACAGACACATGCTGGGAGTTGTAGTTGCAGACAGGGGTGCACAGACTCATGCTGGGAGTTGTAGTTGCAGGCAGAGGGGTGCACAGACTCATGCTGGGAGTTGTAGTTGCAGGCAGGGGGTGCACAGACACATGCTGGGAGTTGTAGTTGCAGGCAGGGGGTGCACAGACACATGCTGGGAGTTGTAGTTGCAGGCAGGGGGTGCACAGACACATGCTGGGAGTTGTAGTTGCAGGCAGGGGGTGCACAGACACATGCTGGGAGTTGTAGTTGCAGGCAGGGGGTGCACAGACACATGCTGGGAGTTGTTAGTAGTTGCAGACAGGGGGTGCACAGAGACATCCTGGGAGCTGTAGTCCCCCACAGTTGCTGAGCCCAGTACAGGCTGCACTGAGGATGCGCGGGGAGGAGGCGGCTGATGTGTGCAGCTGTGCGGGGAGGAGAAGAGACACACAGACTGCACAGAGAGAGACAGAGAGAGCTGCTGACAGCACCGAGACTGCAGCCTGCACAGAGACAGCACCCAGACTGCAGCCTGGACAGAGACAGCACCCAGACTGCAGCCTGCACCGGGACCGCAGCTATCCCCAGAGACCGCCAGGACATTGCCGAGCTCAGAGACTGCAGCCTGCACAGAGACTTCTCCAACACTGCAGGTATCCACAGAGACAGCTCCGAGACTGCAGGTATCTGCAGAGACCACTGCAACCACAGAGAGGGGACTGCAGCTACATGAAGAGACAGAGAGACTTTATTAGAAGACTGCTGGTTTATACAAGGGCATTGCTGTATAAAGAGACTGCAGAGGAGAGCGACATTGATGTAGAGAGACTGCAGTCTTCTAGGCAGGGATTGCATATAGATGGAGACAGTCCGGTGCACATTGTACAGAGAGATCTCTATAATATACAGGTAGATGAGAGTGTAATCCAAAGAGACAGAGACAGACAGACTGCTGGAAAGAGACAGCACTGATACATTGTATACACAGACTGCTGGAGAGAGACAGCCCTGATACACTGTATACGCAGACTGCTGGAGAGAGACAGCCCTGATACACTGTATACGCAGACTGCTGGAGAGAGACAGCCCTGATACACTGTATACGCAGACTGCTGGGGAGAGACAGCCCTGATACATTGTATACGTAGACTACTGGAGAGAGACAGCCCTGATACATTGTATACGTAGACTGCTGGAGAGAGACAGCCCTGATACATTGTATACGTAGACTGCTGGAGAGAGACAGCCCTGATACATTGTATACGTAGACTGCTGGAAAGAGACAGCACTGATACATTGTATACGTAGACTGCTGGAAAGAGACAGCACTGATACATTGTATACGCAGACTGCTGGAGAGAGACAGCACTGATACACTGTATACGCAGACTGCTGGAGAGAGACAGCACTGATACATTGTATACGCAGACTGCTGGAGAGAGACAGCCCTGATACACTGTATACGCAGACTGCTGGAGAGAGACAGCACTGATACATTGTATACGCAGACTGCTGGAGAGAGACAGCCCTGATACACTGTATACGCAGACTGCTGGAGAGAGACAGCCCAGATACACTGTATACGCAGACTGCTGGAGAGAGACAGCCCAGATACACTGTATACGCAGACTGCTGGAGGGAGACAGCCCTGATACACTGTATACGCAGCAGACTGCTGGAGAGAGACAGCCCTGATACATTGTATACGTAGACTGCTGGAGAGAGACAGCCCTGATACACTGTATACGCAGACTGCTGGAGAGAGACAGCCCTGATACATTGTATACGTAGACTGCTGGAGAGAGACAGCCCTGATACATTGTATACGTAGACTGCTGGAGAGAGACAGCCCTGATACATTGTATACGCAGACTGCTGGAGAGAGACAGCCCTGATACACTGTATACACAGACTGCTGGAGAGAGACAGCCTTAATACATTGTATACACAGACTGTTGATCTATGGTGTCTGTTGTGGTTGTCTGGAGAGACAGCTGGATTATGGAGAGTTGACAGCTGATTTAAAGAGACAGTAAAGTCAGCCCTGATGTCAGAGAGCGGCAGCTGGGGATTAGGGTGATCCTTTTTCTGTAGAAACGTGACATTCATTTCATTGCTTGACCTTAGAAGCATTTGATGACATTATGTGACATCTCGCTCATAGACAGCTGCCCTGTGGTTGTCACCAAGAATAAGCGAGACAACTAGTTATGTCTAGAAGTGCTGAGTTGTGGGTTGAATAATGGGAATCTCAGGCTAGACCTGAAGGGGATCACTTAGATCTGGGAATCTGGGACGTTCCTGACTCGTGATACCTCACCATGTTAAATAATTATTAAATATTGAACTCCCCTTTAAGAGAGTATAATAACAGACATTATTCTGTTTCTTTAGGCTCAGATTGTGGAATGCCGGTGACGGGTAACGCCCCAATCGATGGGCACCAAACGTGCCTTGTGGTTACGAGGATGAGACAGTTGAGTTCATCCCTTGGAGAGAATTAGACCATTAGATGTGAAAAATCAAGATGGATGAAGGACTTTTCCCCCTGAAGATGTGAGACGTCGCCTGTGTTGGACTATGAGAAGTGTTGGCCAAGTCATCCTTGACAATGTCTTCTATGATCAAAGACAAGAATCTGGCGAGGAGAAACCATACAACATGGCCAACAATGGACGAAGCAACAGCCAAAGACCAATATCGAGCAATGGGGCCCACCACAAAAGTCATAAGAACCCCCGAACTTTGCTCGATGGAAACGGGCACAGTGTCAACAGCACCAGCCATGGAGGCCAATCCAGTGGTGGAATGACCCCCAAACCCACCACCAATGGATTATCCAAGACCCAATGTATGGGTCGACCTCACAATGGAAACTCGAAAGGGAGGACCAGAGAACCTCCCATGGTGGAGAACCTTGGCATCTGGGTTTTCGCGGTGCCAGCTGTTGTTGCCGGTCTGTGCTTTGCCAGGTCTTTGTTGGGTGAGTTCGTCCATGATGATGTATGGGCGATACTCAATAATCCGGACAGCAGAGGAGAGACCAACCTGAGCACCGTTTTTAAGAATGACTTTTGGGGCAAGGCGATGGATGATAACACGAGCCACAAGTCCTACCGACCTCTGTGTGTTCTCAGCTTCAGGTAATTTCGGGTTCTCGGTTGGGCATCAAGATAGTAATGGTTGAATGCCACGGTGGAAACCTGAGAACTTTTTGTATGGTGGCAACTAGAAATTCCATTGTGTATACTCCCAGTCTGTACCCCCTCAGTAGAAAAAGGGGGGACCCCTGGGATTCCAACAAGACCCCACAGGAGCCACTGAGGTTCCCAGAAGACATCTTGTCTGGTGGCAACTAAAAATTCCATTCTGTATAACCCCCAATAATAGTAGATAAGGGGGAACCTATAGGATTTCAAGAAGACCCCGGGAGCCACCAAAATTCCTGGTAGACATCTTGAAATTCCCTTCTATATTATCCCTCCCCCCCATAGTAGAAACAGGGGGGACCCCTGCGAATCCAACAAGACCCCAGGAGCCACTGAAGTTCCTGGAAGACATCTTGAAATTCCATTCTATATTATCCCTCCCCCCATAGTAGAAAAAGGGGGGACCCCTGGGAATCCAACAAGACCCCAGGAGCCACTGAGGTTCCCGGAAGACATCTTGTCTGGTGGCAACTAAAAATTCCATTCTGTATAACCCCCCAATAATAGTAGCTAAGGGGGAACCTATAGGATTTCAAGAAGACCCCAGGTACCACCAAAATTCCTGGAAGACATCTTGAAATTCCATTCTATATCATCCCTCCCCCCATAGTAGAAACAGGGGGGACCTCCGGGATTCCAAGAAGTCCCCAGGTGCCACCGAAATCTGGAAGACATTGCGTCTTGAAGGGTTCTGATGCTTAATCTCGGGGGCTTCCTGTGATGACAGAGCCAGAGTCCAAACTCAAGTTCAGGTGGCATAATGGAGGGATAGAGGGGGCTCTGAAGGGGTGATCCTTGAAAAAGTGAGGTCATGTGATCTCTTCAGAGCTTGAAGAAGGTATATGACGTCTTTACTGTACATTATAACAGTGAGAACATCTTATTTGCAGGCTGAAATGTGAGTTGTGCAGCCTCAGGCTTCAGGCCTATTACTAGGCCTCCTTGTAGGTGCAGTGTTGTCATGGAGACCTGTTGTCAGCCATTGTGTTGACTTTACGGGACCTATGACGTATATGGCGAGGGGAATCCATAGGTTTCCATGGCGACAAGGCTCTGGACTTCAGACATGTTGTCATGAGCCTATAATGTGGATTTACAGTCACTGGATCTCATAGATATTTAGGCCTCATTTCTGGAACCTGTTTCCCATAGCAACCAATCAGAGCTCAGCTTTCATTTTATAAACGGCTGTACAGAAATGACATCTGTGCTGTGATTGGTTGCTATGGGCAGCAATGGCAGTTTAACCCTTAGATACACGAGGCCTAAACTTTAGGCTTTTATTATTTTTAAGGTCTTGGTGGGAACAGTGGGAAATAACCCCCCAGACTGCTCACAGCTGAGGGTTTGGTGCAGATGTATAATACAACTTGTTCTCTTAATGCTGTTTACAGGGAATATGCCCCAATAATGTCAGAGCCGGTGGTGGGGGCCCTGGGCCCTCAACAGGGGCTCCTCCGAGGGGGAAAGGATTGTTTATAGTGGAGGAGAAAACATCTGCAACCACTTAAAGGGGCGGCGCCGCCCGGTTATCGACTAGTAAAAATATGGGGTTTGTTTGTAGAGGTGTCCGCCTCCACTCACATTACTGAAATATCTGTCCGGTTAACCCCCTGCACCCCTGACTTAGATCTCCTTAACCCCTTAAGGACACAGACATTTTTCATATTTGATCCATGACTTTCTACAGCCGTTCTCATTGCTCATTTATTACGCAACATCGTGTCGTAATGAAAGAACCCGCACTCTTCACCATGTGCACACACTGCGGCCTTCTAGGGACCTGGACAGGTTTTGCTGCGTTTTTGGCCGCACATGGCCTATCAAGAAAAAACTGGGTAAAAAAACATTCCAAGAAAAAACAAACTGGGATTTCCTTTTTTTTTTTGTTTGTTTTTTTTTTGTGAGGGTGGGGAAAGAATCGGTAACCTGACTATTTGGGTATGTGCAGCAATGGTGACTCCAAACATTAAATTTATTTTTTACTTTTATTATTTATTTTACTTTATTTTTTTTTTTTTTTATTTTTGTGGTGTTCATTTTTTAGGGTGGAAGAACAAGTAACCTGATTCCCCAGATCAGCATGATTATGACGATTCCAATTTTTTATTAATTCTTTATTATTCATATATGGTCATTTTTCATTTATTAATAATAATAATATTATTAATTTTTTTTTCCTATTTTGCCATTTTGTTTTTAAAGAAAAAAAAAAATCACAAATTAAAGTTGTATTATTATTATTATTATTATTTATTATTATTAATAAATATAATAATAATATAATACAACTTCAAAGAAAAAAAAATTCACAAAAAATTCGACACAAAATGGCAAAATAGGAAATTTTATAATATTATTATTATTATTATTATTATTTTAATATTTTTTTTCACAAGAGAAAATGCATATTTCATTTCTTATTTTTATTTTAGTGGCTTTAAAAAGAATTCTGATTTTTGTAAAATAACAAAAAAATATCTGCCTTATGTCGCCTTTTTTTTTTTTTTTTTTTTTCTTTTTTTTTTTCTTTCAATCCGTTATTTTTCCATCTAACCACTCATAGGTTGGATTTTTTTTTTTTTTCTTAAGCATTTTTAAATTATACAATTTTGCATTATTTTTGCAATTATTTTTATTATTGTTAATTTAATAATTTTCATCATTATATTTGCTGTTTTGGCATTTCTATTTGTAGCACAACGTTTTTGTTTTAATTCTTAAATAAAAAAAAACTAATTTTTAATAAGAGAAAAGTGAGCTGATTTTGATCTTAGGCGGTATTCGTCTTTTTTTTTTTTTTTTTTTTTTACTTTATATTTTAGTCTTCCTAAAGGACAATAAACTATCATCAAATGTTTGACCGACTGTACTATATCCTGTGATATGTCAGTAGTCATCACACGTGGACGTTTAACAATGGCACAACCCCATCTGCACCCTGCAATTCAATTTTCTCTGGGGGCAGGGGAGGGAGTGATGTAGGACCAGACCTTAAATGCTACTGTCGGTGAAGGACCCCATCATTTAAGGGGTTAACAATAGCGATTGGAATGAGGGGAACAGATAAGTTGGATGTCTACTGTCTCGTGACTTGCCTCGAGGCGACATGGTGTCATGTTTTATACGCCAGGGAACAAGATCCTGCATCTGAGAAAGCCGATACTTGTTTCACTCCAGCCCCTCCGTACATCAAATAATAATGAAAACATGGCTTCAATATTTCATTCAGCTTTTTATAAACCTTATTATACATCAGCTGGCTGCAGCAGGAACCTCCCCCCAACTGCTTTAATAATAAGCCACACCCCTTATATTAACTCCGCCCATGTTGTTGTCAGCCTTAAAGCATAAGCTGCTGAGTTCTGACCAGACACACAAACCCCCTTTAAATTGATGACTGATTAACACATAGTTGAGCCAATCGCATTACAGGAAGACAATTCAGTAAATGAATTCTCCCATATTGTTCCTGCTCCTCTCTCCTGCAGGGTGAATGTGTACTGGAGCGGCCTGGAGCCGTTTTACTTTCATGCGGTGAATGTGGCGTTACATTGTACGGTGAGCGCTCTGCTGGGGTACATCTGCAGCACCGCCGTGTTTGAGGACCGGAGGCAGGCGGTGGCCTCAGCCCTGCTCTTCGCTGTTCACCCTGTGCACACTGAGGCGGTAGGTAATAAATGGCAACACCATTACTGCTCCAGCTTTATCTGTAAATTGATTGGTCGTATATGTCACATGAAAACTGCCATAATACAACAATGTTAAAAAATATGTGATATCCAAAATATAAACTTTTTTATTTGTTCCCGGCAGGTGGCCGGTATTGTGGGGCGAGCAGACGTCATGTCATGTTTACTGTTCTTATTGGCATTCCTCTGTTATATAAGGTAAGACATGTCTGTGCTCCATATCATCCCCCCCACAGGATAATTAACTGGTTATATGGTACTAATTGTAACTACTCAATATAACTACTATAATACTGCTCCTATATACAAGAATATAACTACTATAATACTGCTCCTATGTACAAGAATATAACTACTATAATACTGCTCCTATATACAAGAATATAACTACTATAATACTGCTCCTATGTACAAGAATATAACTACTATAATACTGCCCCTATATACAAGAATATAACTACTATAATACTGCTCCTATATACAAGAATATAACTACTATAATACTGCTCCTATATACAAGAATATAACTACTATAATACTGCTCCTATGTACAAGAATATAACTACTATAATACTGCTCCTATATACAAGAATATAACTACTATAATACTGCCCCCTATATACAAGAATATAACTACTATAATACTGCTCCTATGTACAAGAATATAACTACTATAATACTGTCCCTATATACAAGAATATAACTACTATAATACTGCTCCTATGTACAAGAATATAACTACTATAATACTGCTCCTATGTACAAGAATATAACTACTATAATATAATACTGCTCCTATATACAAGAATATAACTACTATAATACTGCCCCTATGTGCAAGAATATAACTACTATAATACTGCTCCTATATACAAGAATATAACTACTATAATACTGCTCCTATATACAAGAATATAACTACTATAATACTGCTCCTATGTACAAGAATATAACTACTATAATACTGCTCCTATATACAAGAATATAACTACTATAATACTGCCCCCTATATACAAGAATATAACTACTATAATAATACTGCTCCTATGTACAAGAATATAACTACTATAATACTGCTCCTATGTACAAGAATATAACTACTATAATACTGCTCCTATGTACAAGAATATAACTACTATAATATAATACTGCTCCTATGTACAATAATATAACCGCTATATTGATATTGGTGTTCTTCCAGGAGTGTAGAAGACAATCCTCCCCCCAATTGTTTCCCCGGTACGTCTTCCCCCTTCCTCCTGCTGCTCAGTTTGTTCCTGGGGACCTGCGCCATGTTGGTGAAGGAAACGGGAGTGACGGTGTTCGGGGTCTGTGTGTTGTATGATCTCCAGATTCTGTGTCTGAGGCGGTTTCTAAGGTTTGTCAGAGAAGGTGTCTGGATCATTTGCTCTGTTTAAATATACAGGAGTCGTCTCTTTCAACCTTTGCTGTTAATCGCGGTCTATTACTGTATTCTTGGGACTTTAAGATGCACCCAGGATTTAGAGGAGAAAAACAGGAAAAAAATTGAAGAGAAATATGATCATGACACACTGTTGTGGTTGGTGGGGTGGGGGGGTGCTGATATTGTTATGAGATAATGTCCCCAAATTCTATACTAATCCCCCCCATCCTTGACCCCTTCCAAAAAAAAGGGAACGATTACACTCACTATCCATCACCCCCATACAGTGTGCCACCGTCCTGTTCTCATACCAGCAGCTGACCGTGTATAAGCGTGCAGCGATGACCTGTAATATGCACTGCTCCCCCCACCCATCATCCCACCCACGTCTCGGCATTGGCTTCAGTGCTTAGTAGTGATGGGTGGGGGAGAGCAATGTATATTAAACTTCCTTTAACAGTGGGTACACCTCATCACCAACAGGCACTGCTGCGCCCGGCTCCTCTCCTCCTCCCGCGCCTGGCTCCCTCCTCCTCCCGCGCCTGGCTCCCTCCTCCTCCCGCGCCTGGCTCCCTCCTCCTCCCGCAACCCGGCTCCCTCCTCCTCCCGCAACCCGGCTCCCTCCTCCTCCCGCAACCCGGCTCCCTCCTCTCCCCGCAACCCGGCTCCCTCCTCCTCCCGCAACCCGGCTCCCCCTCCTCCCGCGCCCGGCTCCCCCCTCCTCCCGCGCCCGGCTCCCTCCTCCTCCCGCGCCCGGCCCCCTCCTCCTTTAAACCACCTCAGCCACCCATAACCCCCATTTTCCCCCAAAGCCACAGCCAGGTATCGTACATCCAGAGTAAAAGAAGCAAACCCCAGTCTCCCCCAAAATGTTTGGGGAAAAAAGTGCATCTTATTGTCCAAAAAATACGGTGATATGTTTCACTGTAAATATTACTGACTGATCTGCTGCCATCTATACTGATCCTATGTGGATTGTCATCACTGTGCATCCCTAGAGATCTGAGTGACAGGTCGTCCTCCCTGTGCGGCCAGACATTCCTCCCTGCATTCTAAGCTTCATGGAAAGACTTATATGGAAGCTGCAGTGGAGGCCATAGATCAGTAATGTCCCAGAAACAGATAGAAGTGGGAAAATATACAAAAGACGACTCAAGGAATTCTATAAATGTAAATGGAAGACTTTCTATTTGTAGTCACGGCTCACCGAGCTCACGATTCATGGCTACCTCTCCTTCACTCTGACATTCAGGGCCCCATCTGCTGAACAGCCCAGAAATATGTGGGACGTGGCTGCTCCCTTCCTGAAGAGAGCTCTGCTGACCTCCTGCCATTGAGTGCAACTGGGAATACTGGCTTCATAATACTGAGATTACAAGAATATAACTACTATAATACTGACACTATGTACAAGAATATAACTACTATAATACTGCTCCTATATACAAGAATATAACTACTATAATACTGCTCCATATACAAGAATATAACTACTATAATACTGCTCCTATATACAAGAATATAACTACTATAATACTGCTCCTATATACAAGAATATAACTACTATAACACTGCTCCCTATATACAAGAATATAACTACTATAATACTGCCCCTATATACAAGAATATAACTACTATAATACTGCTCCTATGTACAAGAATATAACTACTATAATACTGCCCCTATATACAAGAATATAACCACTATAATACTGCCCCTATATACAAGAATATAACCACTATAATACTGCCCCCTATATACAAGAATATAACTACTATAATACTGCCCCCTATATACAAGAATATAACTACTATAATACTGACACTATGTACAAGAATATAACAACTATAATACTGCTCCTATATACAAGAATATAACTACTATAATACTGCCCCTATATACAAGAATATAACTACTATAATACTGCTCCTATATACAAGAATATAAGTACTATAATACTGCTCCTATATACAGGAATATAATTACTATAATACTGCTCCTATGTACAAGAATATAACTACTATAATACTGCTCCTATATACAAGAATATAACTACTGTAATACTGCCCCTATGTACAAGAATATAACTACTATAATACTGCCCCTATATACAAGAATATAACTACTATAATACTGCCCCTGTGTACAAGAATATAACTACTATAATACTGCCCCTATATACAAGAATATAACTACTATAATACTGCCCCTATGTACAAGAATATAACTACTATAATACTGCCCCTATGTACAAGAATATAACTACTATAATACTGCTCCTGTGTACAAGAATATAACTACTATAATACTGCTCCTGTGTACAAGAATATAACTACTATAATACTGCCCCTATATACAAGAATATAACTACTATAATACTGCTCCTATATACAAGAATATAACTACTATAATACTGCCCTATATACAAGAATATAACTGCTATAATACTGTCCTCTATATACAAGAATATAACTACTATAATACTGCCCCTATATACAAGAATATAACTACTATAATACTGCCCCTATATACAAGAATATAACTACTATAATACTGCCCCTATATACAAGAATATAACTACTATAATACTGCCCCTATATACAAGAATATAACTACTATAATACTGCCCCTATATACAAGAATATAACTACTATAATACTGCCCCTATATACAAGAATATAACTACTATAATACTGCTCCCTATATACAAGAATATAACTACTATAATACTGCTCCTATATACAAGAATATAACCACTATAATACTGCTCCTATATACAAGAATATAACTACTATAATACTGCTCCTATATACAGGAATATAACTACTATAATACTGCTCCTATATACAAGAATATAACTACTATAATACTGCTCCTATATACAAGAATATAACTACTATAATACTGCTCCTATATACAAGAATATAACTACTATAATACTGCCCCTATATACAAGAATATAACTACTATAATACTGCTCCTATGTACAAGAATGGATGGTTCATGTATTGCTCTGATGTTTTGTGTCTCGCAGGTGATCGTGGTGTTGGGTTTCCGTGTCTATATCATGGGAGGGTCGATGCCATTGTTCTCGGAGCAGGACAATCCGGCCTCCTTCTCTCCTTACATCCTCAGCAGGTACGTGGCCGGCGTCCAGCATCAATTCTCATTGTGCTGTGAGAGTTTCTCGTCCCGGCAGGTTCTGGTAATGGAACACGGGAAAGTGTAATCCAGTAATGTCAGTGTGCAAAGAAACAGCAGAGTACAATGGTGTGATCATCGTAATGTTCATCAGTGCAAGGAACAATGAAGTTATTCTTCTATCTATCTTTCTATCTATCTCTATCTATCTATCTATCTATCTATCTATCTATCCTAACTCTCTATCTATCCTAACTCTCTATCTATCCTAACTCTCTATCTATCCTAACTCTCTATCTATCCTAACTCTCTATCTATCTATCTATCTATCTATCTATCTATCTATCTATCCTAACTCTCTATCTATCCTAACTCTCTGTCTATCCTAACTCTCTATCTATCTATGTATATAACCCATTATCTAATATCTATATCTATCCCTATATCTATCAATCTGTGTATCTATCCCTCTATTATCTGTCTTTTTATATCTATCTCTATATAGCTATCATTCTATAACTATCTATGTATATATCCCTCTATCTATCTATGTATGTATGTATCTATCCCTCTATTATCAATCATCTATCTTTCTATATCTCTCTATGTATCTTCATTGTTTCTCTCTTCCTGATCCTTCTATATATCTATGATTTTTCTTTCCTTCTGTGTTGCAGGTTCCTCACCTTTTCCTACCTCCTGGCGTTCAATGCCTGCCTGCTGCTCGGCCCTATCACTCTTTGCTATGACTGGCAGGTGGGCAGCATCCCCTCGTCCACTCCATCTTAGACATCCGCAACGTGTCCACTCTCCTGCTGTTGGCCGTCCTCCTCTCCCTCGGCCTGCACTGCGTGACTGGGAGCAAGGTATTTT
The DNA here is from genome assembly GCA_033576535.1 of Allobates femoralis. NCBI lineage: Eukaryota > Metazoa > Chordata > Amphibia > Anura > Aromobatidae > Allobates > Allobates femoralis. The sequence continues at coordinate 613,761,883 of JARQOC010000004.1, read as the reverse complement.
AATATTTCTTAATGTCTGTCTACCTTGGAAATTACATCATAAATCTGGAAAGACCAATTTCCTACCAGTTTACACCTTAGATCTACAGAAGAAAATATTATTCCAAATATTGCAGTACCACTCCTGACCACAGGGTGTGCTGTTGTTACACAGGAGCATTTATCAATACATTGCCCTCTAGTGGCAGAAATGTGTATTGTAGGTGGTTACACATTCTCTGCAAATTGAAGAGTATATTTTATAGAATATTTTTCTTCGTTTTTCCCCAGGGTTACTACTCCTTTAAGATTTATTTTAGGACCTCGGACTCTGTATAACTTGTAATCACCACACCCAGGCCGATAGGGCCAGTAAATCGCCGCCCCAAGACCCAATTCTTCCTCCCGGAGTTTCCTTCTCATAAGTGATCGTTATCGTCCCGGCAGGAAGCAGATCTCACGCTGTTAAATAACTGCCTGGAAACTTGATATTTTCCAACACTTTCCATAGAATTTATCTGATCGGGAGGACGCCGCCCGCTGGTGTTTGTATTAATAACCTCGACCCCGGGCTACAGCCACATGATGATATTGTTATGCTTGGCTCCGGGGTCTGACACTATTCACACCCTCCTGCTCTGCTTACCAAGAATTCAGATTCTAATCTGTCCAATGTCACTCGGGTTCCTGCAATGCAAATCTGAGTTGTGGCACATGGATACATGGTGTGCGTAAGTGCAAAATAGATATATACACTGACTGAGGATATATATACACTGGTGTGCGTAAGTGCAAAATAGATATATATATACACTGGTTGTAGAGCCTGGCGCTGTCCAGACATAGTAACTAATTGTTCTTAGCTTTAACAAAATACATTTATTTTATTTAAAATAATCTAACAAAGAAAATAGACAGAAAAAATCAAAACCTCTAGCTCCTCCCCCTCCATAGAATATTGTCTGGTTCTGCCTCTAGCTCCTCCCCCTCCATAGAATATTGTCTGGTTCTACCTCTAGCTCCTCCCCTCCATAGACTATTGTCTGGTTCTGCCTTTAGCTCCTCCCCCTCCATAGAATATTGTCTGGTTCTACCTCTAGCTCCTCCCCTTCCATAGAATGTTGTCTGGTTCTGCCTCTAGCTCCTCCCCCTCCATAGAATGTTGTCTGGTTCTGCCTCTAGCTCCTCCCCTCCATAGAATGTTGTCTGGTTCTGTCTCTAGCTCCTCCCCCTCCATAGAATATTGTCTGGTTCTGCCTCTAGCTCCTCCTCCTCCATAGAATGTTGTCTGGTTCTGCCTCTAGCTCCTCCCCCTCCATAGATTGTTGTCTGGTTCTGCCTCTAGCTCCTCCTCCTCCATGGAATGTTGTCTGGTTCTGTCTCTAGATCCTCCCCTCCTATAGAATGTTGTCTGGTCCTGTCTAGAGGAGGCGGGGCTTTGTGAAGAGGTAGGAAAAGTGGGCTGGGCTAACAGGAGAGGCGAGACTATGTGGGGGTGGGGCTATGTGGACAGGCATGGCTATGAAGTAACCAGTGCCTCCAGGAATGGGTGGGGCTACGATATAATCTATACGCACACACACACACTCCGCTTCATATATATATATTTTTTTTAGTTAACCTGAAGTTTCCTTCCACTATATAAAAAGACACATCTGCATGTTTTTCTCACTATGTGACATGAAATCAGAATAAATCTTTCTTGTTTTAGGTTGATTAGGATTACCATAATTATTATTGGCCATATGCAGAATAATGAGAGAGAGAATGTTTAAGGCATTTTCATTACTTTCTGTAAAGTCACAAGTTTACATACAGTAAGATTACTGTGCCTTTATACAATTTTGGACAGCCCATATAATGATGTCATGTGTTTGGAAGCTTCTGATAGGTTTATTGGTAACATCTGAGTTAATTACAGACACTCCTGTGGATGTATTTTAATGCACACCTGAAACACACTGCTTCTTTGTGTAGCATCATGGGAAAGTCTAAAGAAATCAGCCAAGATATTGGGAAGAGAATTGAGGACGTGCAAATGTCTGGTTCATCCTTGGGTGCAATTACCAGATCCTTGAAGATGCCGCATTCATCTGTACAAATAATTATACACAAGTACAAACAAGATGGGAATGGCCAGCCATCATACCACTCAGGAAGGAGATGGGTTCTGTGTCCCAGAAATGAACGTGCTTTGGTCCGACATGTACTTATCAACCCAACAACAAAAGCAAAAGAAATTGTAAAGATGATGGTGCAAGCTGGTAAGATTGTATCATTATCCACAGAAATGAAAACTGTATCAACATGGGCTGAAAGGCCACTCTGCCTGGTAAAAGCCATTACTCCAAAAGAAAAAGGAAAAAGCCAGATTAATGTTTGCAAGTGCACACAGGAACAAAGACCTAGATTTTTTTTTTTTTTAAGATGTTCTGCGGTCTGACGAAACTAAAATTGAACTGTTTGGCCATAATGACCATTGTTACGTTTGGAGGAAAAAGGGAGAAGCTTGGAAGCCTGAGAACACCATCCCAACTGTGAAACACGGAGGAGGCAGCATCATGTTGTGGGGTTGTTTTGCTGCAGGAGGGACTGGTGAACGTCACAAAATAGATGAAGAAAGAAGATTATGTGGAAATAGTGAGGCAACATCTCAAGACATCAGTCAGGAAGGTAAAGCTTAGGCAGGAATGAGTCTTCTAAATGGACAATGACCCAAAGCTACTGCCAAACTGGTTACAAAGTGGCTTAAGGATAACAAAGTCAATGTTTTGGAGCCATCGCAAAGCCCTGATCTCAATCCTATTGAAAGTTTATAGGCAAAGCTGCAGAGGCTGTGAGCAAAGAGACCTACAAACATGGCTCAGTTACACCAGTTCTGTAAGGATGAATAGGCTCAAATTCCTACCAAGTATTGTGAGAAGCTTGTGGAAGGATATCAAACATGTTTCCCCTAGGACACACAGTTTTGACTTTGCAGAAAGTAATAAAAATGCCTTAAAATGTTCTCTCTCACTCGCTCTTGTTGTCTCGTGTTTGCTCACTCTCGTTCTCTCTCTCTCGCTCTCGTTGCCTCGTCTTTGCTCGCTCTCGTTGCCTTGTCTTTGCTCGCTCTCGTTGCCTCGTCTTTGCTCGCTCTCGTTGCCTCGTCTTTGCTCGCTCTCGTTGTCTCGTCTTTGCTCGCTCTCGTTGTCTCGTCTTTGCTCGCTCTCGTTGTCTCGTCTTTGCTCGCTCTCGTTGTCTCGTCTTTGCTCGCTCTCGTTGTCTCGTCTTTGCTCGCTCTCGTTGTCTCGTCTTTGCTCGCTCTCGTTGTCTCGTCTTTGCTCGCTCTCGTTGTCTCGTCTTTGCTCGCTCTCGTTGTCTCGTCTTTGCTCGCTCTCGTTGTCTCGTGGTCGCTCGCTCTCGTTGTCTCGTCTTTGCTCGCTCTCGTTGTCTCGTCTTTGCTCGCTCTCGTTGTCTCGTGGTCGCTCGCTCTCGTTGTCTCGTGGTCGCTCGCTCTTGTCTCGTGTTTGCTCGTTCTCGCTCTCTCGTTGTCTCGTCTTTGCTCGCTCTCGTTGTCTCGTGGTCGCTCGCTCTCGTTGTCTCGTGTTTGCTCGCTCTTGTCTCGTGTTTGCTCGTTCTCGCTCTCTCGTTGTCTCATTTTTGCTCGCTCTCGTTGTCTCGTGGTCGCTCGCTCTCGTTGTCTCGTGGTCGCCCGCTCTCGTTGTCTCGTGGTCGCCCGCTCTCGTTGTCTCGTGGTCGCCCGCTCTCGTTGTCTCGTGTTTGCTCGCTCTCGTTGTCTCGTGTTTGCTCGCTCTCGTTGTCTCGTGTTTGCTCGCTCTCGTTGTCTCGTCTTTGCTCGCTCTCGTTGTCTCGTGGTCGCTTGCTCTCGTTGTCTCGTGGTCGCTCGCTCTCGTTGTCTCGTGGTCGCTCGCTCTCGTTGTCTCGTGGTCGCCCGCTCTTGTTGTCTCGTGGTCGCCCGCTCTCGTTGTCTCGTGGTCGCCCGCTCTCGTTGTCTCGTGGTCGCTCGCTCTCGTTGTCTCGTGGTCGCTCGCTCTCGTTGTCTCGTGGTCGCTCGCTCTCGTTGTCTCGTGGTCGCTCGCTCTTGTTGTCTCGTGCTCGCTCTCGTGGTCGCTCGCTCTCGTTGTCTCGTGGTCGCTCGCTCTCGTTGTCTCGTGGTCGCTCGCTCTCGTTGTCTCGTGCTCGCTCGCTCTCGTGGTCGCTCGCTCTCGTTGTCTCGTGGTCGCTCGCTCTGGTACTCATTATTCTGGCATTTGGCAAATATTAATAATTATGGTACTCCAAATTTAACCTAAAACGGGGAAGTTTTACCGTATATACTCGCGTATAAGCCGAGTTTTTCAGCCCAAAAATTGGGCTGAAAAGTACCCCCCTCGGCTTATACGCGAGTCAGTGCTGTATACCGATGTATACATCGGTACATACCGATGTATACATCGGTATACAGCAGCCCCCGCATCCCCAGTAATCCAGGGCCCCCCCAGCGTCTCTCCGGTCACCTGAAAAGCAAACTATACTTATCAGTGTCCGCTGTCCGCGCCCGCTCGCCTCTGTCGTGACAGTGCCGTCTGCGATCCTCCTTCTTCATGCGGCGTCTTCCGGGTTCCTGTGCTCGTCGCAGGGAATGACGTCATTCCCTGCGACGAGCACAGGAAACCGGAAGACGCCGCATGAAGAAGGAGGATCGCAGACGGCACTGTCACGGCAGAGGCGAGCGGGCGCGGACAGCGGACACTGATAAGTATAGTTTGCTTTTCAGGTGACCGGAGAGACGCTGGGGGGGCCCTGGATTACTGGGGCCCTGTATACTACCGCTGGGGCTGCAATCTACTACCGCTGGGCTGCAATCTACTACCACTGGGGCTGTATATACTACCACTGGGGCTGTATATACTACCACTGGGGCTGTATATACTACCACTGGGGCTGTATATACTGCTGGGGCCCTGTATACTACACTGGGGCTGTATATACCTGTGGGGCTGCTGTATACTACCACTGGGGCTGTATATACCTGTGGGGCTGCTGTATACTACCACTGGGGCTGTATATACCTGTGGGGCTGCTGTATACTACACTGGGGCTGTATATACCTCTGAGGCTGCTGTATACTACACTGGGGCTGTATATACCTCTGGGGCTGCTGTATACTACCACTGGGGCTGTATATACCTGTGGGGCTGCTGTATACTACCACTGGGGCTGTATATACCTCTGGGGCTGCTGGATGCTACCACTGGGGCTGTATATACCTGTGGGGCTGCTGTATACTACCACTGGGGCTGTATATACTTCTGGGGCTGCTGTATACTACCACTGGGGCTGTATATACCTCTGGGGCTGCTGTATACTACCACTGGGGCTGGATATACTTCTGGGGCTGCTGTATACTACCACTGGGGCTGTATATACCTCTGGGGCTGCTGTATACTACCACTGGGGCTGTATATACCTGTGGGGCTGCTGTATACTACCACTGGGGCTGTATATACCTCTGGGGCTGCTGGATGCTACCACTGGGGCTGCTGTATACTACCACTGGGGCTGTATATACTTCTGGGGCTGCTGTATACTACCACTGGGGCTGTATATACCTCTGGGCTGCTGGATACTACCACTGGGGCTGTATATACCTCTGGGGCTGCTGGATGCTACCACTGGGGCTGTATATACCTGTGGGGCTGCTGTATACTACCACTGGGGCTGTATATACCTCTGGGGCTGCTGTATACTACCACTGGGGCTGTATATACTTCTGGGGCTGCTGTATACTACCACTGGGGCTGTATATACCTCTGGGGCTGCTGTATACTACCACTGGGGCTGTATATACTTCTGGGGCTGCTGTATACTACCACTGGGGCTGTATATACCTCTGGGGCTGCTGTATACTACCACTGGGGCTGTATATACCTGTGGGGCTGCTGTATACTACCACTGGGGCTGTATATACCTCTGGGGCTGCTGGATGCTACCACTGGGGCTGTATATACCTGTGGGGCTGCTGTATACTACCACTGGGGCTGTATATACCTCTGGGGCTGCTGTATACTACCACTGGGGCTGTATATACTTCTGGGGCTGCTGTATACTACCACTGGGGCTGTATATACCTCTGGGGCTGCTGTATACTACCACTGGGGCTGTATATACTTCTGGGGCTGCTGTATACTACCACTGGGGCTGTATATACCTCTGGGGCTGCTGTATACTACCACTGGGGCTGTATATACTTCTGGGGCTGCTGTATACTACCACTGGGGCTGTATATACCTCTGGGGCTGCTGGATACTACCACTGGGGCTGTATATACCTCTGGGGCTGCTGGATACTACCACTGGGGCTGTATATACCTCTGGGGCTGCTGGATGCTACCACTGGGGCTATATATACCTCTGGGGCTGCTGTATACTACCAATGGGGCTGTATATACCTCTGGGGCTGCTGTATACTACCTCTGGGGCTGCTGTATACTACCTCTGGGGCTGCTGTATACTACCACTGGGGCTGCTGTATACTACCACTGGGGCTGCTGTATATACCTTTGGGGCTGCTGTATACTACCTCTGGGGCTGCTGTATATACCTCTGGGGATGCTGTATACTACCACTGGGGCTGTATATACCTCTGGGGATGCTGTATACTACCACTGGGGCTGTATATACCTCTGGGGCTGCTGTATACTAACTACTGGAGCTGCTGCTGTATATACCACTGGGGCTGCTGCTGTATACTACCACTGGGGAGGCTGCTGTATACTACCATTGGGGGGCCTGTATACCACACTGCTGGGGGCTGTATACCTGTGCTGGAGTCCACCCTCGGCTTATACACGAGTCAATAGGTTTTCCCAGGTTTTGGGGGCAAAAGTTGGGGGGTCGGCTTATACACGAGTATATACGGTATTCTGTTTTTAAGTCAGATGGTAAGAAAAACCTGCAGGTGTGTCTTTTTATATTTATATTATAGTGTATGTAAACTCTTGGTTTCTACTGTGTGTGTATGTACAGTATGTATATATAATAAATATAAATATATACACACACTTATTACAGCTCTCCCTTCAGACTGGAATATCATCACATTTCCAGCTATGCCCTATTTTACGCAATTTTAACCAAGCCCCACCTCTGAGGTTCTGTTGAGCAACTATTAAGTGGTATGAATACGGTTTCTATAGGTGAATCAAATTGTCATCAGCGTTGTGCCTCATTAAATCCTGCTGTGACAAGATTTAAAATGTTTGTCATTTTTTAAATTGTCCTGTAATAATATAATAAATCTAGAATGTTCCACCAAGGACAAGCCATATTGGCTTTGGTAGCAAAACGGCGATATGTTATATAAACCTAGCATATAATATAACACCATCTTTCTGACCTTAATACTGCTAAATTCCCTGATATGGCTAATTATAATGCAAATCTTCCCAAGCTCCACCCCTGAGCAGCCATTCGGTAATTATTGTGTGATATAACTATATCTATATTATTATTATTACTAATATTGTGACTTGTTACATCATCCTAGGCCAATAATTTATATACGGTAATTTATTCTGGATTGATCTGCAGCACACATACATCAGTGTATCACTACTTATAAAAGTGTTATGTACACAATTATGCATACACTGTGTGTTTATATGTGTATGTATATATATCTTCATCTTTGTGACTGTAATATTGCAAGAGTCTCAGATATGCCGCCCCGTTTTATGAAATTTTTACCTAAGCTCCGCCCACGAGGTTCCTTCTGGTAATTATTGGGTGGTATGGCTGTGATACCTTTGTGTCGACCACATTCTATCCTGTACCAAGGCTAAACAAAAATTGTGGGTATTTTCTATATCATCCTGTAACGTAATATCTACTTCTGGAACTTTTCTACAGAGGACAGGCCATCGGGAAATCCTGGTCGGCCTTCTTTTCCTGATCTTCCCTTTCATACCGGCCAGTAATCTTTTCTTCAGGGTTGGCTTTGTGGTGGCTGAACGTGTCCTCTACATGCCCAGGTATGAACTGACTTCATCCAAAACTTTAGTGGAGTGTAACATTTTTTTTAAGCTCTCGGACACACGATATACAGGGGTGTGAATACTTTTGTTTGGGTGAATACGGTCTTTTCCTGTTTCCAGCATGGGCTTCTGTATCCTTTGCGTCCATGGACTGAAGAGACTTTCCACCCGGGTGGGTCGTGGAGGCTCATCTGCTGCCACCTTCTGCTTCCTCATCCTCCTCGTCCTCTTTTCCTGTAAGTCGGTGTCGCAGAGCGAGTGTTGGCGCTCCCGGGAGTCGCTGTTCAGGTACAGACCGAAGCAATGAAGTCTAGCGCCATGTGCCATGGTCTTCGCTTATCGGTGACTTTCATCTGACGCAGATCCGGACTCCAGACGTTACCGCACAACGCTAAAGTGCATTACAACTACGCCAATTTCCTTAAAGACCAGAATCGGAAGGAGGAGGCGATAAAACACTACAAAACTGTCCTAAGGTACAAACATGGCGGCTTGTTACTTGTGTAAATTTACAAAACACAATCCTGCACTGGTTGTTAATGATGGATCACATAGAAGCTAAGATAATGTTTTTTTTGTGTCATATGACTTATTTTCTCACATTTTTCTGTGCTCTTGTAAAAATTGCATTTTTATGGCTGTGTGCAGGGGCGGACTGACCCCGGTGGCAGGGAGGTATTTGCCTCCCAGGCCGGTGGTATAGCCCACCTTTAGGGCCGCCTTCCCCAGTGAGAGCGGCCATGCACTTGCTGTAATCACGGTGGGACCCGGGACGCAGCAGGCGGATGACAGCATGGAGGCTGACATGGACCAGCAGGTGGAGCGGTGGGGTGGCAGAGGCGAGTGTAAAAACGCGCCAGCACCCCCCCCCCCCACTCTTCAAAGGGCCTCAGCAGCAGCAGTGCCAGCACTCCCCCCATACCCTTCCCCACCCCCGGTCCTCAGTTGGCTGCTGGCTGGTAAAGGTAGACTGCCCCCCAGTCAATCAGCCCCTGGCTGTGTGGGTGTCGCCAGAGTCCGCCAGCACTATGTGTGTGTGCATTTCCACAGCTTCTGAGAGCAGGTTGATGGGGAGCAGTGTAATATGCCAGCAGACAAGGGGTTAACAGAGATCCTGACTGAGCTGTGTGGAGCCAGGTGACAGATAAGAAGCTTGTGCCAAGGAAAGCGTTTACATTGATCATGACATTGCTTAGCAACTGTGCTGTAATCTGATACATTATTTTCTCATGTGCTGCAGTCAGCTGTGTAGGCCTCGCCCCCTTTCCCTTATATGGTTACATGCCCCGTATTCAGTTAGAAGACGGATCTGACTGAAAATGAACATACGTCTGCTTCATACTCAGTCTAGTGGGGACACCTTGTGGAAGGTTTCTGAATGGTTTGCAACCAGAATTCTCTGAAGAAGTATGTTTGAAAGTTTATTAAAATCACTTGCTCTACATTATTATTATTATTAAATAAAAAATTTAAATGGTGGTTTCGCTTTAATGGGCGAGTCGCCCACATAGTTGACAATCTAATTTGATGCTCCAGTCACACCCAAAGCTGTGTTGACAAGTGTGGGATGGGTCCACTCACAACTTTCTGAGGTTCAGATAGACTCTGGTCCGCTTTCTGCCAGGTCCTTGTACTGAGAGTTAATAGGAAGCCAGCAGAATTTAGAATGCCGCTCTGGGTGGTGACTGGAGTGTTCATAAAGATAGCTTAGCTGTTTTCTGATGGATTTGTTCTCTGCTGTAGGTTGTATCCGCAGCACCCCAGCGCTCTGAACAATCTCGGCACCCTGACCACCAATCTGACAGCGGCTGAGGTGTATTACAGGAAGGCGCTGGAAATCAGCCCACAGCACAGCCGGGCATTGTTTAATCTGGGAAATTTACTAAGGTAAGGGAACGAATTGGCCCCATCACTTAAGTCATCAAGACTCTGGAGACTTACAAGGGCCACACAAGCCCCTCCAGACACCACAATCTCTCATAGTGCAGCCTACTTCTATTTTCTGCAGGACTCAGGGCAGGAATGAAGAAGCTGAAGTCATTCTGAAGGAGTCTCTTCTCCATGGTCCGTACTTTGCCGATGCTTATTCCAGTCTAGGGTCGTTGCTGGCTGATCAGGTGAGGGGATTCTTTATATTCAGCCTAGTCAAAACATTGTCCTCCTTCTGATGATGTCATAGTATCATCGACCCTCCCGTTAGGAGCAGAGGACAACCAACAGGCAGGAAACACTTGTCTAGGATGAGCTGTTGGGCGAGGATTTCCAAAACTCTCATGGCTCTCTATCATACTAGACTCCATGATCTATACTCTAAGACCTCCAGGGTTTGCATTTCCTGCTTGATATAGGCCCGCCCCCGCGGAGCAGAGGAGCCATCTATACTATATATAGGCTATCAGAAGGGATGAATTAATAAAATTTGTCTCAGAAAAGTACCTGATATTATACAATGTTGATCCAGAGGAAGGGAAAGCATTGCCCTATAGGGCGGTAGCTATGAGGGGTGATTCCTTCTGACGCCAATATTTCAGTCATAACACTGCATTATCTTTCCCCTTCACCTCCACATCTTATCGCATAGCATTGTTGAGTGAGAATGAGACCTCCCTGGAGGTTCACCATAGGCTGACTCCGCCCCTGAGGAACTGTTTAATTAATTTTTGTATTTACTTCCACTCACTAAAATGTCATTGCAAAGATAAAATTGATCTTCTGGGCCCTGTTGAATGCACTGACTCAGAAATCCTGCCTTGCCCCCTCTGGCTTCAAATTTTTTTACTATTATTTCATATTCCCTACCCAGAAGAGACATGAGGAAGCGGAGGAGGTGTATCTGACTGGGATCAAGAACTGTCCTGAGACTTCCGACCTGCAGAATAATTATGGGGTGTTTCTGGTGGATGTGGGTGAGTGGGAGCTTTTTATTAATGCAGTTTTGGATGAGATTAGATGATTTATGAAGGGTCTCCTGATCAGGGGAAAGTTCCGGTACATCTTGAAGCATTGAATTATGGGAACTTGTCTCCATCAGTACAATCAAATTTTATTATACCATTTGAACAATTCAGCTTTGGTTGTGACTAGAGTATAAGACACATTTGTAATTGCAAATTATTTCTGACTTACAAAGCTTATGTTAATTTCCAGGAGCTCCACAGAAAGCTATTTCTCATTATCTCCTTGCTTTACAACTGCGTCCCAATCATCACGTGGCTATGCTCAACCTCGGTCGCCTGTACCGTTCCCTCAACCAAAATTCAGAAGCAGAAATGTGGTACAAAAAGTAAGATCTATGGAGGATTCTGTCTGTCTGCAGTCACCACTAGGGGGAGCTCCCTGTATACAGAGATACATGATAAGATCCTGTCTGCAGGCACCATTAGGGGAGCTCCCTGTATACAGATATACATGATAAGATTGTGTCTGCAGTCACCACTAGGGGGAGCTCCCTGTATACAGAGATACATGATAAGATCCTGTCTGTAGTCTCCACTAGGGGGAGCTCCCTGTATACAGAGATACATGGTAAGATCCTGTCTGCAGGCACCATTAGGGGGAGCTCCCTGTATACAGATATACATGATAAGATTGTGTCTGCAGTCACCACTAGGGGGAGCTCCCTGTATACAGATATACATGATAAGATCCTGTCTGCAGTCACCACTAGGGGGAGCTCCCTGTATACAGAGATACATGATAAGATCCTGTCTGCAGGCACCATTAGGGGGAGCTCCCTGTATACAGAGATACATGGTAAGATCCTGTCTGCAGTCACCACTAGGAGGAGCTCCCTGTATACAGAGATACATGATAAGATCCTGTCTGCAGTCACCACTAGGGGGAGCTCCTTGTATACAGAGATACATGATGAGATTCTGTCTGCAGTCACCACTAGGGGGAGCTCCCTATATATAGAGATACATGATAAGATCCTGTCTGCAGTCACCACTAGGGGGAGCTCCCTATATATAGAGATACATGATAAGATCCTGTCTGCAGTCACCACTAGGCGGAGCTCCCTGTATACAGAGATACATGATAAGATTCTGTCTGCAGTCACCACTAGGGGGAGCTCTCTGTATACAGAGATACATGATAAGATTCTGTCTGCAGTCACCACTAGGGGGAGCTCCCTGTATACAGAGATACATGATAAGATGCTGTCTGCAGTCACCACTAGGGGGAGCTCTCTGTATACAGAGATACATGATAAGATCCTGTCTGCAGTCACCACTAGGGGGAGCTCCCTGTATACAGAGATACATGATAAGATGCTGTCTGCAGTCACCACTAGGGGGAGCTCTCTGTATACAGAGATACATGATAAGATTCTGTCTGCAGTCACCACTAGGGGAGCTCCCTGTATACAGAGATACATGATAAGATCCTGTCTGCAGTCACCACTAGGGGGAGCTCCTTGTATACAGAGATACATGATATTCTGTCTTCATGTAACGATTGTCTCTGCTGCTCACTCCTCATGTTAGGGCTCTGCAGTTATCCCGGGATGTTGATGTGATCTCCCCTCTTGGAGCTCTGTATTATAATACAGGACAATACGATGAAGCCTTACGTCTTTACAAGGAGGCGACAGCGCTTCACCCTCATAACGTGCAGATACGCCTGTCACTGGTGAGCACATATATATGTGGTGTTGTCCAAGTGGCTGTGACCTTTGCACCCCCTCACCTGGCATTAGGGTAACCCCTGTGTTCTGGATTTCCTCCTGATTTCTGCAGGCGCAGGTGCAGGCTGTGATGGGTCTCACTGAAGAGGCCAAGGCTCTTGCTCGTCTCATAGCGGATGAGGTTCCTGACTGCACTGAATGTTTCCGGCTGTTGAGCGCAATCTACGGCAAACAAGAAGAGCACTCCAAGGTGACCAATCTTCTGCTAAATCCCAAGGACATCCCTAACTGGGAATATAAACTGGGGGGGTCCACTATTCACAACCCTCCTTTCTGACGGGACATTTTTTTTTTTGACTGATCCTCATATTTCTGACATGTCCTCCTTTCTCTGTTGGGCCCTTCTTTATCTGACAGACCTTCTCCTTTCTTTGTCCGGTCCACCTTTCTTTGATGACCCTCCTCTCTCTGAAGAGTCTTCCTCTCTCAGACGGGGCCTTCTCTCTCTGATAGACCCACTCCTCTTTGATGTCCCTCTTCTCTTTGGACTGTCCTATATCTGATGATCTCCCCTATAACAGGCCATCCTCTCTCTGATGGGTTCTCCTCTCTCTGATGGACCCTCCTCTCTCTGATGGGTTCTCCTCTCTCTGATGGACCCTCCTCTCTCTGATGGACCCTCCTCTCTCTGATGGACCCTCCTCTCTCTGACAGACCCTCCTCTCTCTGACGGACCCTCCTCTCTCTGACGGACCCTCCTCTCTCTGATGGACCCTCCTCTATCTGACGGACCCTCCTCTCTCTGACGGACCCTCCTCTATCTGAGAGACCCTCCTCTCTCTGACGGACCCTCCTCTCTCTGACGGACCCTCCTCTCTCTGACGGACCCTCCTCTCTCTGATGGACCCTCCTCTATCTGAGAAACCCTCCTCTCTCTGAAGGACCCTCCTCTATCTGAGAGACCCTCCTCTCTCTGACGGACCCTCCTCTATCTGAGAGACCCTCCTCTCTCTGACGGACCCTCCTCTATCTGACGGACCCTCCTCTCTCTGATGGACCCTCCTCTATCTGAGAAACCCTCCTCTCTCTGAAGGACCCTCCTCTATCTGAGAGACCCTCCTCTCTCTGATGGACCCTCCTCTATCTGACAGACCCTCCTCTCTCTGATGGACCCTCCTCTATCTGATGGACCCTCCTCTATCTGAGAAACCCTCCTCTCTCTGAAGGACCCTCCTCTATCTGAGAGACCCTCCTCTCTCTGACGGACCCTCCTCTATCTGAGAGACCCTCCTCTCTCTGACGGACCCTCCTCTATCTGACGGACCCTCCTCTCTCTGATGGACCCTCCTCTATCTGAGAAACCCTCCTCTCTCTGAAGGACCCTCCTCTATCTGAGAGACCCTCCTCTCTCTGATGGACCCTCCTCTATCTGACAGACCCTCCTCTCTCTGATGGACGCTCCTCTATCTGATGGACCCTCCTCTTTTTCCTAAGGTTCTGGATATGATCGACATTTCCTGCCTCTATCTGACCCTCTTCTCTCTGACAGATACTCCTCTATTTAATGGGCCCTCCTCTCTCATATGGGTCCTCCTTTATTTAATGGGCCCACCTCTATCTGACAGACCCTCCTCTCTCTGATGGACCCTCCTCTATCTGAGAGACCCTCCTCTCTCTGATGGACCCTCCTCTCTCTGATGGACCCTCCTCTCTCTGATGGACCCTCCAGTCACGTGCTGAGAAGTGGGTACGTGACAAATTCTTTAGTACAGGGAATAATTTCTTAAACCATGCACTAATGCTCTAATAGAAATAAATTCTATCCCACCGCTTGCCACCAATTTGTCACGTACCCACTTCTCAGCACGTGACTTGGGGTTGCACCTGCAAGGGTTGATCTATCTCCCCTCACTCAATCCAGCACTCGACCTCTGTCCTATGCTGAAAGGGAGCATCAATCACACCCCGACTCACACTGTGCACCCCGCTTCACACTCACTGCCACCACTTACCAACATACAGGGGGTAAGTCCCTGGAATAATACTGTCAGCCAATCAACAGGATCACACACTTCTTAGGCTATAAATCCTTTTAGAACAAACAAGGTTTCAGCTTATTAAAGTTTTAAGCTTTAATATAAAAGGTACAGTGCTTACATAAAAAGATATAAAAATAGAAATAATAAAATGACATACACATATGCAAACAATGAAATAAAAAGGAGAAACTTACAGAAAACTACACTTTTCTTCTGTTTGCCCGATGGGGAGGGCAGGAATAGATGGTAGGATGTTCACAGCAGCTTTCACCGACCCATCACTGTGACACACCAGCAGCGGCTGTGCGAGCCCAGATATAGACCCAGCCGGGGGGGTCAGACCCTAGACCGGCCTTCTAGTTTAGAATTCTAATTCTTGGCCTATGATTGGACAATCACTCATTTAGCCCTGCATAGATTATGTTTTCAAAAATGTTCTTTGTCTCTGATTTCCCTCCAATTCTGTGGGTCTGTTTGAAGCTAGCTATCTGAGATGGTTTCTCTGTTATCTATGACCTTATCTGATCTTCCCTTTGAAGCTTCCTCTGTGTGTGATTTCTGTCACCCTCTGCTGTTCCCATCATGGCTCCCTGGGGAGACCAGAGTCAGTGGGACTGGTGGTGTGTGTTTGTGTATCCGGTCCTGACCTCTCCTGGATGGCAGGAGATTTAACCCCCTCACTGGTCTGGTGTCCAGACCCTGCGATACATATTTGCTACACCTCCTCTATCTGAGAGACCCTCCTCTTTTTCTCCTAAGGCTCTGGATATGATCGACATTTCCTGCCTCTATCTGACCCTCTTCTCTCTGACAGATACTCCTCTATTTAATGGGCCCTCCTCTCTCATATGGGTCCTCCTTTATTTAATGGGCCCACCTCTATCTGACAGACCCTCCACTCTCTGATGGACCGTCCTCTTTTTCTCCTAAGGTTCTGGATATGATCAACATTTCCTGCCTCTATCTGACCCTCTTCTCTCTGACGGATACCCCTCTCCTCCCACGGGATCCTCCTTTATTTATCGGGCCCACCTCTGACGGTCCATCAGAGAAAGGATGGTCTGTCAGAGGTGGGCCCATTAAATAAAGGAGGACCCATATGAGAGAGGAGGGCCCATTAAATAGAAGAGGGCCCATCAGAGAAAGGATAGTCTCTCTTCTATTTAATGTGTCCTCTATCTGACGGACCCTCCTCTATCTATCTGACGGACCCTCCTCTATCTATCTGACGGACCCTCCTCTATCTATCTGACGGACCCTCCTCTATCTATCTGACGGACCCTCCTCTATCTATCTGACGGACCCTCCTCTATCTATCTGACGGACCCTCCTCTATCTATCTGACGGACCCTCCTCTATCTATCTGACGGACCCTCCTCTATCTATCTGACGGACCCTCCTCTATCTATCTGACGGACCCTCCTCTATCTATCTGACGGACCCTCCTCTGCCTGACGGACCCTCCTCTGCCTGACGGACCCTCCTCCATCTGACGGACCCTCCTCCATCTGACGGACCCTCCTCTACCTGACGGACCCTCCTCTCTCTAATAGATCCTCCTCTCTCTTTCTTCTAAGGCTCTAGACATGATCGACATTGCTCTGCAAATGAAACCTCAGGATCCTAAAGTAACCTCAGATCTGTACTTCACCAAAGGGAATCAGCTGCGGGAGATGAACCAGCTGGACGAGGCCTTCCAGGTACCTCCCCGGTGTATTATAACCATCGTATAATCTATAGTTGTAACGCTCCAGGTGACATTTTTTGCCTTTTGTCTCATAGAGTTACAGTCGTGTGGCCGAACTGAGTCCCAAACAAGCCCAGGCCTGGATGAACATGGGGGGCATCAAGCACATTCAGGTAGAACAGTCCCGTACCGGCTCACTGACTGTTTCCCCTATCGTATTGAACAGCTTTAAGGAGATCCAGAATGCTTGTGTGCAGTGCAATGTGGGAAATGTTAGATTAGGGGCATTTCACTCTAGCATTTCTGTCCGGGTACTACAGATCCGGACAGAAAACAGCATCTGCACTTACGGTACACTCGCCATAAGCCCCATGCATTGTCTATGGGGCTTGCGGCAAGTGTGGTATTGCCGCGATCCGGCACTTGTGGCCGGGAAAAAAAAAATGCAGTCAGCTTTGAGTGCCGGATCGTGGCAAGCTCCATAGACAATGCATGTCTACACTGTGTGCAGAATTATTAGGCAAGTTGTATTTTAGAGGATTATTTTTATTATTGGTCAACAACTTTGTTCTCAATCACCCAAAAGATTCAAATATCAAAGCTTAATATTTTTGGAAGTTGGAGTGTTTTTTTTAGATTTGGCTCTTCGGAGGAGATCTGTGTGTGCAGGTAACTATTACTGTGCAGAATTATTAGGCAACTTAATAAAAACATATATATTCCCATCTCACTTGTTTATTTTCACCAGGTAACCAATATAACTGCACAAAATCTAGAAATAAACATTTCTGACATGCAAAAACAAAACCCCAAAAAATTAGTGCCCGATATAGCCCCTTTTCTTTATGATGACACTCAGCAGCCTCCATCCATAGATTGTGTCAGTTGCTTGATCTGTTTACGATCCACATTGCGTGCAGCAGCCACCACAGCCTCCAGACACTGTCCCCAGAGGTGTACTGTTTTCCCTCCCAGACACTGTTCCCAGAGGTGTACTGTTTTCCCTCCCAGACACTGTCCCCAGAGGTTTACTGTTTTCCCTCCCAGACACTGTTCCCAGAGGTGTACTGTTTTCCCTCCCAGACACTGTTCCCAGAGGTGTACTGTTTTCCCTCCCAGACACTGTCCCCAGAGGTGTACTATTTTCCCTCCCTGTAGATCTCACATTTTAGGAGGGACCACAGGTTCTCTATGGGGTTCAGATCAGGTGAGCAAGGGGGCCATGTCATTATGTTTTCTTCTTTTAGCCCTTTACTAGCCAGCCACGCTGTGGAGTAGTTGGATGCATGTGACGGAGCATTGTCCTGCATGAAAATCATGTTTTACTTGAACGATACCGACTTCTTCCTGTACCACTGCTTGAAGAAGTTGTCTTCCAGAAACTGGCAGTAGGTCTGGGAGTTGAGCTTCACTCCATCCTCAACCCAAAAAGGTCCCACCAGTTCATCTTTGATGATCCCAGCCCATACCAGTACCCCACCTCCACCTTGCTGGCGTCTGAGTTGGAGTGGAGCTCTCTGCCCTTTACTGATCCAGCCTCTGGCCCATCCATCTGGCCCATCAAGAGTCACTCTCACTTCATCAGTCCATAAAACCTTTGAAGAATCAATCTTAAGATATTTTTTTGCCCAGTCTTGACGTTTTATCTTATGTTTCTTGTTCAGAGGTGGTCATTTTTCAGCCTTCCTTACCTTGGCCATGTCCCTGAGTATGGCAAACCTTGTGCTTTTTGATACTCCAGTAATGTTGCAGCTCTGAAATATGGCAAAACTGGTGGCAAATGTCACCTTGGCAGCTTCACGCTTGATTTTCCTCAATTCACAGGCAGTTATTTTGCACCTTTTTTGCCCTCACGCTTCTTGCGACCCTGTTGGCTATTTGCCATGAAACACTTGATTGTTCGGTGATCACGGCTTCAAAGGTTTGGCAATTTCCAGACTGCTGCATCCCTCTGCAAGACATCTCACAATTGTGGACTGTTCAGAGCCGTCACATCTCTCTTCTGACCCATTTTGCCAAAGGAAAGGCATTTGCCTAATAATTAAGCACACCTTATATAGGGTGTTGATGTTATTACACCACACCCCTCCTCATTACAGAGATGCACAATCTAAATTTTTATTTTGTTTTCATTTAATGCTTTTTTTTTTTTTCTTCTACGTTTATAATTTTTGCCGTTCATATTTTACACCACATGTACAGAGAAATGTGGCCAATAAAATTGAAAAGATGCAGAGTGTATATTAAATACAAGACATGTCCTTAATAATTAAACTTATAAAAATCACAAATGTATTTTCAATACCCCAATTTTTATTTTTTATTTTTTATATATGCAGTGTTCAGTGGGTACGGAAAGTATTCAGTCCCCTTTAAATTTTTCACTCTTTATTTTATTTCATTGCAGCCATTTGGTAAATTTAAAAGAGTTCATTTTTCCTCATTATTGTACACTCTGGCCCATCTAGACTGAAAAAAACAGAAATGTAGAAATTTGTGCAAATTTATTAAAAAAGAAAAACTGAAATCTCCCATGGTGATAAGTATTCAGCCCCTTTGCTCAGACACTCATATTTCTGTCACATGCTGTCCATTTCCTTGTGATCCTCCTTGAGATGGTTCTACTCCTTTTATTTGTGTCCAGCTGTGTGTAATTAAACTGATAGGACTTGATTTGGAAAGGCACACACCTGTCTATACAAGACCTCACATCTCTCAGTGCATGTCAGACCAAATGAGAATCATGAGGTCAAAGGAACTGCCCAAGGAGCTCAGAGACAGTATTGTGGCAAGGCGCAGATCAAGCCAAGGTTACAAAAGAATTTCTGCAGCATTCAAGGTTCCTAAGACCACAGTGGCCTCCATAATCCTTAAATGGCAGACGTTTGTGACCACCAGAAGTCTTCCTAGACCTGGCCATCCAATCATGGGAGAAGAGCCTTGGTGAGAGGTAAAGAGAAACCGCAAGATCACTGTGGCTGAGCTCCAGAGATGCAGGAGGGAGATGGGAGAAGTCACCTATCACTGCAGCCTCCACCAGTCGGGCCTTTATGGCAGAGTGACCCGACAGAAGCCTCTCCTCAGTGCAAGACATAGGAAAGCCGCATAGAGATTGCAAGAAAACACATGAAGGATCCCAGACTATGAGGAATAAGATTCTCTGCTCTGATGAGATGAAGATAGAATTTTCTGGTGATAATTGTAAGCGGTGGAGAAAACCAGGCACTGATCATCACCTGCCTAACACAATCCCAACAGTGAGACATGGTGGAGGCAGCTTCATGCTATGGGGGGTTCAGCTGCAGGGACAGGACGACTGGTTACAATTAATGGAAACATGAATGCGGCCAAGTCCAGAGATCTCCTGGATGAAAACCTCTTCCAGAGCTCTGGGCCTCAGACTTGGCTGAAGCTTCACCTTCCTATAGACAATGACCCTAAGCCACAGCTAAAATAACAAAGGAGCGGCCTCACCACAACTCTGTGACCATTCCTGATCGGCCCAGCCAGAGCCCGGACCTGAACCCAACTGAGCATCTCTGGAGAGACCTGAAAATGGCTCCACCAACATTCACCATCCAACCTGACAGAACTGGAGAGGATCTGCAAGGAAGAATGAGAGGATCCCCAAATCCAGGGGGGCGAAACTGCATCGTTCCCAAGAAGACTCATGGCTGTACGAGCTCAAAAGCTGCAAATATTCAATACTGAGCAAAGGGGCTGAATACTTATCATCAACACTGAGCAAAGGGGCTGAATAGTTATCATCAACACTGAGCAAAGGAGCTGAACACTTATCATCAATACTGAGCACAGGGGCTGAATACTTATCATCAATTCTAAGCAAAGGGGCTGAATACGTATCATCAATACTGAGCAAAGGGCTGAATACTTATCATCAATACTGAGCAAAGGGGCTGAATACTTATCATCAATACTGAGCACAGGGGCTGAATACTTATCATCAATACTGAGCAAAGGGGCTGAATACTTATCATCAATTCTAAGCAAAGGGGCTGAATACTTATCATCAATACTGAGCAAAGGGGCTGAATACTTATCATCAATACTGAGCAAAGGGGCTGAATACTTATCATCAATACTGAGCAAAGGGGCTGAATACGTATCATCAATACTGAGCAAAGGGGCTGAATACTTATCATCAATACTGAGCAAAGGGGCTGAATACGTATCATCAATACTGAGCAAAGGGGCTGAATACTTATCATCAATACTGAGCAAAGGGGCTGAATACTTATCATCAATACTGAGCAAAGGGGCTGAATACGTATCATCAATACTGAGCAAAGGGGCTGAATACTTATCATCAATACTGAGCAAAGGGGCTGAATACGTATCATCAATACTGAGCAAAGGGGCTGAATACTTATCATCAATACTGAGCACAGGGGCTGAATACTTATCATCAATTCTAAGCAAAGGGGCTGAATACGTATCATCAATACTGAGCAAAGGGGCTGAATACTTATCACCATGTGAGTTTTCAGTTTTTCTTTTTTAATAAATTTGCAAAAATTTCTACATTTTCTTTTTTGTCATTCAAGATGGTGCAGAATGTACAATAATGGGAAAAAATGAATTTTTTCATTCATTCACTGCATGCTCGGTGCCTCGGGGTGATCCTAGCCTCTTCCCTCTCTTTCAAGCCACATATCCAAGCCCTCGCCACCTCCTGCCGACTGCAACTCAAAAATATTTCCCGGATCTGTACATTCCTTGACCAAGAAACTGCAAAAACACTCGTACATGCCCTAATCATCTCCCACTTCGATTATTGCAACCTACTACTCTCTGGCCTCCCCTTTAACACTCTTGCACCACTCCTATCCTAAACTCTGCTGCCCGACTAATCCACCTGTCCCCCGCTATTCCCCAGCCTCTCCTCTCTGCCCTTCACTGGCTTCCTATTGTCCAGAGGCTCCAGTTCAAAAGCCTACACATGATTTACAAAGCCATCCATAACCTGTCCCCTCCATACATCTGTGACATGGTCTCCCAGTACTTACCTACACACGACCTCTGATCCTCACAAGATCTTCTTTTCTACTCCCTTCTTATCTCTTCTTCCCTCAACTGCATACAGGATTTCTCCCATGCTTCCACTATACTCGAACTCTCTACCCCGAAGTATCAGACTCTTGCCTGATGTGGAAACCTTCAAAAGGAACCTGAAGACCGACCTCTTCCGACAAGCCTACAACCTGCAGTGATCCTCAGTCTACTGAACCGCCGCACGACCAGCTCTACCCTCTCCTAATATATCTTCACCCATCCCATGTAGACTGTGAGCCCTCGTGGGCAGGGTTCTGTCTTCTACTGTATCCCGACCCATAGCTTGTAGACTGTGAGCCCTCGTGGGCAGGGTCCTCTCTCTTCTCCTACTGTATCCTCACCCATCCCTTGTAGGTTGTGAGCCCTCATGGGCAGCGTCCTCTCCTCTTCCCTCCTGTATCCTTACCTGTCTTTTGTAGACAGTGAGCCCTCATGGGCAGGGTCTTCTCTCCTCCCCTACTGTATCCTCACCCATCCCTTGTAGACTGAGCCGTCGTGGGCAGGGTCCTCTCTCCTCACCTCCTGTATCCTCACCATCCCTTGTAGACTGAACCCTCGTGGGCAGGGTCCTCTCTCCTCACCTACTGTATCCTCACCCATCCCTTGTAGACTGAGCCCTCGTGGGCAGGGTACTCTCTCCTCACCTACTGTATCCTCACCCATCCCTTGTAGACTGTGAGTCCTCATGGGCAGGGTCCTCTCTCCTCTCCTACTGTATCCTCACCCATCCTGTGATGCCTCATGGGCAGGGTACCCTCTTCTCATCTACTGTATCCTCACCCATCCCTTGTAGACTGTGAGCCCTCATGGGCAGGGTCCTCTCTCCTCACCTACTGTATCCTCACCCATCCCTTGTAGACTGAGCCCTCGTGGGCAGGGTCCTCTCTCCTCACCTACTGTATCCTCACCCATCCCTTGTAGACTGTGAGCCCTCGTGGGCAGGGTCCTCTCTCCTCACCTACTGTATCCTCACCCATCCCTTGTAGACTGTGAGCCCTCATGAGCAGGGTCCTCTCTCCTCACCTACTGTATCCTCACTTGTGTGTGCCTTGTATTGCTCATGAATAGTGTACCTGTCTATGTATGCTCCTTTTAACATGTAAAGCACCAATAGGTGCTATAATAAAAATAATAATTTACCAAATGGCTGCAATGAAACAAAGAGTGAAAAATGTAAAGGGGTGTGAATACTTTCCGTACCCGTTGTATGTAATTTGTTTTGTACGTTTTGTCTGCCGTTCTTTATGCACATAGAATGTGGCAAAATGGTCTAAAAAGGTGAAAAAATGCCATAGAGTATATACATGTCTTTAATAAATAAAGTAAAAAAAATATTTCATACCATACATACTCGAGTATAAGCTGCTGTTTTCAGCACAATTTTTGTGCTGAAAAGTTCCCCCCCTCGGGTTATACTCGAGTCAGTGTACATGCTCGGTGGGGGGGCGGTGATCAGGCGCTGGAGGAGGCGGGGGAATGATGACATAATTGCTGCTGCGCCGGTCACATGACGCCGGCAAAAGCAGGAAGATCGGAGGACACAAAAGTGACATGATGATGGAGGTTGAGAATGATCAATGGTTTATTATTTCATGGTGTGCAGCAGCCAGTGGTGGGGACTTGTATATCAGGGATGGGGGCTATATACCAGTATTACCAGGATGGGGAGCCATATACCATTAATGGGTGGGCTATGCACAGTGATGGGGGCTATATACCAGTACTACCAGGACAGAGAGCCATATTCCAGTGATCAGGGCGCTATTCTAGTGATGGGGGGGGGGGGGGCTATATACCAGTGATGTAGGCACTATATACCAGTGATGGGGACTATATACCAATGATTGGGGGCTATATACCAATAATGAGGGGGTGGGGGGGCTATGTACAATGACTGGGGCTATATACCAGTGATGGGGGAATAAGGACTCCAGGAAATGTATTTTTTTATTTATTTTTTTTAACTTTTTTTTTTAACTTTTTGCCACATCTTCTATTGTAAATAGACTGTAGAAAAAGGTAAACAAATATTTTTTTTTTTTATTTGAAATTCATTTAATACATAGATAAAACTAAAGATTTATTTACTTGACATAATTTGTTTATTCATAGTCATGATAAATATGTATGTTTTTAAATTTATTCAGCATTTTGTCTTCTGTAACTGGGGCATTGATGGGAACCCAAGTTACAGGGAAAATAAAAATAGGTCAATAGCCATATAACTTGTTCAAACAGCTTCACGTTATGACGTTATTGATTTTCTCACTGTATATGCATTCCAGGGGGATTATATCGCGGCCCGCACCTATTATAGAAGGCCGCCGCGCTGGACCCCGACAGCAAGTTACTAAGGGAAAACCTCGCCAAACTGCAGCGCTTAGAAAATAAATTACAAGGGGCTAAAGGAAAAGACGCCGGAGGAGAAGAGGTCAAAAAGCAGGAAAAAATCCATTAAACAGGATCTGAATCACCAAAGAGATGAGATTCAGGAGACCGATGAAACCCTAGGGGTCAGGAACGAGAGAAGATGCTTCAAGCGGAAGAATCCACTGGATCCAGGGATCGGTTGTAGAGCAGCTCAGCATCTCCATTTTCAGGGGTCACTTCACCGAATCGTGTTGCTTTTGTATAGCATCATCTTTGTATAAAGCCACCACCACCTCCTATTATATACACACAATATAATACGCCATACACAACAAGCAGGGCTGTAGTGTAAAGTATGGTGGAGAGAGCAGCTCAATCTGTAATGAATAATGGCCGCTCAGGCCTCATCTATCAGTGCAATATGCATGGAGCAGGGGAATGAAGGAATGCGAAACGTGTGGGATTTCTAGGTGTCACTCTCTTGCATGTCGTGATACGTGTGACACGTGTGAACTATGTTGCGTGTGCTCAGCTATGTGACAGACTCGACCGCATGCCGACCAGGAATGTGTTGTCAACAATGATGAGACGCGTTTCGCTTTTTATATATATACTCAGCAGGTCCATTGGTTTTCAAAGCACAGACAGAGCCGAAAATAATACCCCAATGATAAGTTATTGAATGTGATATACAGTATATATATATATATTGTACCGCAGTATCCAGAGTTTATAGCACTGTCCTATTTTTTTACAATACAATATCTATATATTTAACAGAGAAAGTCTATAAATTATCCAGATATTTTCAGCTTTTTCTTCATTAACAAAATGAATGTTCTGGAATCGGAAAAAATCCTTAATAATAATAATAATAAAGCTCGTCACGTATCATATATTTATTGAGCGCCAGCGGCTGCTGATATAAAGGAAATGTCAAAGAGTGTCAGGGGGAGATTATGTTCTGTATTGTGATTGTGAATATAAAGGTAAATATTATATGTCATAGTGCGATGTCACATCAAATAAAGTGAAATGTTTATTCTTTATATGTAATGTGTCCGTGTGCTGTAATACTGCCACTATGTACTACAATATATCTACTATAATACTGCTCCTATGTACAAGAATATAACTACTATAATACTGCTCCTATGTACAAGAATATAACTACTATAATACTGCTCCTATGTACAAGAATATAACTACTATAATACTGCTCCTATATACAAGAATATAACTACTATAATACTGCCCCTATGTACAAGAAAAATATAACTACTTAGTATAATACTGCTCCTATATACAAGAATATAACTACTATAATACTGCCCATATATACAAGAATATAACTACTATAATACTGCTCCTATATACAAGAATATAACTACTATAATACTGCTCCTATATACAAGAATATAACTACTATAATACTGCTCCTATATACAAGAATATAACTACTATAATACTGCTCCTATATACAAGAATATAACTACTATAATACTGCCCCTATATACAAGAATATAACTACTATAATACTGCCCCATATATACAAGAATATAACTACTATAATACTGCTCCTATATACAAAATATAACTACTATAATACTGCCCCTATATACAAGAATATAACTACTATAATACTGCCCCTATATACAAGAATATAACTACTATAATACTGCCCCTATGAACAAGAATATAACTACTATAATACTGCCCTATACACAAGAACATAACTACAATAATACTGCTCCTATATACAAGAATATAACTACTATAATACTGCTCCTTTATACAAGAATATAACTACTATAATACTGCCCCTATATACAAGAATATAACTACTATAATACTGCTCCTATAGTACAAGAATATAACTACTATAATACTGCCCCTATGTACAATAATATACTACTATAATACTGCCACTATGTACTAAAATATATACTACTATAATACTGCTCCTATGTACAAGAATATAACTACTATAATACTGCCCTATATACAAGAATATAACTACTATAATACTGCCTCTATATACAAGAATATAACTACTATAATACTGCCTCTATATACAAGAATATAACTACTATAATAATACTGCTCCTATGTACAAGAATATAATACTACTATAATAATACTGCTCCTATGTACAAGAATATAACTACTATAATAATACTGCTCCTATGTACAAGAATATAACTACTATAATACTGCTCCTATGTACAAGAATATAACTACTATAATACTGCCTCTATATACAAGAATATAACTACTATAATACTGCCTCTATATACAAGAATATAACTACTATAAATACTGCTCCTATGTACAAGAATATAACTACTATAATACTGCCCTATGTACAAGAATATAACTACTATAATACTGCTCCTATGTACAAGAATATAACTACTATAATACTGCCTCTATATACAAGAATATACTATAAACTAACTATACTATAATACTGCCTCTATATACAAGAATATAACTACTATAATAATACTGCTCCTATATACAAGAATATATCTACTATAATACTGCTCCTATGTACAAGAATATAACTACTATAATACTGCCCTATATACAAGAATATAACTACTATAATACTGCCTCTATATACAAGAATATAACTACTATAATATACTGCCTCCTATATACAAGAATATAACTACTATAATAATACTGCTCCTATGTACAAGAATATAACTACTATAATATACTGCTCCTATTACAAGAATATAACTACTATAATATGCTCCTATGTACAAGAATATAACTACTATAATACTGCTCCTATGTACAAGAATATAACTACTATAATACTGCCCTATATACAAGAATATAACTACTATAATACTGCTCCTATATACAAGAATATAACTACTATAATACTGCCCCTATATACAAGAATATAACTACTATAATACTGCCCCTATATACAAGAATATAACTACTATAATACTGCCCCTATATACAAGAATATAACTACTATAATACTGCCCCTATATACAAGAATATAACTACTATAATACTGCTCCTATATACAAGAATATAACTACTATAATACTGCTCCTACGTACAAGAATATAACTACTATAATACTGCTCCTACGTACAAGAATATAACTACTATAATACTGCTCCTATATATAAGAATATAACTACTATAATACTGCCCCTATACACAAGAATATAACTACTATAATACTGCCCCTATATACAAGAATATAACTACTATAATACTGCCTCTATGTACAAGAATATAACTACTATAATACTGCTCCTATATACAAGAATATAACTACTATAATACTGCCCCCTATATACAAGAATATAACTACTATAATACTGCCCCTATATACAAGAATATAACTACTATAATACTGCCTCTATGTACAAGAATATAACTACTATAATACTGCTCCTATGTACAAGAATATAACTACTATAATACTGCCCCTATATACAAGAATATAACTACTATAATACTGCCCCTATATACAAGAATATAACTACTATAATACTGCCTCTATGTACAAGAATATAACTACTATAATACTGCTCCTATGTACAAGAATATAACTACTATAATACTGCCCCTATATACAAGAATATAACTACTATAATACTGCCTCTATGTACAAGAATATAACTACTATAATACTGCCTCTATGTACAAGAATATAACTACTATAATACTGCCCCTATATACAAGAATATAACTACTATAATACTGCTCCTATGTACAAGAATATAACTACTATAATACTGCCCCTATATACAAGAATATAACTACTATAATACTGCTCCTATGTACAAGAATATAACTACTATAATACTGCTCCTATATACAAGAATATAACTACTATAATACTGCCTCTATATACAAGAATATAACTACTATAATACTGCCTCTATATACAAGAATATAACTACTATAATACTGCTCCATGTACAAGGGCAGGGAAGCTGGTACAGAGTGAGCACGTTGTTCATTTAAAAGGGGGGTGGTGACGGAGAACACACGCGTGCACCCCTATGCTGGCAGGCCCGGGGGCATGGGGATCCACTCTGAGGGGAGGAAGGGGGGACTGGACACACATTTCTGGACGGCCGTGGCGGTGAGTGTGACCCCCATCCCTGCCAAGAGAAAGCAAAAGGATGCCCGCACTGTTGTACCTCATCCTTAATCAGGTCTGATAGGGTGTTCAGGGATGGGGTGTTAGAAAATTTTCCCTCGAGAGACTATTGGCCGCAGGAACACCATAAGGGTAGACACAGGGAGAGGAATTTTGGACTTTTCTGGTCGTCATAATGGGAGACCCAGACAATGGGGTTTAGGGCTCTGCCCTCCGGAGGTCACACTAGGTACTACAAGTTTGTAGACACCGCCTCCTCCGCTTATAAACCCCCACCGTAGGAGACATCCTCAGTTTTAAACTTAGTGTGCTCGGAGGATCACGCTTTGCTTGCACTTCACTGCATTCTCACAGCTTACGTGATGGCGTATGAAGACAAGGTAAAATGGTCCCGCTCGGGACCCCCGACAGCCTCCCCGCTCACCCTCTGCGGAACACGCTGGTGGAGGTACCGGAGGGCTTTTAGCCTGGACACTTCAGTGTTCTCCCGGTACGCTGTCGCGCTCCTTTCCTTTCCATCCCTCCATGGAGGCTCTGGTAAGGGGGAGCCTGGAGCCTTGCACAGCTCCGCTCCGTCCGAGGCCTCCCTAAATGGTGCTTACAGACCGGACGGAGCCAGCCCAGTCCGAGGCCTCCCTAAATGGTGCTTACACTCCGGACTGGTGCTGTACCCCCGTCCGAGGCCTCCCTAAAGGTGCTTACAGACCGGACCGGCACTGAGGCACCTGGTGTGTCTCCTGTGTGCCTGGGGGTAGTGTCTGTCACTGTGGTGTCATGACACTCAGACCGCGCGGTTACCCTCGGGTCCGCGGTTCTGGCGGTGACCCTGTGCTGGGGTCTCCCTGGCTGACCGCCCTGTGTATCACAGGGGCTGAGGCTGTAGACTGCGGGTGTTTTTATGTGTACATGCAGTCTGAGAGTGTGTGTGGTGATATTCACACTCTTTTCCCGCGCTGCGGGCTCCGGCACCTCCATTGCTGAGGCAGTCTGGAGGAGGAGGAGGCAGCCCTTATGGTGACATCACCGCTGGGCGTGTTGTGTGTTCTTCCCGCGTGTTCCTGGCTCCGCCCACATCTTCACTGTCGGCGGCCATCTTCTCCCTCGCTTCCCGACTGGGATCTGGCTGCAGCGCGTGTCTGCACTTGCAAGGGAGACCGGAACTCGCGGAGGTCACACACACACACCGCTTCCTCCTACCGCTTTACTGCGGTCGGTAAGCCACCGGGATTCCCGGTTTGTTTGTGAACTTTGGCTTATATTCCCCTCACTGTGGAGATGTCCTCAGTTGGGAAGCATGCTGCTAAGGCGGCGGTGGTCTCCAGTGCCTGTGTTACATGCAACGGGACACTGGTGGAGGGGTCCTGCAATAACTGCGGACGCCCAGAGGCCCGGTCTGCGGCTACTGAGTCTGCAAATCCGGGATTATACCCTGAGGTTCAGGTGATCCCAGGGCCATGGGAAACGCAGAATAAGATCAATGAATCTCTGCTGTCCCAGATGTCCTCCATGTCGCAAACCCTGGAGGCACTGCATAGGAGACTGGAGAACCCAGCTACTCCTCCTAGTTACCCCCGGGTGTCTCTTACTTCTGCTGTAAGACCCCCTAAGCGAGCCCGTGAGGCTTCTCCTGAGCTCCAGACTCTTTCTGAGGAGGAGCGTTCCTCTGATGGTGAGGAAGATGATGGGGGTTCTACTCTTGGGTCTATGTCTGAACCTCCAGATGGGGTGGAGGATCTGGTGTCCTCCATCAATGAGACATTGCGTCTTGTCACTCCTCCTGAGGAGGTGACTGTACACCCCAAGGAGATCTATCAATGGCTGCGGCCAGAGGCTAGACCAAGTGGCTCCTTCATGGACCACACTAATTTCGGAAGGGTGATTAAAGCTCCCAGGTTGCATCCTGGGCGGCGTTATGTCCGTAAAACTAAGGACAATCGCTTTCCCTTTCCCCAGGAGGCGCTCCAGGAATGGTCGCAGTCTCCCAAGGTGGATGCTTCCATGACTAGGATTGCTGCGCGCTCCTTGTTTTCTGCCTCTGATAGCTCCTCGTTGAAGGATGCTACTGATAGACAGGTCGAGCAACTCGCCAAGTCTTCCTATGAGGCTGTGGGGTCTTCGTTTGCCCCTAATTTTGCCGCGGTCTGGACCCTACAAGCGATTACTATCTGTTTGGATGGTATCACTGATCTAGCTAGGTCCAGTCCAGAGGTCCTGGCTCTCACTGAGAGAGCAAGGGCCTATGCGGACTATGCCAGGACGGCATCTTTGGAAACTGCCACTCGCTCTGCTGTGGCCTC
Source organism: Allobates femoralis (assembly GCA_033576535.1). Taxonomy (NCBI): domain Eukaryota; kingdom Metazoa; phylum Chordata; class Amphibia; order Anura; family Aromobatidae; genus Allobates; species Allobates femoralis. Next base: position 613,731,651 of record JARQOC010000004.1, on the reverse strand, counting down.
GGCCAATGCAATTGCGATCCGCAGGCTGTTGTGGCTGCGTCTTTGGGACTCAGATGCCACATCTAAGAAGATTTTACAAAATCTTCCGTTCGCTGGTGACAGGCTTTTTGGCACCGAACTGGACAAATTGATAAAGGATTCTGCTGAGTCTAAGATCCCGCAGAATAAGCCTAAGCCTAGGTATACCGTGAAAAGGAACCCTAAGCAGTGGTCCTTTCGCTCCGGTTCACAGTCATCAACGACGTCCACTCGCTCAGACCGAGGGGGCAAGCCTGCTACTCAGTGGCGTTCCAAGAGTCGTCAGAAGAAGCCGGCGGGGGCAGCGGCTGCCACCCCCAAGCCCGCCTCGACATGACTCGCTCTCTCATCCTGCCTCCCCACAGGTGGGGGGCCGCCTGTCCCGCTTTCAGGACAAGTGGCTTCTTCACATTCAAGATCAGTGGGTTCGAGACGTAGTCTCAAGAGGTTACAGGATAGAGCTGACGTCACAACCAATACCCCGATTCCATCGGTCGGTTCCATCTCCAGAAAAGGCTCAGGCTTTTCACCTGGTGTTGGAGGGACTCCGCAGAGACGGAGTGGTGGTCCCTGTGCCCACGGAAGAGAGGTTCAGGGGTTTTTACTCCAACCTCTTTATTGTCCCAAAGAAGGACGGCTCTTTTCGCCCGGTTTTGGACCTCAAGTTGTTCAACCGTCACGTGTTGGTTCGGAAGTTCCGCATGGAATCCCTGCGCTCAGTGATCGCGGCTGTGTCACAGGGAGACTTCCTAGCGTCCATCGATATCAGGGACGCTTACCTTCACGTCCCCATTGCACCAGCTCATCAGCGCTGGTTGAGATTCGCAGTGGGGGAAGAGCACTTCCAATTTGTGGCACTGCCATTCGGGCTAGCCTCAGCACCACGGGTGTTCACAAAGGTGATGGCCTCCATGATGGCTCTCCTGCATGCGCAGGGACACGCCGTCATACCCTATTTGGACGACCTGTTGGTCAGGGCGCCATCGGAAGACCTTTGTCGGGTGAGCCTGGAGGTGACCACGAAGTCCCTGGAACGGTTCGGGTGGCTTATCAACATTCAAAAGTCGACCCTGGTTCCGACCCAGTCATTGACATATCTGGGCATGGACTTCCACACGGACTCGGCCCTGGTGTCCCTACCTCAAGCCAAGCAGCTTGCGATCCAATCAGGAGTGCAGAATGTCCTCCTGTCTCCACAGTCATCCCTACGGGTATTGATGAGACTGGTGGGTCGCATGGTAGCGGCGATAGAGGCGGTGCCGTTCGCACAGTTTCGCCTCCGTCCTCTCCAGCTGGAGATTCTTCGCAGATGGGACAAGAGGACGGTCTCTCTGAATCGGCTGGTGACACTGTCACAACCAACCAGGGACTCTCTACAGTGGTGGCTCCAGCCACATCACCTGTCACGGGGCCGGTCCTTCCTAAAACCGTCATGGTTAGTGGTGACCACCGACGCCAGTCTGAAGGGCTGGGGGGCGGTGTTCTTGCACCACAGGGCTCAAGGCCTCTGGACTCAGTCGGAGTCGGCGTTGCAGATCAACGTGCTGGAGATCAAGGCGGTCTATCTGGCGCTACTGGCGTTTCAGAAATTCCTGTCAGGACAGCCCATTCGGGTACAGTCCGACAATGCGACGGCCGTCGCCTACATAAATCATCAGGGAGGGACCAGAAGTGCTCAGGCCCTCGCCGAAGTCCACCGCATTCTACTCTGGGTGGAGGAAAACGGCTGCCTGATCTCCGCAGTTCACATCCCAGGGGTCGAGAACTGGGAGGCCGACTATCTGAGCCGACAGGGGATGGACGCCGGAGAGTGGTCCCTACATCCAGACGTCTTCCGGGACATCTGCGGCAGGTGGGGCACTCCGGACGTGGATCTGATGGCCTCACGGCTGAATCATCAGGTGCCCCAATACATGGCGAGATCTTGGGATCCCCAGTCTCTGGGGGCGGACGCCCTGATCCTGAGCTGGTCCAGCTTTCAGCTGCCATATGTGTTTCCGCCTCTGGCTCTGATTCCCAGGGTCCTGTGGAAGATCAGGACAGAATGCAGAGTGGCCATTCTAGTGGCTCCAGATTGGCCCAGGAGGTCTTGGTACCCGGACCTGTGGCAACTGTCAGGCGGACACAGGTGGGCTCTTCCAGAACGCGCAGATCTACTCGCGCAAGGCCCATTCTTCCACCTCAATTCCAGGGCCCTCAGATTGACTGCATGGCTCTTGAGGCCTGGCTGCTGACATCCAGAGGTTTCTCTCCTACAGTGGTTGCCACTATGAATCGGGCAAGGAAACCTGTTTCCAGGAAGATATACCACAGAACGTGGAAAATCTTTTTCTCCTGGTGTGCCTCTGGTGGCCGCTCTCCGTGGCCTTTGTCTATCCCGACGTTGTTGGCCTTCCTACAGTCGGGGTTGGAGTTGGGATTATCCCTTGGCTCTCTGAAAGGTCAAGTATCAGCACTTTCAGTGTTGTTTGACAGGCGCTTGGCGCTCCTCCCGAAGGTACGTCAATTTCTGCAGGGGGTGTCTCGGGTGGTCCCGCCCTATAGACGACCTCTGGACCCTTGGGACCTAAACATGGTCCTGGCGACACTGCAGAAACCGCCGTTTGAGCCACTGAGAGACGTCTCTCTCTCTCGTCTGTCCCAGAAGGTGGTC